>CM050684.1:253687-371187 GCA_027574665.1 Rhynochetos jubatus | reverse complement strand
GGGGACGTGTGGTCATCATGGCACCCTCCAGACCCCGTTTTGGGGCAGGATCCGTGCTCCTCATGGTACCTTCAGGATCTGGTTCTGGAGCATGATGCCCGCTCATCGTGGTACCCTCTGGAACCAGTTCCACTGGGAGATGTGAGCTCACCGTGGTACCTTCAGGACCTTGTTCTGGGGCAGGACGTGTCCTCATCGTGATGCCCTCAGGACCCGGTTCTGGGGCAGGATCCGTGCTCCTTGGGGTATCACCCAGCCCCAAATCTACAGCAGGACGGGTTGTCCATCTGGTACCACCTGCATCCGGCTCTGGAGCACGATGACCGCTCATCGTAGTACCCTCTGGAACCAGTTCCGGGGCAGGATCTGTGCTCCCCATGGTACCTTCAGGACCTTGTTCTGGGGCAGGACGTGCGGTCATCGTGATGCCCTCAGGACCCGGTTCTGGGGCAGGATCCGTGCTCCTTGGGGTATCACCCAGCCCAAAATCCACGGCAGGATGGGTTGTCCATCTGGTACCACCTGCATCCGGCTCTGGAGCACGATGCCCACTCATCGTGGTACCCTCTGGAACCAGTTCCATGGTGGGACGTGTCCTCATCGTGGCACCCTCTGGACCCAGTTCCGGGGCAGGATCTGTGCTCCCCATGGTACCTTCAGGACCTTGTTCTGGGGCAGGACGCGTGGTCATCGTGGTGCCCTCAGGACCCGGTTCTGGGGCAGGATCTGTGCTCCTTGGGGTATCACCCAGCCCAAAATCCACGGCAGGATGGGTTGTCCATCTGGTACCACCTGCATCCGGCTCTGGAGCACGATGCCCGCTCATCGTGGTACCCTCTGGAACCAGTTCCATGGTGGGACGTGTGCTCATTGTGGTGCCCTCAGGACCCGGTTCTGGGGCAGGATCCGTGCTCCTCGGGGTATCACCCACCCCAACATCCGCAGCAGGATGGGTTGTCCATCTGGTACCACCTGTGTCCAGTCCCCGGGCAGGATCTGTGCTCCTCATGGCACCCTCATGACCTCGCTCTCCCAGGTCCTGGTTGCTCCGCGCGGTGTCACCTGCTGGGACCACCACGGTGGGTGCCAAGTCCTGCCTTGCCTTGGGCCTGGAGACCTGCGTGGCACCGCCGGGATACGGCCCCACGTTGGCTTGGGTGGTCCCAGCGGGACCCGATGCTCCCGGCCGTTGGGAGACGGCACCTGCCCCATCCTGCCCCGCTCGCGGCTGGGTGGCCCCAACGGGATCCCGTCCTGCTTTGGGCTCGGTACCGCGTGTGGTCCCAACCAAACCGCCTCCCGGTGCTTTCCGGGGGGTCTGGCTGGCCCCAGCTGGAATCCGTCCAGCTTTGGGCCGGGTGATCCGCACGGTTGGATCCTGCCCTGCTTTGGGATTGGTAACACGGATGGTACCAACCGGATCCCGTCCTGCCTTGGACCGGTTGGCGCTGGCTGGATCCCATCCCACCTTGGATCTGGTGGTACCAACTGGATCCCGTCCCATTTTAGACCTGTTGGTGCCGGCTGGATCCCATCCCACCTTGGATCTGGTGGTACCAACTGGATCCCGTCCTACTTTAGACCTGTTGGTGCCGGCTGGATCCCATCCCACCTTGGATCTGGTGGTACCAACCGGATCCCGTCCTACTTTAGACCTGTTGGTGCCGGCTGGATCCCATCCCACCTTGGATCTGGTGGTACCAACCGGATCCCGTCCTACTTTAGACCTGTTGGTGCTGGCTGGATCCCATCCCACCTTGGATCTGGTGGTACCAACCGGATCCCGTCCTACTTTAGACCTGTTGGTGCTGGCTGGATCCCATCCCACCTTGGATCTGGTGGTACCAACTGGATCCTGTCCCATTTTAGACCTGTTGGTGCCGGCTGGATCCCATCCCACCTTGGATCTGGTGGTACCAACCGGATCCCGTCCTACTTTAGACCTGTTGGTGCTGGCTGGATCCCATCCCACCTTGGATCTGGTGGTACCAACTGGATCCTGTCCCATTTTAGACCTGTTGGTGCCGGCTGGATCCCATCCCACCTTGGATCTGGTGGTACCAACCGGATCCCGTCCTACTTTAGACCTGTTGGTGCTGGCTGGATTCCATCCCACCTTGGATCTGGTGGTACCAACTGGATCCTGTCCCATCTTAGACCTGTTGGTGCCGGCTGGATCCCATCCCACCTTGGATCTGGTGGTACCAGCGGGATCCCGTCCCACTTTGGTCCTGTTGGTGCCGGC
Organism: Rhynochetos jubatus; assembly: GCA_027574665.1. Lineage (NCBI taxonomy): Eukaryota > Metazoa > Chordata > Aves > Eurypygiformes > Rhynochetidae > Rhynochetos > Rhynochetos jubatus. Next base: position 368,942 of record CM050684.1, on the reverse strand, counting down.
TGGATCCCATCCCACCTTGGATCTGGTGGTACCAGCGGGATCCCGTCCCACTTTGGTCCTGTTGGTGCCGGCTGGATCCCATCCCACCTTGGATCTGGTGGTACCAGCGGGATCCCGTCCCACTTTGGTCCTGTTGGTGCCGGCTGGATCCCATCCCACCTTGGATCTGGTGGCACCAGCCGGATTCCGTCCCACTTTGGTCCTGTTGGTGCCGGCTGGATCCCATCCCACCTTGGATCTGGTGGTACCAGCGGGATCCCGTCCTGCCTTGGGCTTGGTGCTCTGGATGATGCCAGCCGGATCCTGCTCAGCTTTGAGTCGGGAGATCCTGATGATCCGAACGGGATCTGGCCCCCCTTTGGCACCGATTCCAACCCGTCCTGTGGGGCGCTGGGTGCCGGGGGTGGTGCTGGCCGTACCCCATCCTGGAAGGTGCTGGGTGCCGGGGGTGGTGCTGGCCGTACCCCATCCTGGAGGGTGCTGGGTGCCGGGGGTGGTGCCGGCCGTACCCCATCCTGGAAGGTGCTGGGTGCCGGGGGTGGTGCTGGCCGTACCCCATCCTGGAGGGTGCTGGGTGTCGGGGGTGGTGCTGGCCGTACCCCATCCTGGAGGGTGCTGGGTGCCGGGGGGGGTGCTGGCCATACCCCATCCTGGGAGGTGCTGGGTGCCGGGGGTGGTGCTGGCCGTACCCCATCCTGGGAGGTGCTGGGTGCTGGGGGAGGTGCTGGCCGTGCCCCATCCTGGGGGGTGCTGGGTGCCGGGGGGGGTGCTGGCCGTACCCCATCCTGGGGGGTGCTGGGTGCCGGGGGGGGTGCTGGCTGTGCCCCATCCTGGGGGGTGCTGGGTGCCGGGGGGGGTGCTGGCCGTACCCCATCCTGGGAGGTGCTGGGTGCTGGGGGGGGTGCTGGCCGTACCCCATCCTGGGGGGTGCTGGGTGCTCCCCGCCCCCCGAGACATCTCCGTGGGTGACAAGTCCCTGTGCCCTGCAGCAACAAGAGGGTCCCTCAGCCCAGCCCTGGGAGAGCACCCAGGGGCAGGGGCGGGGGCACCCCTTGGGGACAGGGTCTCTGGGACATGGGGAGGGACCCCAGTGGTTGGGGGGGGGGGGGGGGGTGGCTTGAAGGAGATGTGTCCCCCAATTCTGCTCTGACCCCCAGACCCACAGCCAGAGCGGCAAAACTTGGGGTGGCTGCCCCCTGGGACCTCGCTGAGGGGGATGGGGACCCCGTTCTGTGCCCCCCTACCCTTGCGGGGTGTCGGCGTGGTGGGCTGGCTGGCGGCGGGGGTGCGGGGACGCGCCGAGGGGGGCACCCGGGCCGGCTGCATCCGCGGCTGGTGGGGAGGGGGCTCTGCGAGGTGGACGTCCAGGGTGGCCAGTTCGTCTGTGGGTGGAGAAGAGCAGCGTCAGCCCCCGCAGTGCGTGCAGGTGCGCACTGCACACGCACTGCACACACACACTGTGCACACGCACAGCACGTGCACTGCACACGCGCTGCGCCCTGCCCACCCGTGCGCTGCACGACCTCGTGTCCCCGTGCACTGCACGCACGCACCGCGCCCTGCCCATGCACTGCACACACCCGCTCACTGCACACACGCACTGCGCCCTGCCCATGCACTGCACGACCTCGTGTCCCCGTGCACTGCACACACGCACCGTGCCCTGCCCACGCGCTGCACGACCTCGTGTCCCCGTGCACTGCACGCACGCACCGTGCCCTCCCCACGCACGCGCTGCACCCGCACTGCACCCTCACTGCTGCTGCTCGGCCCTGCGCCCACCCGCTGCCCTCTTGTCCCTGCGCCCACCCACTGCCCCTGGACCATCGCGTGGGTCTGGGGGACCGCGCGCCCACCGCATCACCCCCTTGTGGGGGGCACTACCCCTCAGCCCCCCCCACCCCACCCCGCACGGCGGGTACCTGCGCAGACAACAGCGGCGTCCTCCCGGTGCTGGCAGTTGGTGACCCCCCAGGGGGACGCGGGGCACCCCAACAGGGACGTCTCGTTCCCTTGGCACCGCACGTCGTCCAGCCAGATGGGGCCGATCCCCTCCCCAAAAAACGCTGCGTGGGGGGCGTCGAGGGCCGCCCCACAGCCCAGCTGCCGGCAGACCACCGCCGCGTCCGGCAGCCCCCACAGGTCGTCGCAGACGGTGCCCCAGCGCCCAGCGTGGAAGATCTCCAGGCGGCCGGCGCAGCGCCCCGCGGCCCCCACCAGCCGCACGGGGGGACCCCCTGGGAGAGAGGTTGGGGTCAGCGCCAGCACGAGCGCCGGGGACACACGGGGGGTACTTGGGCACAGCGTGAGTGTGCGCGTGCTCTCCGTGCATGCCGTACCCATGCATGCTGTCATTGTGCACGCTGTCCCCGTGCACGCTGTCCCCGTGCACACCGTACCTGTGCACACCATACCTGTGCACACTGTCATCGTGCATGCTGTACCCGTGCACACCATACCTGAGAACACCATACCCATGCACACCGTCCCTGTGCACGCTGTCCCCGTGCACACCGTCATCGTGCACGCTGTCCCCGTGCACACCATATCCATGCACACCGTCCCTGTGCACGCTGTACCTGTGCACGCTGTACCTGTGCACGCTGTCATCGTGCACACCATACCCATGCACACCATCCCTGTGCACGCTGTCCCAGTCCCAGTGCACACTGTACCCGTGCAGACCATACCTGTGCACACCGTCCCCATGTACACCATACCCATGCACACCATCCCTGTGCAGGCTGTACCTGTGCACACTGTACCCGTGCACACTGTACCTGTGCAGGCTGTACCTGTGCACGCTGTCCCCGTGCACGCTGTCCCTGTGCACACCGTACCTGTGCACACCACACCCGTGCACACCGTCCCCGTGCATGCTGTACCTGTGCACGCTGTCCCCGTACACACCATACTTGTGCACGCTGTCCCCGTGCACGCTGTACCTGTGCACGCTGTCCCCGTACACACCACACTTGTGCACACTGTACCCGTGCACACTGTACCTGTGCATGCTGTACCTGTGCACACCGTATCCACGCACACCGTCCCCATGCACGCCATCCCCATGCACGCTGTACCCGTGCTCACTGTACCTGTGCACGCTGTACCTGTGTGTGCTCTACCTGTGCACATGGTGCCTGTGCACACCGTGCCCATCCACAACGTACCCTGCACGCTGTACCTGTGCTCACTGTGCCAGTGCACACCATACCCATGCACACTGTACCTGTGCACGCTGTACCTTTGCAGGCTGTACCCATGCACACCGTACCTGCGCTCATTGTACCTGTGCACGCTGTCCCTGTGCACGCTGTCCCTATACACACCATACCCGTGCACGCTGTACCCGCGCACCCTGTATCCGTGCACACCGTACCTGCGCTCATTGTACCTGTGCACGCTGTCCCTGTGCACGCTGTCCCTATACACACCATACCCGTGCACGCTGTACCCGCACACCCTGTATCCGTGCACACCATGCCTGTGCACACCATACCTGTTTATGCTGTACTTGTGGACCCCGTACCCGTGCACACCGTACCCATGCACACTGTACCTGTGCACGCTGTCCCTTTGCACACTGTCCCTGTGCACACTGTACCCGTGCACACCATACCTGTGCACACCGTACCTGTGTTCACTGTGCCTGTGCACACTGTACCCGTGCAGGCTGTACCCATGCACACCATACCTGTGCACACTGTACCACTGCACACCGTACCCATGCACGCTGTACCCGTGCAGGCTGTACCTGTGCACGCCGTACCCGTGCACATTGTATCCATGCACGCCGTACCCGTGCAGGCTGTACCCGTGCAGGCTGTACCGGTGCTCACTGTACCCGTGCAGGCTGTACCCGTGCAGGCTGTACCCATGCACACCATACCCATGCACACTGTACCGGTGCACACTGTACCCGTGCACGCTGTACCCGTGCACACTGTACCTGTTCTCACCATACCTGTGCTCACTGTACCCGTGCAGGCTGTACCTGTGCACACTGTACCTGTGCACACCGTAACCATGCACGCTGTCCCCATGCACACCGTACCGGTGCACACTGTACCCGTACAGGCCGTACCTGTGCACGCCGTACCTGTGCACGCCGTATCCGTGCACACCGTACCCGTGCACACCGTACCGGTGCACACCGTACCGGTGCACACTGTACCCGTGCAGGCTGTACCCGTGCACACCATACCGGTGCACACCGTACCTGTTCTCACCGTACCTGTGCTCACTGTACCTGTGCACGTTGTGCCCGTGCACACCGGAGCGGGTGGCTGGGTGACGGTGGGCGGCAGCGTGGGGGTCCAGGGATGCTCGGTGGTGCCGAGGGGCTGGAAGCGGTGACCTGTGGGGAGCGGCGCTCAGAAGGGAGGGGTTCCCAGTTGGCCCCCCTGCTCGCCCACCCACCCTCCGCAGCCCACCTGAGCAGACGGCGCTGGCGTCCTCTTCGTGGGCGCAGACGTGGGGCCGCCACCCGCGGTGCCGACACTGGGCCAGGCGCCCCTCGCTGCCCCGGCACCGCAGCCCGTTGAGCCAGATGGGCCCCGAGCCCTCCCCAAACCAGGCCCCCGGGCGGGCGGCCAGGGCTGCCCCACAGCCCAGCTGCCGGCAGACCACCGTCGCGTCCGGCAGACCCCAGTCGTCGTCGCAGACGGTGCCCCAGTGCCCCTCGTGCTGCACCTCCACCCGCCCGGCGCAGCGCCCGGGGCCCCCCGCCAGCCGCACCGGGAACGACCCTGCGGGCAGCCTGCGCTCAGGCACCGGGGTCAGTGGCACCACCCGTACCCCTGAGACCCCCCGGGACCCGCTGCCATCCTGCTGGGAGCCTGCTGGAGGCCCTGCACCCACTGGGACCTACTGGGACCCCCTGGGACCTGCTGGGACCCTCTGGAACTCCCTGGGACCTCCTGGGACCCACTGGGACCTTCTAGGACCTGCTGGGAGCCCTGCACCCACTGGAACCCACTGGGACCTGCTGGGACCCCCTGGGAGCCCTACACCCACTGGGACCCACTGAGATCCTCTGGGAGCCCTGCACCTGCTGGGACCCACTGGAACCCATTGGGACCTCCTGGGACCCGATGGGACCCATTGGGACCCTCTAGGACATGCTGGGAGTCCTGCACCCACTGGGAACCCTTGGGATCCCTGCCGAGATCCCTGCACCCATTGGGACCCAGTGGGACTCTCTGGGACCCACTGGGACCTGCTGGGAACCCCTGGGAGCCCTACAACCACTGGGACCCACTGGAACCCACTGGGAACCTCTGGACACAGTGGGACCTGCTGGGACCCTCCCCCGGAACCCCCTGGGACCTCCTGGGACCTGATGGGAACCCCTGGGAGCCCTACACCCACTGGGACCCACTGGAACCCATTGGGATCCTCCAGACACAGTGGGACCTGCTGGGACCCCCTGGAACCCACTGGGACCTCCTGGGACCTGATGGGGCCCATTGGGACCTTCTAGGACCTGCTGGGAGCCCTGCACCCACTGGGAACCCCTGGGATCCCTGCTGAGATCCCTGCACCCACTGGGACACACTGGGACTCTCTGGGACCCACTGGGACCTGCTGGGACCCCCTCAGACCCGCTGGGAGCCCTGCATGCACTGGGACCCACTGGGACCCCCTTGGACCCTCTGAGATTCCTGCACCCACCGGGACCCACTGGGATCCTCTGGACACAGTGGGACCTGCCTGGACCCACTGGGACCCCCATTTGGACCCCCTGGGACCCACTGGGAGCCCTGCACCCACTGAGACCCACTGGGACCCTCCCCTGCACTCAGTGGGACCCACTGGGACCCTCTGTACACTGGGACCTTCTGGGACCCCTGCCCACACTGGGAGCCACTGGGATCCTTCACACAAACTGGGACCTACTGGGAGCTCTCTCTCACTGGGAGCCCCTGGGCCCAGCCCTTCCCACACCCGCTGCCCATCCCCCCCCCCCCCCCCAAGTACCTGTGCTGTGGGGTCCCAGCAGCCCCACTGGAGAAGAGTGCAGAGGGTGAGTGGGGGCACCCCAACCCCATCCTGGGTGCCCCGGGGGCCGGGGGGTCACTGGGGCACCCGGCAGCGGGACCCAGTGACCAGTACCCAGAGCCCAGTGTCCAGTGCCCAGTGCCCTTCCCAGTGTCCAGTGTCCAGTTCTCTTCCCAGTGCCAGTGCCCCATGACCAGTGCCCAGTATCCCTCCCAGCGCCCAGTGTCCAGTGCCCAGAGTCCAGTGCCCAGAGCCTAGTGTCCAGTGCCCCTCCCAGTGCAGTGCCCAGTGCCCTTCCCAGTGCAGTGCCCACTGCCCCATGACCAGTGCCCAGTGCCCCTCCCAGTGCCCAGTGCCCTTCCCAGTGCCCAGAGCCCAATGCCAGTGCCCCATGACCAGTGCCCAGTACCCCTCCCAGTGCCCAGAGCCCCTCCCAGTGCCCAGAGCACAGTGTCCAGCGCCCAGTGTCCAGTGCCTCCCCCCAGTGCCCCCCCCCCCAGTGCCCAGAGCCCAGTTCCCAGTGCCCCTTGGCCAGTGACCAGTGCTCTTCCCAGTGCCCTTTCCCACGCCCCATGCCCAGTATGAGTGACCAGTGCCCTTCCCAGTTCCCAGTGCCCTTCCCAGTTCCCAGTGCCCTTCCCAGTGCCCAGTTCCCAGTGCCCAGCACCACCCAGTGCCTGGTGCCCGGTGCCTGTCTGCCCTCCCGCAGCATCCCACAGCCCCAGTTGCACTGCCCAGTGCGCCTTGCAGTGCCCGGTGCCACGTCCAGCCCCTCTGCAGTGCCCCTCCAGTGCCCAGAGCCCCGCCCCTGCAGTGCCCACTGAAGCACCCATGCAGTGCCGGTGCTGGATCCAACCCTGCTCCCAGCACCCACGCCCCAGCCGTGCCGTAGCCGTGCCATACGGACCCCAACCCGTGCAGTGCCGTGCAGTGCCCGTGCAGTGCCCATGCTGTGCTGTGCCCATGCAGTGCCAGTGCCATGCAGTGCCGGTGCTGGATCCAACCCTGCTCCCAGCACCCACACCCCAGCCATACCGTAGCCGTGCCATACGGACCCCAACCCGTGCAGTGCCAGTGCCCATGCAGTGCCAGTGCCCATGCAGTGCCAGTGCCATGCAGTGCCATGCCTGGCGTTGGATCCAACCCTGCCCCCAGCACCCACACCCCAGCCGTGCCGTAGCCGTGCCATACGGACCCCAACCCATGCAGTGTCGTGCAGTGTCGTGCAGTGCAGTGCCAGTGCCGTGCAGTGCCATGCAGTGCCATGCCATGCCCGGTGCTGGATCCAACCCTGCCCCCAGCACCCACACCCCAGCCGTGCCGTAGCCGTGCCATACGGACCCCAACCCGTGCAGCGTCGTGCAGTGCCTGTGCAGTGCCCGTGCAGTGCCGCCGGGCTCACCCAGGAGCAGGAGGGCGAGGGCCATGGCGGCCGAGGTGGCGATGGGGACGATGGGGGCGGCCGGCGGGCGGAGAGGACGGGACGGGGCCGCTGGGCCAAGGATGACTCAGTCCACCCGGTCGGCCCGCCAGGGCCTGGGGGGGCCGGGGGGGGGTGGTGGTGGGGGAGGGGTGGGACCCCCTGGAGGGAGCTGAGGCAGGGCAGGGTGTCCCCCTTGTGTGTGTGTGTGTGTGTGTGTGTGTGTCCCCCAAATCCCGGTGGGGCTTGAGCCAGGGCAGGCAGGGGTTAATGCCGGAGCCACGTGGCGCCCGAGGGACACGCGTGCAGCGCCCACACGGGCACGTGGCCTCCCGCCGCCCCGACACGCGTGGGCACGTGGCCTCCCCCGACACATGTGTGCACACGGCCTCCCACCAACATACATGTGCACGTGGCCTCCCTGACACGCGTGGGCACATGGCTTCCTAGACACGTGTGTGCACACAGCCTCCCACCAACACACATGTGCACGTGGCATCCCCCACACGCGTGTGCACACGGTCTCCCACCAACATACATGTGCATGTGGCCTCCCCTGACACGTGTGTGCACACGGCCTCCCACCAACATACATGGGCACATGGCCTCTCGCTGCCCCGACACGCGTGGGCACGTGGCCTCCCACCTACACGTGTGTGCACACGGCCTCCCACCAACATACATGTGCATGTGTCCTCCTGCTGCCCCGACACGTGTGTGCACACAGCATCCCACCTACACGTGTGTGCAACTGGCCTCCCATCAACATACATGTGCACGTGGCCTCCTGCCGCCCCAACACGTGTGTGCACACGGCCTCCCTCCCTACACGCATGTGCATGCAGCCTCCCACCAACATACATGTGCATGTGGTCTCCCACGTACACGCGTGTGCAACTGGCCTCCCACCAACATACATGTGCATGTGGCCTCCCGCCACGTGTGGGCACATGGCCTCCCCCGACACGCATGTGCACATGGCATCCCACCTACACGTGTGTGCATGCGGCCTCCCACCAACATACATGTGCATGTGGCCTCCCGCCACCCCGACACGCGTGGGCACGTGGCCTCCCCCGACACGCGTGTGCACACGGCATCCCACCTACACGCGTGTGCATGCGGCCTCCCACCAACATACATGTGCATGTGGCCTCCCGCCACCCCGACATGCGTGTGCACACAGCCTCCCCGACACGCGTGCGCACGTGGCCTCCCCAACACGCGTGTGCACACGGCATCCCACCTACACACGTGTGCACATGGCCTCCCGCCGCCCCGACACGCGTGTGCACGTGGCCTCCTGCTGCCCCGACGTGTGTGCACACAGCCTCCCCGACACGCGTGTGCACGTGGCCTCCCCCGACACGCGTGTGCACACGGCATCCCACCTACACACGTGGGCACATGGCCTCCCACCTACACGCGTGTGCACACAGCATCCCACCTACACACGTGTGCACGTGGCCTCCCGCCGCCCCGACATGCGTGTGCACATGGCCTCCCCCGACACGCGTGTGCATGTGGCCTCCCGCTGCCCCAACACGCGTGTGCACACGGCATACCACCTACACACATGTGCACGTGGCCTCCCGCCACCCCGACATGCGTGTGCACACGGCATACCACCTACACACGCGTGCACGTGGCCTCCCGCCGCCCCGACACGCGTGTGCACGTGGCCTCCTGCTCCCCCGACATGCGTGTGCACGTGGCCTCCCGCCACCATTACACACGTGTGCACACGGCCTCCCCTGCCACGCGTGTGCACGTGGCCTCCCGCCGCCCCGACACGCGTGGCCTCCACGCCGATACAGGGCACACACCGCTCTTACACGCTCGCACGTGCCCAGAGATGGGCACACGCACGTGCGCGCTCACACGCTTGCACACGCGTGTTCGTGCGCACACCTGTATGCTCGCGCGTGCACTCACGGGCGTGCTTGCAGACACACGTGTGCGAGCACACACGTGTGCACGTGCACAGAGAGATGCACACACGTGCACACCCCTCCCCATGAACACGCGTGCACACGCACGCAGATCCCGGGAGCCGGTGGGGCCACCCTGGGGGGGGGCTGGGGGCATGGGGAGGCAGCGGGGCAGGGTTCTGGGGGTGTCCCCTGGGCTCAGGGGGTACCCGGGTGTCCCCACTGCCACCAAATGTCCCCCAGACCCCCCCCCGCATCCTCTCCCCGCAGTCCCACATGGTCCCTCCCGCGCCACGCCCCCCCCCCGTCTCCCAGCCCATGGACCCGCCCGGGCCACGCTGCACGGCGCAGGCGCCGCCCCTGACCACGCCCCCTCGCCGTGGCCTCCGTGAACGGACTCTCCCCCATCGACTGGCCCCGCCCCGAGCGACTGGCCACGCCCCTAGCAACAGCTGGCTCCCCTATCGACTGGCCACGCCCCTAGCGACAGCTGGCTCTGCCCCTATCGACTGGCCACGCCCCTAGCGACAACTGGATCTTCCCCGGCGACTGGCCACGCCCCTAGCGACAACTGGTTCTGCCTCTAGTGACTGGCCCCGCCCCTAACGACAGCTGGCTCTGCCCCTAGAGACTGGCCACGCCCCCAACGACAACTGGCTCTTCCCCTAGCGACTGTCCCCGCCCCTAGAGACAGCTGGCTCTGCCCCTCGCGACTGGCCACGCCCCCAGCAACCGCTGGTCCTTCCCCTAGCGACTGACCACACCCCTAGCGACAACTGGCTCGTCCCATAGCGACTGGCCACGCCCCTAGCGACCACCCTGCCCCTAGCGACAGCTGGTCCTTCCCATAGCGACCGGCCCCGCCCCTAGCGACGGCCCATCCTCCCCCTGGCGTGCGTCGGCGCGTGAGCCCCCCACCCCCCGGAAAAAAGAGTCGCACGGGGGGCGGAGCGGGGGGCGGGGCACCGTTTATTGACCACGCCCACGGCGGACCCAAGCGTCCGACCCCCCCCCCGACCCCCTCCCGGGACCGCAGGACTAAAACACCCCCCGCCCCAGCTCCGGCTCGGCTGGGAGGGGCCTTGGGGGGTGCCGTAGGGCGTTTTGGGGGGGGGGGGGGCGTCCTGGGTGCCCTTGGGGAGGGCCCTGGGGCATCCCCGGGGGTCATGGGGGTCCGGCCCCCCTCCCCCGTGAAAGATGTGCATCAATGGGACCCCGGGGCTGAGCCCCGCCCCCCCCCCGCCCCCGCTCTGGCCCTGCAGGGGGGTCTGGGGGTCCCGGGGGGTGCCCCCCCTCTTCAGAAGGTGTGAACTAGCGGGACATTGGGCAGCTCCGGGGCAGGGGGTCCTGTCCCTGTCCCCCCCCCACCGCTGCCACCCCCAGCTGGCCCCCGGGCAGGGGTGGGGGGCTGCACCCCACTGCTGCCCCCCGGCACCGGCTCACCCCGGACCAGGAGGATCCGAGGGGGAGCGGGGGGGGGCAGCTGGGCCAGCGCCTGCAGGCAGAGGCGGGCAGGTCCCCCCCCGGCCCCCTGCAGCAGCAGCACCGGGGGCAGCCCCCCAGCCTCTCCCACCACTGCCAGCCGTGGGGATGGGGAGGGAGACGGGCTCCCCCCCGCCACAAGCACCTCAGGGGGCTGTGGCTGGACGCTGGGCATCTCCGTGGCCTGGAGATGGACGTTTGTCACCTCTGTGGTCTTGAGATGGACACTGGGCATCTCCACGGCCTTCAGTTGGATGTTGGGGACCTCCACAGCCTTGAGTTGGACATTGGAGACCTCCATGGTCTTGAGTTGGACATTGGGGACCTCCACGGCCTTCAGTTGGATGTTGGGGACCTCCACGGTCTTGAGTTGGACATTGGGGACCTCTACGGCCTTCAGTTGGATGTTGGGGACCTCCACGGTCTTGAGTTGGATGTTGGGGACCTCTACGGCCTTGAGCTGGACGTTGGGGACCTCATTCACAGTCTTGAGCTGGACACTGGGCACCTCTATGGCCTTGAGCTGGACACTGGGCACCTCTACAGCCTTGAGTTGGATGTTGGGGACCTCATTCACAGTCTTGAGCTGGACACTGGGCACCTCTATGGCCTTGAGTTGGACATTGGGCACCTCCATGGCCTTGAGTTGGACGTTGGGTAGCTTTACGGCCTTGAGTTGGACGCTGGGTACCTCTACGGCCTTGAGTTGGATGTTGGGTACCTCCATGGCCTTGAGCTGGACGCTGGGTACTTCTACGGCCTTGAGTTGGATGCTGGGCACCTCTACGGCCTTGAGCTGGACGTTGGGCACCTCCATCATTTGGTGACAGGTGTTGGGCACCTCAGTGGCCTGGAGATGGACGTTTGTCACCTCCATGGTCTTGAGTTGGATGTTGGGCACCTCTGTGATCTTGAGATGGATGTTGGGCACCTCCACCATTTGGTGATGGACGCTGGACACCTCGGTGTCTTGGAGATGGACACTGGACATCTCTGTGGTCTGGAGATGGATGCCGGGCACCTCTGTGACTTGGAGATGGACGGTGGGCACCTCAGTGGTTTGGTGTTGGGCATTGGGCACCTCTGTGGCCTGGAGATGGACACTTGTCACCTCTGTGGTTTGGGGATGGATGCTGGGCACCTCAGCGGCTTGCAGCTGGACAGCGGTCACCTCTGCGTCCTCGAGATGGATGCTGGGCACCTCTGCGGCCTGGAGATGGACGCTGGGCACCTCCACGGTTTGGTGATGGATGCTGGGCACCTCAGTGGTTTCGAGATGGACGCTGGGAACCTCCGTGGTCTGCAGCTGGATGCTGGGCACCTCCATGGCCTGGAGCTGGACATCGGGCACCTCTGTGGCCTGGAGCTGGATGTCGGGCACCTCCGTGGCCTGGAGCTGGACACTGGGGACCTCCGTAGTTTGGAGATGGATGTCAGGTACCTTGGTGGTCTGGAGATGGACATCAGTCACCTCTGTGGTCTGCAGCTGGACCTCAGGTACCTCCGTGGCCTGGAGATGGACATTCGTCACCTCTGTGGCCTGGAGATGGGCGCTGGACACCTCTGAGGGCTGTGGCAGGGCTTGGAGCTGGACATCTGTCACCTCAGTGGCCTGCAGCTGGATGTTGGTGACACCCAAGGGTTGCGGCAGGGCTTGGAGCTGGATGTTGGTCACCTTGGAGGATTGTGGCAGGGCTTGGAGCTTGACATTTGTCACCTCGGTGGCCTGCAGCTGGATGTTGGTGACCTCCGAGGGTTGTGGCAGGGTTCGGAGCTGGATGTTGGTGACATCCAAGGGTTGTGGCAGAGCTTGCAGCTGGACGTTTGTCACCTCTGCAGCCTGCAGCTGGATGTTGGTGACGTCCGAGGGTTGTGGCAGAGCGTGGAGCTGGATGTTGGTCACCTTGGAGGCCTGTGGCAGCGTTTGCAGCTGGACCTTTGTCACCTCACTGGCTTGGAGCTGGATGTTGGTGACATCCAAGGGCTGCGGAAGGGTTTGGAGCTGGACGTTGGTCACCTCAGCAGCTTGGAGATGGATGTTGGTGACATCCAAGGGCTGCGGCAGGGCTTGGAGTTGGACGTTGGTCACCTCACTGGCTTGGAGATGGATGTTGGTGACGTCCAAGGGCTGTGGCAGGGCTTGGACCTGGACACTTGTCACCTCCGTGGCTTGGAGCTGGACATTTGTCACCTCGGAAGCTTGGAGTTGGATATTGGTGACCTCCAGGGGTTGTGGCAGGGCTTGGAGCTGGACGTTGGTCACCTCGGCTGCCTGCAGCTGGACGCCGGTGACCTCAGGGGGCTGCGGGCCCCGCGGGGGGAGGACACTGCTGACGCCACCCCTCAGGACGATGACGCTGGCCCCTGCTGGGGGCCCCGTCACCGGCTGGAGCTGGACGCTGGGCAGCGCCTGCCCCGAGCCGGGTACCAACAGGATGCTCTGCCCGGCGGCTGGGGGTCCCGACACTGGGGGACCCTTCCCCACCCGGGGCGGGGGACCCTCGGCAGGCAGGAGGGTGAAAGCGGGGGGCTCAGCTGGGGGGCTGGGCAGCAGGAGGAGCTTCCGCGGGGGTGCCGGGGGGCTGGGGATGAGCTGCAGCCCTTGCGGGGTCTGCACCAGCAGGAAGGTCTGAGGCTCGGCGGGGGTCGGCGGGGGTCGGCGGGGCGTTCCCCGGGGCCCGGGGGCGTGCGTACGGAGGTGACGCTGGAGGTAGGAGGCCATGACGAAGGCCTTGGGGCAGAGCGGGCAGCGGTAGGGCCGGGCGGCGGAGTGGGTGCGGCGGTGGAGCTGGAGGTTGGAGGAGTGGGTGAAGGTCTTGCCGCACTGGGCGCAGGCGTAGGGCCGCTCGCCGGTGTGGACGCGCTGGTGTTGCCGGAGGTTGGAGGTTTGGGCGAAGGCTTTGCCGCAGACGGGGCAGGCGTGCGGCCGTTCTCCCGTGTGGAGCTGGCGATGTCGGCGGAGGCAGGAGGTGTTCTTGAAGGCTTTGGGGCAGTCGGGACAGCGGTAGGGCCGCTCGCCGGTGTGCTGCCGGAGGTGGTACTGGTAGTGGGACGCCCACTTGAAGGTGAGGCCGCACTGGGCGCACTCGAAGGCCCGTAGCCCCGTGTGAACGCGCTGGTGGATCTGGAGGAGGGAGGAGCGCTTGAACGCCTTGCCGCACTCGCGGCAGGCGTAGGGTCGCTCGCCCGTGTGGTCCCGCATGTGGTAACGGAGCCCCGAGGAGCCCTTGAAGGCTTTGCCGCACTCGGTGCATTGATACGGGCGCTCCGGGGAGGGTTGGGGAGGCGCCGGGGGGTGAGGAGCCTCGGGGGGAGGACACGGCGGGATGGCGGCAGGGTGGGTGCGTTGGTGACCCAACAACCCCGCCGGTTGGGTGAAGGCCTTGGGGCAGACGGCGCACTTGAAGGGCCGCTCCGCGGCGTGGCCGTGCCGGTGGCGGGCGAGACCGGAGCTGTTCTTGAAGGTCTTGCCGCAGGTGGCGCAGCGATGCGGGGAGGCCGGAGGGGTCACCGGCGTCGCCGTGTGAGCGCTTTGGTGGCCGAGCAGCTCCCCCTCGCTGGCGAAGCTCAACGGGCAGGCGGCGCACCTCCAGAGCGTTTCCGGCGTCGCGGCGGGCACCGGGAGAAGCGGCGTCGCGGCGTCGCGGCCGGCGTGGCTCTGGAGGTGTTTCTGCAGGCAGGCGTCCGAGACGAAGGCCTTGGCGCAGGTCGGGCACTCGTGGGGGCGGGCGGCGGCGTGGGTACGACGATGGAGGAGGAGGTTGGAGGAGTGGGTGAAGGTCTTGCCGCACTGGGCGCAGGCGTAGGGCCTCTCGCCGGTGTGGACGCGCTGGTGTTGCCGGAGGTTGGTGGCTTGGGCGAAGGCTTTGCCGCAGACGGGGCAGGCGTGCGGCCGTTCGCCCGTGTGGGTGTGCCGGTGCCGGCGGAGGCTGGAAGAGTTCTTGAAGGCTTTGGGGCAAGCGGGACAGCGGTAGGGCCGCTCGCCGGTGTGCTGCCGGAGGTGGTACTGGTAGTGGGACGCCCACTTGAAGGTGAGGCCGCACTGGGCGCACTCGAAGGCCCGTAGCCCCGTGTGAACGCGTTGGTGGGTCTGGAGGAGGGAGGAGCGCTTGAAGGCTTTGCCGCACTGCGGGCAGGCGTAGGGTCGCTCGCCCGTGTGGCCCCTCTGGTGGTAGAGGAGGGCGGAGGAGCCTTTGAAGGCTTTGGGGCACTCGGGGCACTTGTAGGGCCTCTCGCCCGTGTGGCTGCGTTGGTGGTGGGCCAGGCGCGACGACCACCGGAAGGCTTTCCCGCATTCCCGGCAGGCGTACGGCTGCTCGCCCGGACCCCCGGACCGCGATCCCGCTGCTGGCGTCGCCCCTGCCATGACGACGGCCCTGGGGAGGGGGTGGGGGGCACAGGGAGGGGCTGAGCGGGGTGTAACACCCCCCCCACCCCCCCCCCCCCCGGTATTAGAGGGACCCGTCCTGCGCAGGTAGCTGGAGGGGGCGTGGCCCTGGGGAGGGGGCGCGGCATCGGGGAGGGCGTGGCCTCGCGGCGAGGGAGGAGTCAGTCCCAGCGCCTTGGCAGCGCTGTGGGGGCGTGGCACGGCCTGCGGGGTGGCCCCACCCGGGCCACGCCCCCTCCCGGCCAGGCCACGGCCCTCCAAGCAGCTTCCCCTTCGTGCCACACCCACCCTCCCAGGCCACGCCCCCACCGGCCCTTAAGCCCCAATCAGGCCCTGGCCCGGCCTCATTTTGCTCCCAGGCCACGCCCCCACCCCTGCAGACCCCGCTCCCGCTGCTCCCCCGGCCCTCAAGCCCCACCAGGCCCCGCCCCCGCCCGTATTTTTGCTTCTAGGCCCCGCCCTCTCTTCCCACCCCGCCCAGGCCCCGCCCTCAAGCCCGTCCAGGCCCCGCCCCCAACGCACGCTCCGCCCCCGCCGCCCCTCAAGCCTCAGCAGGCTCCGCCCCTGCCGCCCCTCAAGCCCCCCCGGCTCCGCCCCCACCACCGGCCCTAGTCTTGCGTCCAGGCCCCGCCCCCTCCCCGCAGGCCCCGCCCCCTCCTCCCGCCCCGCGCAGGCGCCTCCGCCCCGCTCCCGCCGCCGCCGCCCGGCCCGGTGCCCGCTCACCTGGCGGGGTGAGGCCCGGGGAGGCGGCGGGGCAGGGCCTGGCGGGGCAGGGCCCTCTCCCACCACCCGCCGCCGCCGCTCAGCGACTGGGCCCCGCCGAGGCGCGGAGCCACGCCCCCCTCCGCGCCGCGCGCACCCGGTGGCCGCGCCGGGCCCCGCGCGGGGGCTTCTGGGAAGCGGAGTCCCCCGCGCCGCCGCCATCTTGGTAGGGGAAAGGAAGGCCGCGCCGGGGCCTGCGCCCGCCGTGGGGGGGGTCCCGGGTAGGAGGGGTTGGGGGGGCACGGAGGGGGGTGTTGGGGATGCTGAGGGGGGGCGTTCGGGGTCTCAGGGGGGTTGGGCAGGGAGCTGGAAAGGTTGGGGGGCTGGGGGGGGGGCAGGAGGTTGGGGGGGGCCTGATGGAGGATGGGTGGGGGCTCTGAGGGGGGTTGGGGGGGGAGCTGGGGCACTGGAGGGGGCTGGAAGGGAGTGTGGGGGGGGTGAGGGGCACCCCCAGCCCCCCCCCTCGGAGGACCCGGCGCCACTGGGCTGTGGGTCGGAATCCCGGGATCCCTGTTCCCAGCCCCCTCTGCTCCTCCAGCCCTCCCAGTGCCGCCCCCACTGAGCCGGCCCCCCCTCCCCAGCCCGTGACCTGGGGGTCACGGCGGGCAGGGGACCCTCCGGCCTGGGCCACCACTACAGGGGCGCTGCCCCACATCTGCCTGCCCCACAGCTCCCCCTGCGCCCCCCATCCCTGCCCCACAGCTCCCCCTGCACCCTCCATCCCTGCCCCACAGCTCTCCCCTGTGCTCCCCATCCCTGCCCCACAGCTCCCCCTGCGCCCTCCATCCCTGCCCCACAGCTCCCCTCTTGCTCCTGCTCCCCCTCCCTGCCCCGCATCTCCCCCTGCGCCCCCCATCCCTGCCCCACAGCTCTCCCCTGTGCTCCCCATCCCTGCCCCACAGCTCCCCCTGCGCCCTCCATCCCTGCCCCACAGCTCCCCTCTTGCTCCTGCTCCCCCTCCCTGCCCCACATCTCCCCCTGCGCCCCCCATCCCTGCCCCGCATCTCCCCCTGCGCCCCCTATCCCTGCCCCACAGCTCTCCCCCGTGCTCCCCATCCCTGCCCCACAGCTCCCCTCTTGCTCCTGCTCCCCCTCCCTGCCCCACATCTCCCCCTGCGCCCCCCATCCCTGCCCCGCATCTCCCCCTGCGCCCCCTATCCCTGCCCCACAGCTCTCCCCCGTGCTCCCCATCCCTGCCCCACAGCTCCCCTCTTGCTCCTGCTCCCCCTCCCTGCCCCACATCTCCCCCTGCGCCCCCCATCCCTGCCCCACAGCTCCCCCCCCTGTGCTCCTCATCCCTGCCCCACGGCTCCCGCTGCTGCATGGCCTCCTGTGCCCTCTCAGTCCTTACCCTGCCGGTCCTTAAGCGCCCCCTGGATTTGGTAGCGGCAGGGATCCCCAGCGGTGCCCTACAGATCCCCGAAAAGCCCCCGCAGCAGCCGGGATCTCCTCCCGCTCACACAATCCAGGGGTCATCCCCCCCCCAGCATTCCCATAGCCCCCCAGGCACTGGAAGGGGCTCTGAGGTCTCCCCGGAGCTTCCCTTCTCCAGGCTGAACCCCTCAACTCTCCCAGCCTGGCCCCATGGCAGAGGGGCTCCAGCCCTCGGAGCATCTCCATGGCCTCCTCCGGCCTCGCTCCCGCAGCCCCGTGTCCTCCTGCTGTTGGCGTCCCCGGAGCTGGCGATGCTCCACCACAAGTCTCCCTGCCCGTGTCCGCCTGGCACTGGCCGCGCCAGCCCCAGCGTCCCTTCGGAATGCTGGCTCTTACCCCTGCTTCTCCCTGACTTCCAGAGCCACCTTCCCTGGAGCCGGAGGCTTCTCTGGCCGACAGAGGGATCACCCAAGCCCTGTTCCATCCCCACCAGCCGTTCGCCGCCCCGGTGCCGTGTTTACCTTGCAACGCTTACCCCGAATCCCGAGTCCCCTCCGGAGGGGCAGCACGGGAAGCGGTCGGAAACCCCGGCGCGGCGGGTTCCGGCTCCGTTTCCTCATCCGTCGGTGGCCGTTTCTACCTTCAACAACCACCGAAGGGACGATCACGGTCGGCGGAAGGAGCTCCGCCTGCTGCGGAGCCTGGATGCGCATCCGTGGTTTGGTTGAAGCTTCGTGGGGGTGAACCCTAAAACCCATCCCGAGCCGGTGCCTGCCCCGCCTGGTTTTAACCCTCGAGGCTTGGTGGAAGCTTTGGGGTCACGCGTGGTGACCCTGTCCCAGCCGTGGCTGAGGCGGGACGGGCAGCTGAACCCGAGCCAGGAGGAAGAGCGGGAGCCAGGAGATGTGGCGGCCGGCGGCCTCTGCTCGGCGGGAAACCGCGGGAGCCTGGGCTGACCTGCTGCCGGCTGGGGGTCCCGTGGGCACGTCCGCAGCCTCACCGCCCCCGTTCGTCCGTAGGGAGTGGAGAAGAGGGACCTCTTGGAGACGGCCTCAGCCGGTTGGGGCCAAATTCCTGCTCTGGATCGGGGGGAGATAGTAGCTGGAAGGAGAAGAGGCTGAACTTGCCCGACATGCTGCCTGTCCTGAGCTGCTGAGATGGGCCCCTCCTCCGTGGGGCCAGACCTGAGGCTGCTTCTCACTGAGGTGACGGGTCATTGGACGCTCATTTTCTGTTCCATTGGCTGTGGGGTTCACGTCATGTATGAGCAGATGCAAAGTTCTTGTTGACCCATGGCCCCCTGCAGTTGACTGGTCGCTCCCTGCAGTTGACCGGTTGCCCCTTGCTGTTGACCCGTGGCTCCTTGTAGTTGACCGGTCACTTCTTGCAGTTGACTGCCCCTTGCAGTTGACTGGTTGCCCTCTGCAGTTGACCCGTGGCCCCTTGCAGTTGACTGGTCACTCCTTGCAGTTGACCGGTTGCCCCCTGCAGTAGACTGGTCGCCCCTTGCTGTTGACCCGTGGCTCCTTGTAGTTGACCGGTCACTTCTTGCCGTTGACTGCCCCTTGCAGTTGACCGGTCGCCCCCTGCAGTTGACCCATGGCCCCTTGCAGTTGACTGGTCACTCCTTGCAGTTGACCGCCCCTTGCTGTTGACCGTTTGCCTCCTGTGGTTGACCGGTTGCCCCCTGCAGTTGACCCATGGCCCCTTGCAGTTGACCGGTTGTAACTTCTTGTTGACTAGTAGCCAATTCTTGTTGGCTGGTTGCAATCTAAGACCCTACAACCAAGCCTTGCAACGCGCCCCCCCCCCCTCGTTCCCGGTCTGATGTCTTCTTGCGCAGTGGACCTATGGGATGTCCCCGGCAGCAGCTGCGGCCGGAGGATCAAGCTGAAAGCAGAAAATTCACTTCCCCTTTATCCACGTGATGCCAGAGCCCCCGGCGAGCCGAGCAGCACAGGAAGTGTCCTCTCACAGCTTCCTCCAGTGTACTTCTTCTCCACCGGGTGATGGTGGACCTGATCACCCCTGCCAAGCCGACCTCTTCCCGCAGCCCTGCCAAGCCGGCAGCAGCTTCTCCAGAATTCCTTTGCCCTCAGCTGGACACCCTACGGGCGACCAACTGTCTGCCAACACCGGGCTTGGGCCCGCGGAGATTATCCTTGTCCTAGCACGGCTTTGTGATGAGTGCTCTCGCGTTTTCCGCCCCCGACATCCTCCCTGGTTCTGGCGGCACGCCGCCTTTCGGGATGCTACCGCTCCTCTTCGTTTCCGGGCGGTTTGGTTGAGTTCGCCGCAGGTTTGGCGCGCGCTTGGAGCTACGCCCCGGGGTTTCACGGTTGAGGTGCGCGGGTGGGGCGATGCCCGCTGTTCCGCGGGTGTTCCCGCCGGCAGAGTGGACGCCAAGTCCAGCTGTGGGATTTAGGGATTTACCTGCCGGGTGGTGGGGAAGGCAATATGGCGGTGGTGATGTGCTTGGGCCCGACTGGTCTGAAGGAAGCAGGATGCGTGCTTACGGAAAATAAGGGAGCGCTCTTCTCCATCCCGTTCCTTACCCTGGGGTCAGGGCTGGTTCATCCAGCAAAGCCGGGAGTGTAATCCCTGGTGTCTCGTGCTCCGGCCTGCGCAGTCTTGCTCGAAATCACCCCCGCAGAGAGCCCGCGGCTCGGTTATCCGTGCTGGTGCTGTGTTCATCCTCCAACCTGCGCCGAGTTCAGCCCTTAATAAGCAATTAGCAAAATCTCTTAATGGATATCGAGCCTTTCCTGGCTTTGAGGGACTGAATTCTCAGCTGGGAAAACCCAGACTTTGCGCCGGGGCCAGCGGCCATGTGTCCCTGTGAAAGTAATTAGAATAAGATTATAATTGTTCATGTCTTTGTCTCTCCTGATGCTTCTTCCCCATTCCTTTTGGCCAACAAGGGGCCAGGCGCTTTCCCAGCTGCTGCCTCACCCCTTCGTTAGCGCGATTCGCGTTAACATCTTCCCTCTGTTTGCTCTCCGTTGTCGCCAGCGTCCGGTCCTGCCGGCGTAAGGCTGGTGAATGGCCCCGACTCCTGCATGGGCCGGCTGGAGGCGTATTACACCTGGGGGTTGGTGTGCGCTGACCGCTGGGACCTCAGCGGAGCCCCGTGTGGTCTGCGGGCAGCTGGGATGCAGGACACCACTGTTGGCCGTTGGTGGGGCTCGCTACGGGCGAGGAGCAGACCCCACCTGGCTGGGCAACGTGTGCTGCGCTGGGACGGAGGCCGCCCTTTCCGAGTGCCAGGCATGGCCCTGGGGAGCCCACAGCTGCGGGCACGGGGAAGATGTGTGTTGTATGCTCGGGTGAGGAACACGCACACCCACCATGGCTTGCATAGCCTCTGTGGGCAACTAAAAGGTTAAACAGCCGGCAGGACAACCATCCTGCCCCTTCTTATTCATTGGTCACCCCTTCTTTTTGACTGGTAGCCCTTTCCTGTTGACCAGCTGCCCCTTCCTTTTGACCAGTAGCCCCTTGCTGTTGACCGGTAGCCCCTTGCTGTTGACCAGTCACCCCTTGCTCTTGACCCGTGGCCCCTTGCTGTTGACCCGCAGCCCCTTGCTGTTGACTGGTCACCCCTTGCTTTTGACCCATGGCCCCTTGCAGTTGACCAGTCACCCCCTGCAGTTGATCAGTCACTCCTTGCTGGGTGCCACAGGTGGTTCCAACCTCAGGACACTCCAGTTCCCTATTCCCTCATTGCCATGGGGTAGGACTGACCCCTCTGCAGACTCCACCAGAGCTTGCAGCTTCCTGGGGAACCTCAGCTGGCACCAAGCAGGGGTCATGAAAGAGATGTGCTGAAGGTGTCCCTGGAAGGGAACAGGGAATTGGGGGGGCAGGGGGAGGTTCTATATGAAGACTTTGCTTGGAGAAACCTACCCTAACCCTCCACAACCTTTTCCTCCTTGGACAGCTCCACATGCCCGGAGGGACCAAATGTCCAACAGCAGCTCCATGACCGAGTTCCTCCTCCTGGCATTCTCGGACAGGCAGGACCTGCAGCTCCTGCACTTTGGGCTCTTCCTGGGGATCTACCTGGTTGCCCTCCTGGGCAACGGCCTCATCGTCACTGCTGTTGCCTGCAACCACCACCTCCACACCCCCATGTACTTCTTCCTCCTCAACCTCTCCCTCCTTGACACCCACCCCCTAAAACAAGAATCTGGAGCTGCCCGGAGATCACGGTGGTTCCTGGGGTTGAGTTGGGATGGAAGAGGTCAGCAATGAGGGGGTTTGGGGCTTGAGTGCAGTACACATGCAGAGCTCCTCTGACCCTCTCCCATTCCTCCCTACCTGTCTGGAGCAGAAATTCCCACAGAGGGACACACCACAGCTCTTTGGAGGGTGTGTGAACCCTCAAGATGTTCAAGACTGGCCTCTGTTCTTGCTTATGGTGCGCTGTCCCACAGCTGTCCTGGCTGTGTCCCCTGTCAGCTTCTTGAGACCCAGCCCCACCCTCCCAGCCTCCTTGCTGGTCAGGCAGTGTGAGAAACTGGAAAGTCCTTGGCTTAGTGCAAACACTGCTCAGCAACACCCACATCATCATTGTGTTTTTATTATTCTCATCCTGAATCCAAACCCCAGCCCTGTGCCAAGTACTGGGAAGAAGAGTAATTCTGTCCCAGCTGAAACCAGGACAATATCCTCCTCTCATTCCAGACCATCTACGTCCTGCCCAGGTCCCACACATTCCCAAACATCCCAGTTAATCCCCACCACCTTTCCTGCCTTTATATCATTCCCTCAGCCTATGGGCCATCCCTTCAAAGTGTCTGTTGAGTTCATGTAGTCGGTGGCACTGACCTCTGTGTGTCATAACAGCCCTACAGGGTGGACAGACGGTGTGTGGTGTTGGATCGTTGCAT
The DNA here is from genome assembly GCA_027574665.1 of Rhynochetos jubatus. Lineage (NCBI taxonomy): Eukaryota > Metazoa > Chordata > Aves > Eurypygiformes > Rhynochetidae > Rhynochetos > Rhynochetos jubatus. The sequence goes on along the minus strand of CM050684.1, from coordinate 346,694 downwards.
GCCAGAGCCAGTGCTGGCGTTCACGGTTGTACCCTCCCTGCACTTTGTTCATTTCATCAAAGTTCATTCGTCGTTAACCTGGGTGATTTTTACTGTCACTCCACTGACGTGGCACATAGTGACCAGAGCAGTGATGGAATCAGTGTTATGTTATCACAGAATCACTAGGGTTGGAAAAGACTGATAAGGTCATCCAGCCCAACCATCAACCCAACACTCCCACACCCGCTAGACCATGTCCTCAAGCGCCACGTCTCCACGTTCCTTGAACACCTCCAGGGATGGTGACCCCACCACTTCCCTGGGCAGCCTGTTCCAGTGCCTGACTGCTCTTTCAGTAAAGAAGTTTTTCCTAATATCTAATCTAAACCTCCCCTGAATCAACTTGAGCCTATTCCTCTTTTCCTGTCACCAGTTACCCGTGAGAACAGACCAGCACCCCCCTCCCTGCACCCTCCTTTCAGGGAGCTGTAGAGAGCGATCAGGTCTCCCCTCAGCCTCCTCTTCTTTACGCTAAACACCCCCAGCTCCCTCAGCCGCTCCTCATCAGACCTGTTCTCCAGACCCTTCCCCACCTTTGTCACCCTTCTCTGGACACGCTCCAGCATCTCTGTGTCCTTCTTGGAGGGAGGGGCCCAAAACCAAACCCAGGACTCGAGGTGCGGCCTCACCAGTGCCGAGTACAGGGGCACAATCACTGCCCGGCGCCTGCTGGCCACACTGCTCCTGACACAGGCCAGGATGCTGCTGGCCTTCTTGGCCTCCTGGGCACACGCTGACTCATATTCAGCCAGATGTTGACCAACGCCCCCAGGTCTTTTTCTGCCTGACAGCTTTCCAGCCCCTCATCCCCAGGCCTGGAGCGCTGCCTAGGGTGGTTGTGACCGAAATGCAGGACCTGGCACTTGGCCTTGTTGAACCTCAACCAACTGACCTCAGCCCATGGACCCAGTCTGTCCAGGTCCCTCTGCAGGGCTCTCCTACCCTCCAGCAGATCAACGCTTCCACCCCACTTAGTGTCATCTGCAAACTGACTGAGGGAGCACTCGATCCCCTCATCCAGATCATTGACAAAGATGTTAAACAAGACCGGCCCCAAACCTGAGCCCTGGGGGACTCCACTTGTGACTGGCCACCAACCAGGCTTTTTTTTGATTATGTGATGCGATGTTACGTTATGTTATGCTGTGCAATGGTAACAAAGAGTCACACAATGGCCAGGGATCGAAGGGACATCTGGAGATTATCCAGTCCAACCCCCCTGCCACGGCAGGTTCATCTAATCCAGATGGGACGGGAACGCGTCCAGGTGGCTTTTGAATATCTCCAGAGAAGGAGACCCCACAACCTCTCTGGACAGCCTGTTCCAGTGCTCTGGCACTCGCAGAGTAAAGAAGATTTTCCTCAAGTACAGGTGGAACTTCCTGTGCTCCTGTTTGTGCCCGTTGCCCCTTGTCCTGTCGCTGGACACCACTGAAAAGAGCCTGGCCCCATCCTCTTGACACCCACCCTGTAGATACTGATAAGCGTTGGTGAGATCCACTCTCAGTCTTCTCTTCTCCAGGCTAAACAGACCCAGCTCCCTCAGCCTTTCCTCATGATGGAGATCTTCCAGTCCTCTCATCATCCTCGTACCCTCCTCTGGGCTCGCTCCAGCAGTTCCCTGTCTTTCTGGAACTGGGGAGCCCAGAACTGGACACAGCACTCCAGTTCTGGCCTCACCAGGGCACAGTAGAGAGGGAGGATGACCTCCCTTGACCTGCTGGCCACACTCAATGCACCCCAGGATACCACTGGCCCTCCTGGCCATGAGTACACACGGCTGGCTGATGGTTAACTTGCTGCCCACCCGCACTCCCAGGTCCTTCTCTGCAGAGCTGCTTTCCAGCAGGTCAGCCCCAGCCCGTCTTGGTGCAGGGGGTTATTCCTCCCGAGGAGCAGGACTCCACACTTGCCCTTGTTGATCCTCATTGGGTTCCTCCCAGCCCAGGTCTCCAGCCTGTCAGGGTCTCGCTGAACGGCAGCACGGCCTTCTAGCCTATCAGCCGCCCCTCCCAGTTTGGTATCATCAGCAAACTTGCTGAGGGTACAATCCATCCCTTCGGCCAGGTCACTGATGAATATGTCAAACAGGAGTTGACCCAGTACTGACCCCTGAGGAACCCCGCTAGCCACAGGCTTCCAGCTGGACTCTGCGCCTCCGTCACAACCCTCTGAGCTCTGCCATTCAGCCAGTTCTCAATCCATGAGTATCCATGATGTTATCTTAGCTTACGTTGTATTCTAAGCGTGGCCAGCAGGGCAAGGGAGGTGATTCTCCCCCTCTACTCTGCTCTTGTGAGACCCCTCTGCAGTTCTCTATCCATCTCTGGGGCCTCCAAAATCAGGAAGACATGGAACAGTTGGAGAGAGTCCAGAGGACGCCACCGGTGGTCCCAGGGCCAGAGCCCCTCTGCTGTTTGGACATTTAGATTGGACATAATGAAGATCTTTTGCTAATGAGAGTGGGGGGCACTGGGACAGGTTGCCCAAGAAGCTGTGGATGCCCCATCCCTGGGAGTGTCCAAGGCCAGGCTGGATGAGGATTGGAGCTACATGACGTAGCGGAACTTGTCCTTGCCTATGGAATGTAGGTTGGAACTAGCTGATCTTTAAGGTCCCTTCATCCCAAACCCTTCCAGGATTCCATAATTCTGTGACACAATGTGGACTCATCGTGGGCTGCATATGGCCCTCGCATCTCAGCATCTTCCCCTGATCAGAAGCATCCAAAATCTCTCATCCTTCTCTTCAGTGATGGATTAACCCATTGCAAACTCCGCCTAGATAAGGGTAAAGAAGAGATGCCAGGGAATATCTGGAGCTGGGAAATTCCATCAGCCATAACAGGGGTGGGAGAAGCTCACAGCTTGAATGGTTTTAGTATAAATGTCCCGATGCTGACATCTCCAACGCACCCGATGCTGCTCTCTCCGCAGCCGGGCCGTAGGGCTCCCGAGCACCATCACTAGACACCTGGGTTGCCACACGCCCTGTCAGCCCTTCAGATCCACTCCAGAGCCCGTCAGAGTCATGGAATCACAGAATGGTTGGTTCACTCTGGGATACGGCCAAGAGGAACCTCTGAAGTTTGAGAAGAGTCCAGTTCTGCATGGGGGGGCAGGGAAGAATAATGTCCTTTTTCAGGAAAGCTGACCAGCCAAGCAGCGATCCACAGAGGAACGGCCGTGTCTCCAGTGTCCCCTGGGGGAAAGCGCTGGGTGTGTGGTCCCCGGGTGACACAAAATCGGTCCGTGCCTGAGATGTCATGATAAAAACGCAAATATTGGAGCTGGAGGAGGAATGACAATAAGAACAGCAATACAGATAAATTTAATGATAAGAAATACCAAACAAAATAGAAGGAATCAGGAATTCTGGGAGTCATTTGTGGAGAAAGATGGTAATTTCATCACAATTTTAAAATGTCCATGGAATCACTTTCTTCAGGGCACTTTTGAGCTCCTGGTTCCTCATGCTGTAGATGAGGGGGTTCACTGCTGGAGGCACCACCGAGTACAGCACGGCCAGCACCAGATCGAGGGGTGGGGAGGAGAAGGAGAGGGGCTTCAGGTAGGCAAAGGTGGCAGTGATGGTAAACAGGGAGACCACAGCCAGGTGAGGGAGGCACGTGGAAAAGGTTTTGTGCCGTCCCTGCTCTGAGGGGATCCTCAGCACGGCCCTGAAGATGCCCACGTAGGACAGAATGATGGACAGAAAACACACAAACCCAAACCAGACATTAACCACAAGAAGCCAGATCTCCCGGAGATGGGAGCCTGAGCAGGAGAGCTTGAGGATCTGGGGGATTTCACAGAAGAACTGGTCCACGGCGTTGCCCTGGCAGAGGGGGATATGAAACATATTCACAGTGTGCAGCACAGCATTGAGAAACCCACTGCCCCAGGCAGCCGCCGCCAGGTGGGCACAAGCTCTGCCCCCCAGGAGGGTCCCGTAGTGCAGGGGTCTGCAGATGGCCACGTAGCGGTCGTAGGACATGACGGTGAGGAGAGAATACTCTGCTGTCATCAAGAAGACAAAGATGATGACCTGAGCAGCACATCCCACATAGGAGATGGCCCTGGTGTCCCAGAGGGAATTGGCCATGGCTTTGGGGACAGTGGTGGAGATGGAGCCCAGGTCAAGGAGGGAGAGGTTGAGGAGGAAGAAGTACATGGGGGTGTGGAGGTGGTGGTTGCAGGCAACAGCAGTGATGATGAGGCCATTGCCCAGGAGGGCAATCAGGTAGATCCCCAGGAAGAGCCCAAAGTGCAGGAGCTGCAGGTCCTGCCTGTCTGAGAATGCCAGGAGGAGGAACTCGGTCATGGAGCTGCTGTTGGACATTTGGTCCCTCCGGGCATGTGGAGCTGTCCAAGGAGGAAAAGGTTGTGGAGGGTTAGGATAGACTTCTCCGAGGAAAGTCTTTGCATAGAACCTCCGCCCACACCAACCCAAATTCCCTGTTCCCTTCCAGGGACACCTTCAGCATGTCCCTTTCATGAGCCCTGCTTGGTGCTGGTTAAGGGTGCCCCAGAGGTCTGCAAGCTTTGCCTGCAGCTGCAGAGAGATCAATCCTGCCCCATGATCCAGCTGTATCCAGAGCTGGGGTCCTCACTACAGGAAAGACATGGAGTTCTTGGAGCAGGTCCAGAGGAGGGCCACAAAAATGACCAGTCAGCTCAGAGAGGTTGTGCAGCCCGGAGAAGAGGAAACTCTGGGGAAAACTTATTGCAGCCCTTCAACAGACAAAAGGCATCTCTAAGAAATACTTGGAATGAATTTTTACTGAGGTCTGTAGGGAGACAACAAGGGGCACCAGTTTTACACTAAAAGAGGATAACTTTAGATTGGATATAAGGAAGAAATTTTAACAGTGAGAGTGGGGAGACACTGGACAGGTTGCCTCGAGAAGCTATGGATGCTCCAACCCTTGAAGCGCTCAAGGTCAGGTTGGATGAGGCTTTGTGCAACGTGGTCTAGCGGAAGGAGTCCCTGCCCATGGCAGGGTAGTGGGAACTGGATGATCTTTAAGGCCCCTTCCAACCCAAACCATCCTATGATTCTATGACACAACACATTCTCATTGTGTGCTACACTTTGGTGTTTGCATCTCAGCATCTTCCCCTCATCTGAAGCATCCAAAATCTCTCCTCCTCGCCTTCAGTGATGGGTTGATCCATTTCAAACCCTGGCTAGATAAATGTAAGGAAGAGATCCCAGGGAATAACTGGAGCTCGGCAAAATCCATCAGCGGCAGCCATTTTGGTCGCCACTCGCCCTGGCAGTCCTTCAGATCCACATCAGAGCCCACGAGAATCAGGAAATCACAGAACGGTTTCGCTACTCTGGCATTCAGCCAAGAGGAACCTCTGAGGTTTGACAAGGGGAAGCGGCCAGTTCTGCATGAGGGGGCTTTGGGGGGTGGGGAAGAAAAACCTCCTCTGTCAGGGAAGCTGACCAGCTGAGCAGTGGTCTTGAGGAGAACGGCCGGGGCACCACGGGGGGCACTATGCGAACCGGTGGTACATCGCAGCATGAGAGGAGCTGACGGTGCACAACTTTTTAGTTGGTGCTGGGGAGTGTTTGCACTAATTCAGGGTCTTTTCCAGCTCCTGATCCCACCCCTGTGTTCCCAAATTTCTCACTGCAAGCAGTAGCGGGGACACACAGTTCAGAGAGCTGACCCAAACCGACCGAAGGAGCGTTTCATTCCACAGCACGGTGTGCTCGGTACATACGCGGGGAGTGAGCTGGGGGGCTGTAGCTGCTTTCTTTCCTGCTTGCTCCTTCGTGAGTTGGTGGTTCGGTTCGCTTTCCCGTCGCTCTCTCGCTTGTGGGGTTCGCTTGGACACTGCTGCGATCTCTCTCAGGCTCCAGCTCTCAGGATCTCTTGCTCTGACTACTTGGGACCTGGTTGTGCGTCAGTGAGGGGGTGAACACTTGTATCGTTTGGTTGAGTCTCTATTATTTACTTAGTAGTATTGTTAGCATCACTGTAATATTCATTCATCCTCAAGTAACAAATCATTGTTATCTGAATCCATGAACTTTCCTTTTCTCCCAATTCTCCTCCTCCACTGTTGGAGGGGGAGGTGAGCGAGGAGCTGCGTGGTGCTTCATTTACCAGCCAGGGTTATACCACGACACGCTGGCAGGCAACAGAGTCCCTGCTCCAAATGAGATTCCTTGGCACCATCAGGGGCAAACCCAGCTTCCCACCCTGAAGCCATCGCAGAGAGGGAAAGCAGATGAACCCCCTCTGCAGCAGGGAACCCAGCTATGGAGCATGCCCTCCTCCTCCTCACCTGAAAAACTGAGAGTCCTCCTTAAATATCTCATATCCTATGGGAATATGGTGGCTTTTGGAGATGCTTCCAATGCCGGTGCGTTGCTCTGCATCCAGACGCTTACCGCATCGAGGTCTGTGAGGATCCAGCTCCCCCAGTGAGCTCTCAGCATCCTCCCATCCCTCTCTGCCTTTAAACCCTCTCACCAAACCATTGTCCCCTTGGTGCCTGATGGCACAGCCCCCAGCCCTGCTGTGCTTTGCTGCTCCTGGGCAGAGCTGTCTCTGCAGTGCTTCCCGCTTGCCGTGAGCTCCCTCCATCCCAGGAGCCCATCCCAGCTGAGCAGCAGAGGAACAGCCCAAGGCAGCACTTTGTTCAACCCCTTCGGTATCTCCCCAGGGGTACTGGGGGCTCCAGAGGGCTGGAGCAACTCTCCTATACGAACAAGCTGGGGGAGTTGGGAGTGTTCAGCCTGGAGAAGAGAAGGCTCCTGGGAGACCTTATAGCCCCTTCCAGTGCCTGGGGGAGGCCTACAGGAAAGTGTGGGGGGGGACTTTTTCAACGGGCCTGTTTTAATAGGACAGGAGTAACAGGTTTAAACTGACAGAGGGTACATTTTGATTGTATATCAGGTCGAAATTCTTCCTGGAGACGGTGGTGATATTACATTGCTTGAGATGCCAGAGGCTTTGACAGTGGTGCACAACATTGTGCAGCTTCCATCTGTGGAATCTGCTCTTGGGATCATGGAATGGTTTAGGTTGGAAGTCACCGTAAAGCCCAAGCAGTGCCCACCCCCTGGCACGGGCAGGGACACCCTCCACTAGACCAGGTTGCTCCAAGCCTCATCCAGCCTGGCCTCGAACACTTCCAGGGATGGGGCATCCACAGCTTCTCTGGACAACCTGTCCCAGTGCCTCTCCACCCAGAACAACATAGACTGAGAATTCTCTTGGAGAGAAGAAAGTGTCATGGAATGGCATGGAATGGCATGGCATGGCGGTTCCTGGATACCAAAAATTGAAAACCAGGGCCACCCTGGACTGGAGGAATGGGGAAATATGGAGTGATCCTTGGTGGCATCTGCCAGGATGTGGTCTGGGGCCTCTGTGGAACTCCAGGCTCTTCAGCCAGTTGAAGCGGAGCCTCAGGGCGCTATAGTAACCTTTACAGGGTGGTTTCTGGGAGAACAGAGTTTTGTCGGTAGTGGGAAGAGAAAGAAAACCTCTACCAAGTGCAGCTTGGAAGGTTCAGACAGGGGTGAAGAAGTCTCACTCGAAGGGCAGTGTGATGGTGCAACAGCTCACCCATGGCTTTGGGTTTCAAGGAACAGCCAGTGATGGGTGCAGAGACCTCAACAAAGATACAGAAATGCTGGGATGAGAGCACGAAGGGTGTCAACAACCCGAAGGGGAAGAGGTGCAGGCACAGGATCGTGTAGGACAGCCTGTGGTAGATACGGTCAAGGCCTCTCCAAGCCTGGAAGGCCAATCAAAACCAAAATCTCTGGACCTTTGTCTATGGCAGTTGCCTCAACCCCCAACCTCTGCAAGGAGGAACGTTCTTTTGAGGCTCTGCACTTCATTTCAGCCTTTCCCTTAGCTGGGGAAGTGTGGACCATTTTTGTACGCTGTGCATTGGTCAGGGTCACACCTTCCTGCCTCCAGGAAGAGCCCTGAGCTCTGTGAGGTGTTGGGTCTATCTTCTGATGGCCTGCCTGCAGGTTTGGCCCCTTTCTGCTTTCAAAACCAAGGGTCTTCTCAGCTTTACAGTCCCTTGGCCCAAGCAAAAAGTCCCAGCAAAACTCCCTGCTCAGCCAGGTCAGTCACCTTCCCTGATGGTTCTTCTTATGGCACATGGGAACAGCCCGTTCCTGTGCCTTCAAGACACCTCTACCAAGTGCAGCTAGGAAGGCTCAGAGGGGAGGGGAGGAAGAAGAGGTCTCACTCAAAGGGCAGTGTGGTGGTGCAACAGCTCACCCATGGCTTTGGATTTCGAGGAACAGCCAGCAATGGGTGCAGAGACCTCAACAAAGACACAGAAATTCAGGGCGAGAGCACAAAGGGTGTCAAGAACCTGAAGGGGAAGAGGTGCAGGCATCAGATCATATAGAATAGCCTGTGCTAGAGATGGCTGAGGCCTCGCAAAGGCTCAAGGCCCATTAGGAGGAACATTCTTTTGAGGCTCTGGACCTCATTCCAGCCTGTCCCTTACTTTGGATGTGTGGATAATTTCTTTTCATGGGGCATTGCTCACCCTCACAGCTCGCTGCCCCCAGGAAGAGCCCTGAGCTCTCTAAGGGGTAGGGTCTGCCTTCCCAGGGCCTGGGGGCCAGGTGTGCGCCCCTTTCTGCTTTCAAAAACCAAGGGTCTTCTCAGCTTTACAGTCCCTTTGCCCAACTGCAGTCACGACCCCCAATTATCTGCTCTACCCAGTCCATGGGGAGGCTTTGCCCATAATGGGCCTCGCTGGGACCCATTAATATTTCAAGGTCCTTTGAGTTTTGCTTCTCACGTTGATGCCTTGAGAGGTTTGTTCAACCTCCTCTCCTCATTGCAGCTTCAGGGACCCAACATCAAATACACCACAGGTGTCATTAAAGTGCAGAAAGCCTTACGGAGCTCTTTCTGTGGTTTTCTTCAGAACTTCCAGGCTTGCACAGCTAATTGGAGTAATTGCTTAGCGTAGTTACAGGGGAAGATTTCAAAGTATAAATTAGAAAACATTTTTTTAAAATTTAAAATTCATATTATTCCATTTCAGGATAGAGAAGAGATGATAGAAACATTCTCCATTTGTTATTGATGCAGAGTGTCTCCTCCAGAGGTCTGGACAGCTAAGAAACGCAGAGCTTTGAGGTCTGACACTGTATGGAGGACATCCTGCAGCGTCACGGGGAAAAAATTAAAATTTGTCGTTAAAGGTGGTTTAATAGGACAGAAAAGGAAAGGAAATTAATAATAATAATAGTAATGAAAGTGGTAAAAGCATATAAAAAAAAAGCTGATGCATGACCCAAATTGCTCACCAACTGCTGACTGATGCCCAACCAGGCCCAGGCCTGCTTTCCCCTAGTTTACATACTGAGTGAGGTGTCATATGGTATGGAATATCCCTCTGGCCAGCTGGGGTCAGCTGTCCTGGCTGTGTCCCCTCCCAGCTTCTTGTGCCCCTGCCCCCCCAGCCTCCTTGCTGCTCAGGCAGTATGAGAAACTGAAAAGTTCTTGGCTTAGTGCAAACACTGCTCAGCAACACCCACATCATCATTGTGTTTTTATTATTCTCATCCTGAATCCAAACCCCAGCCCCGTGCCAGATACGGGGAAGAAGAGTAATTCTGTCCCAGCTGAAACCAGGACAATATCCTCCTCTCACTCCACACCATCTACGTCCTGCCCAGGTCCCACACATTCCCAAACATCCCAGTTAATCCCCACCACCTTTCCTGCCTTTACATCATTCCCTCAGCCTATGGGCCATCCCTTCAAAGTGTCTGTTGAGTTCATTTAGTCGGTGGCATTGGGCTCCATCTGTCTTGACAGCCCTTCAGGGCAGGAGAGATGGTGTGTGATTTTGGATCGTTGCATGCTGGAGCCGGTTCTGGTGCTGTCACTCTTGTTTTTTCACGGTTCTACCCTCTCTGTGCTTTGTTTGTTTCATCAAAGTTCATTTGTCCTTAACCTGGGTGATTTTTACTGTCACACCACTGATATGGCACATGGCAACCAGAGCAGTGATGGAATCAGTGTTATAATTATATGAGTCCCACCCCCTGCCATGGGCAGGGACACCTTCACTAGGCCAGGTTGCTCCCAGCCTCATCCAGCCTGGCCTTGGACACTCCCAGGGATGGGGCACCCACAGCTTCTCTGGGCAACCTGTCCCAGTGCCCCCCACCCTCTCCAGGAAGAATTCCTTCCTGATGGCCCATCTCCATCTTTCAGTTTAACCCCGTTACCCCTTGTCCTGTCACTCCCTGCCCTTGGAAAAAGTCCTCCCCAGCTTTCTTGTAGCCCCCCCAGGCACTGGAAGGGGCTCTAAGGTCTCCCCAGAGTTTCCCTTCTCCAGGCTGAACCCCCCAACTCCCCCAGCCTGTCCCCAGGGCAGAGGGGCTCCAGCCCTCGGAGCATCTCCGTGGCCTCCTCTGGACTCGCTCCAACAGCTCCGTGTCCTCCTGATGTGGGGGGCCTCAGAGTTGGATGCAGAACTGCAGGGAGTCCTCCCCAGATCAGAGCAGAGGGGGACAATCCCTTCCCTCGCTCTGCTGGTCACGCTGCTCTGGATTCCAAACAGGATGGCGTTTCCAACTGCTTGCCCTCGAATAATGTGGTTTTCTGCCATCTAGCTCTGCATCTGTGCAGTGCAGTGCAATGAAATTCATGGTGCACTGTGTTGGCTTTGGAGATTTTCCGTTTCCAGTAGGCAGACCAGGTCCAGAGACTCCACAAAGTGGCTGGGAACTCCTGGAAGCTGCTGCCTCGGAGAGGGTTGGGGGAGTGATGCTGTCAGGTAGTTCAAAGAGAAATTAGGCAGAAGTGCAAACAACAACGTGTCTAAAAGCGTGCTTAACTCCCCATTACCAACAAAAAAACCCCACCTTATCAGTGCTGTTCTCCGGGCAAACGCCAAACAGCCTCATACCAGCCACGGGGAAGAAAACTGACTCCCTCCTGACTAAAACCAGCACAGGTGCGCTCAGGTAACCCTTCCTCGGCTACCTTCGTTGCTGGGAGCATCATGAGGCATCATTTCAGGACTGTTTTTTTTGGCCAAGACTCTTTATATTTGGCTCAGCTCACCCTGTGTGGGAGCCCATGGCTCTGGGGAGCCAGGAGCCCAGCATGGACTGACTGGGATGTAGCCACTTCCCATCTCATGGTCCTAAAGAGGGGTGGTTTGCCCCACGAGGTTGGCTGAGAAATCTGGATGCCTGTTGTCCATCGTGCCTGGTGTTGTGGGGTCTGCATGATGGATTGGAGTGGAGGGAGTCTCAGGAGAGGGCTCGTCTCTGGAGGATGTGTGACCTGAGCTGAGAAGGGAAACGGGCTGCAGGGTCCTCGGCTGCAGTGTTGGGAGGTGCTGGACCATGCCCAGCTCCATCATCTCTGATGACAGCACAGCCAGGGGCTCCACTCAGCCCCATGTCCTGGTCCCAGGGCTCTGCTATGAAGAATATTCACTGAAAACCCCAAATTATAGCATGACCATGGGCGGGGGAGGGGTGTGTGTGTTTAGCAGAAATGGCTTGATCAGTCTGTAAACCCACCAAATTCCCTTAAACTCAGGTCAAGAAACAATGTAACAGGGGGTTACCCAAAACCTGATCATATTTGCAGCTTAATCTCATGCTACAGCGTGGGTTTTGGACATACCCCCTTACTCCTTATATCATGAGATGCTCACAGAGTAGGGGCTGTGCATTTTAGATTCTCAACAGCTTTAGCAACATCAAGAGATCTCACCAGGGACTGCTATTCAAGGTACACAACCCCTCCAAAACTCCTTATTTTGTCAGGGGAAAGGAGAAACATCCTTCTATAAACCTCCTGGGGGTACACCTGGATATGGGAGGTCCACCTCTTGATACCTACAAGACAAGGCTCAGCTTTTCCCAAGGCTACAGACCTCCGTGAAATGAGCATTGCAAACCTTCCTGCAGCCTGGAGCTGGCTGGGAAGTGGGAATGTGGGGATGAAAGAGGGCAGATAAAGCTGGAAAAGGGGAGAACTTCCTCCAGACACAGATATGGTGGTGAGGGGCCACCTAAACCCCTTAAAACCAGAGGGCAAAATCCCAGGGACATGAGGGAGGAGGGGTGAGTGCGGGAGGAGGGATGAGTGCCAGGCAAACACTTTGCTGCAGAGGAGGGGACAAACCTGCACTCGGCACACAGCTCAGCTTGCAGCTCACACTGGGACGGTCCTAAGGCGTATGCGATAGGCATGGGGGTTTTGGGATGTTGCCCCCTGTCCCTGCGCAGCAACCTGGCTGGCTTCGGAGCAGGGCTCCTCATCTACCTGGTGTGCCTCTTCGGTGAGTGGCTCTTGCACAGGGAAAGGAGCATCCTGGGAGAGGGAGTCGGTGATTTGCAGGAATAGGAGGGGAGGACTGGGCTTGCAAATGAATGGGACAGAGCTTTCTTTGACCCACTAGCCTTTAAAAAGGATAAGAAAGTGACAGATGGGGAAGGAGATCTCGTTAGTCAGATAATTATCTCTGCCTCTGCACTGCTGCTCTTGTGCAGCGTGGTTGGGAAATGCTTGGAGCCTTACCAACCAGTGTCAAGACCAGAAATCGCTTATTTGTGTTGGCCACCTCTTCAGGGCCAGCCAGTTTGTTTGCAAAGGGCACAAAGTCCTCTCCCCCCCCATGCAAACAGGAGCATTTCTTTTGCCCTGCGCCCTGCAGACACAGAGGATTTCCGGGAGGTGACTAACAGTGCTGCAAAAGGGATGCCAAGGCACCATTTTTTTTTTGGCCTCTGTCCACCTCATTTTGCATCCCCTTCTCCAGGGGACGCCCCTGACCCCAACCTGGGCACCCCACAGGAGCTCAGCCACGCCAGCACTTATGCCACGGTGACTAAACCCCTCATATTTATGATGAAATCACAGAATGGTTTGGGTGGGAAGGGACCTTAAAGACCATCCAGACTCACCCCCTGCCACGGGCAGGGACACCTTCCCATAGCCCAGGGTGCTCCCAGCCTCATCCAGCCTGGCCTTGGACACTCCCAGGGATGGGGCATCCACAGCTTCTCTGGGCAACCTGTCCCAGTGCTCCCCACCCTGCCCAGGAAGAGTTTCTTCCTGATGGCCCATCTCAATCTCCCTCTTTCAGTTTAAACCTGTTACCTCTTGTCCTGTCACTCCCTGCCCTTGGGAAAAAGTCCCCCCCAAGTTTTCCTGTAGACCCCCAAGTACTGGAAGGTGCTATAAGGTCTCCTTGAAGCCTTCTCCAGCTGAACAAGCCCAATCCCCTCAGCCTTTAATACTAAGCAAAAAAAGATCTGAAAACCCCTTTAAGAAAACTTTCTTCCAAAAAGGGGCGTTGCAGGCCGTTTTTTCTCCTGGAATTGGGTCATTTTTTTCTGTTGGTTTGTCTTTGAGCCAAAGGAGGGGCACATCCAGGGTTCACATAAGCCACCGCTGTTGGCAGAGGCTCCTCGAAGCTCCTGCAAGCAACACAGCTTTTCTCAGTGCTGGACTGTCTCCCCATCCCTCTTGCAGACCCGGTTGCTTCCCAGAGGGTTCCCCTCCGCCTGTCAGATGGCCCCCACCGCTGCGCCGGCAGGGTTGAGGTCTTCTACGAGAACCAGTGGGGAACGGTGTGCGATGACCACTGGGACCTGCAGGATGCTGGCGTGGTGTGCCGGCAGCTGGCCTGCGGCACGGCGCTGTCTGCCCCCGGGGCTGGGCGTTTTTGGGCAGGGTTTGGTCCCATCTGGCTGGATGACGTCAACTGCACAGGGACGGAGGTGGCCCTGTCTCACTGCAGGTCAAAGGGCTGGGGAAAGAACAACTGCCACCATGGGGAAGACGCCAGTGTGGTGTGCTCAGGTAACGCCCCGTGGAAATTTTGGGAGGGAGGGGAACACAGGTGCATGATCCCCAAAACAATTCCCTTATAAGGAGTGTTGCCCCTGCCAATTTTCCGAAATCTCCCTGTGGCACAGACCACCAGCAAGGGGTGGGTTTGTGGTTTGTCCTGTACAGGGATGGTGAGCAACGTGGGAAGCAGTTGTGGAAACATTATCCACGCTAACTCCACCTCCCTGAGATGCTGCCTCCCTGATCTGGGGCAGGCGTAGGGTCCCCCTTGCACCTCTGCGGTGAACAGGACTCCACAGGTCTTGCTTTGGCTGCGTGTTTTGGGGACAGGGGCAGGGCTAGACACCCACTGCGTTCTGCAGGCAGGCACTGGGAGACGCGGCCTTAGTCGAGGGGAGGAAGGGGCCAGGAGACACCCAGATTCCTCCTCCCCATCACCAACAAAAGAGACCAGATGGTTTCCATGCCCTTACCTCCAGTGAGCCACAATCAGCTAGAGAACAATCTTTTATGGCCAAAAACTGTGAGGCTCCAAAATTTGGTGGCTGATCAAGATGCAGGCACTCATGGCAACTGGTAGATGCTGGAGCCACTGGTGACAGGATTGTCACAACAGACATCAGCACATGGGTGTGCTGAGCCCCATCACTGGTCACCTCTACCTGCAAAGATGATGTGAATGCTGGGAAATAAAGCTTTTCTCCTGTCCCAGCATCCTCAGGACCTCCAGCCACAGCTGGAAAGATTACAGGATCCCGGGAACAGGCATCGTCACCCCAGTCTCAAGGTGGATACGCACCGGTAGCAACTGGGCACAGCCAACAACTGTAGTGGCGTGCAGACTGGTTCTGCAGAAAGGAAGGGCACCAAAAAACGAAAGGGTTTTCATGGTGTCCCTCCGTGTCCTCCGTAGACTCATTCATCCACCCTACGGCCACCCACACCAGTCTGGCGGAGCTCCGCCTGACAAACGGCCCAAACCACTGCTCCGGAAGAGTCGAGGTGATGCATGACCATCAATGGGGAACCGTGTGCGACGATGAATGGGACTTCCCTGACGCCAGCGTGGTGTGCCGGCAGCTGGGATGCGGGACGGCCATCTCAGCCTACGGTGCAGCTCACTTTGGCCAGGGATCAGGAACCATATGGCTGGATAACGTTCGGTGCAGTGGGACCGAAGCCGCCCTGTCCGAATGCGTGGCCAAACCTTGGGGTGTCAACAATTGTGACCATGGGGAAGACGCCAGCGTCGTATGTACAGGTAATTATGCCGAGCAGGAGAGGTTCGGCGGAGGATGCTCTGCTCCGGGGGTTTGTACCGGTTTCACAGCCACAGCCAAGGGCTGGGCAGCAGACGCATGGGTGGGCAACCTTGTCCCATCTCCTACACTCTTTAGCACGCAGATCCATGGAAGTAAGGAGCAGCAAGGATAATAGGAAGGGAACAATGCTTCACACGGTGATGCCCCTTGGGCAGCGTGCGGAAAAGGGTGCTCGCGTGGGCACCAAGGAGAGAGGCGAAGCACCAGACTGGGTGCTACATGCTCCTAGCAAGGTCCTAACCCATCACACTACGGCAATCGGTAGCCCATGGGCTGTGAAAAGATGCGGGGGTGGGCTCTGAAGTCTTTTTGAAGAAGGGGCAGTGGCAAAGGGCATCTGCAGAAAGTCTCTCCCTTCACGGGCTGCTGTGGCCACGTGAAATGTTCGTGGACGGCCACCCAGGTGGGCTAAAAATGCATTTCAGCCATTTAAGACTTGCTCGTCCCCATTTGCACGGACTGTGAGCTCGCGCGGCTGGTTTTGCCCACATCTGAAATGTTTAGCCCCAAAATTTAGGTGTTGCTCAACAGCTCCAGACACGGGACGCAGGACACAGAACGTGGGAACCTCCCCGTGGAAAACACAGGGGAGCATCCTCCAGCATGAGTCTCCCTGGGGGGGATTCCTGGACTGACTCTCCCATTGCATCTCATTGTCAGGAGCAGGTACACCCACTGACACACCGGCTCATCTGCGCCTGGAGAACGGCCCCAGCCACTGCGCAGGCCGCGTGGAGGTGTTCCACCACCATCAGTGGGGCACGGTGTGCGACAACGGCTGGAGCCTGGCCGAGGCGGCGGTGGTCTGCCGGCAGCTGGGCTGTGGGACGGCTGTCTCTGCCCCGGGCTTGGCTCATTTCGGGCAAGGTTCTGGTCGCATCTGGCTGGATAACGTGAACTGTACGGGAACAGAAGCCGCCTTCTCCGAATGCCAGGCCAGGCCTTGGGGATCCAACAGCTGTGACCATCGGAAGGATGCCGGCGTGGTGTGCTCAGGTGATCCGCATCGGTTGGGATGAGTACCATGAAGGTTGGGGTGTGGGATCAGCTCAATCGCATCCCAGGTAGCCAGGGATGGGTGCCCTTACCCCACCCTGGTATACAGAAATCAAATTAAATCCAGAGACAGGTAGGACCGGCACAGTGGGTGCTGTTCTTCCCTGCGTCGGTGCTGGCTGTAAGACGCCAGCGTGCTGTTAGGGTGATATTCTGGAGCAAGAGCAAACCCTTCTCCCTCCCCTTTCCAATAGCTCTGGCTACATAAATTCATTGGGCAATGCTGATAACGCTTTGGTCCCTATATGGGCCACCAGCCAACCATATCCTGGGCTGTATCCAGAGCAGCGTGGCCAGCAGGTTGAGGGAAGGGATTCTCCACCTCTTCTCTCCTCTGGGGAGACGACCCCGCCCTACATTTCTGCGCCCAGCTGCAGGGACACCAACATCAGAAGGACACAGAGCTGTTGGAGCGAGTCCAGAGGAGGCCACGGAGATACTCTGTGGGCTGGAGACCCTCTGCGATGGGGACAGGCTGGGGGAGTTGGGGGGTTCAGCCTGGAGAAGGGAAGCTCCGGGGAGACCTTAGAGCCCCTTCCAGTGCCTGGGGGGGCTACAAGAAACCTGGGGGGGGGACTTTTTCCAAGGGCAGGGAGTGACAGGACAAGGGGTGGTGGATTTAAACTGAAAGAGGGAGATTGGGATGGGACACCAGGAAGGAATTCTTCCTGGAGAGGGTGGGGGGCACTGGGACAGGTTCCCAGAGAAGCTGTGGGTGCCCCATCCCTGGGAGTGTCCAAGGCCAGGGTGGATGAGGTTTGGAGCAACCTGGTCCTGGACCTGGAAGGTGTCCCTGCCCATGGCAGGGGGGTGGGACTAGATGGGCTTTAATGTCCCTTCTTACTCAAACCATTCCATGATTGTCTGCCCCTTGCTCCCTTTGCAGGTGCGGAAATGTTGGGGCAGCAGCCACTGCGGCTGGCGAATGGCTCCAACAGCTGCCTGGGGAGAGTCGAGGTCTTTCACAACCATAAGTGGGGGACAGTGTGCGATGACACCTGGGACATCCACGACGCTGCCGTCGTGTGCAGGCAGCTGGGTTGCGGGGTGGTGCTCTCAGCACCAGGTTCTGCTCATTTCGGACCAGGGTCAGATCCCATCTGGCTAGACAACATTCACTGCACAGGATCCGAGTCTGCCCTCAGCCAGTGTGAGCTGGGCAACTGGGGGGAGCACAACTGCGGTCACAACGAGGATGCTGGTGTGGTGTGCTCAGGTAACACCAGGGACTGGGGCAGGTGAGCCAGGATGGCTGGTGTCCATTCAAGGGAGGGCAACCTAGGCACACTTTTCCTAGCCACAGGGGTCCAGTACCACTGCGGAGGTGGGTGTGGGTCGCCAATGAGCCCCGTTTTGCAGATACCAGCCCTGCGGTGACATTGCTTGTTGTGCCACCTTGTGCTGGGGGATGGAGTAAGACAGTCCATGCCTTGTGGCTGGTGGTGGGTGCTGGGGGCTTCAGGGCACCAGACAAATCCCCTGGGAGCAAGTCCAAGTCTCTCATCATCATGAAGGTGCCAACAGAGCACAGACAAGTGTGCAAGTCCACACCCAGGTTGCACATAAACCTTTGGCCACTGTCAGCTCTCCATCCTCATGCTGTGCATTGTGGTTGGCACATTGCGTGCAGACCTGCCCCGTGCACGCGGGCGCCTTGCACACCCCTCAGAGGGTCTCTGCCTCTTCGGGGTCAGAGGGGTCACCTCACCCCCTTGTATTCCTCCTTTCAGGCACAAACCCATTGCAACTGAGGGTGAAGGACGGTCCCGGTCCCTGCGCAGGGCGGGTGGAGGTGCTCTACAACACGACCTGGCACGGGGTGTGCAGCAGCGGCTGGAGCTTGCTGGAAGCCGGGGTGGTCTGCAAGCAGCTGGGCTGTGGGCCAGCCCAGTCGGCGCCCATCACAGCCCCTCTCAGCCAGGGGGACGGCCATAGCTTGCTGGAGGGGCTGAGCTGCCGGGGGACCGAATCGCTGCTCCTGGAGTGCCACCAGAGAGACATGGGGCCTGGGCCGTGCAGGATGGGCTTGGCAGCCAGCGTGGTGTGCGCGGACCAGGAAGGTAAGTGCTGGGATCTCTCACTGTCCAATCTGTCAGCATCACTGCTGACCCAGCACAGACACACGGCGGGATACAGGCTCCCATTGCCCTCACCCATGTGCAGGACCTTCCATGGAGTTCAACCAGGCCAAGTGCAAGGTCTTGCACATGGGTTGGGGCAATCCCAAGCACAAGCACAGGCTGGGTGGAAAATGGATCGAGAGCGGCCCTGAGGAGAAGGACCTGGGGGTACTGGTGGATGAGAAGCTGAACGTGAGCCGGCCATGTGCCCTGGCAGCCCAGAAAACCAACCGGATCCTGGGCTGTATCAGGAGAGCATGGCCAGCAGGTCGAGGGAGGGGATTCTCCCATCTGCTCTGGGGAGACACCCTCTGCAGTTCTGCAACCAGCTCTGGGATCCCCAACATCAGAAGGACATGGAGGTGTTGGAGCGCGTCCAGAGGAGGCCACGGAGATGCTCCAAGGGCTGGAGCCCCTCTGCCATGGGGACAGGCTGGGAGAGTTGGGGGGTTCAGCCTGGAGAAGAGAAGGCTCCAGGGAGACCTTAGAGCACCTTCCAGTCCCTGGGTGGGGGCTACAAGAAAGCTGGGGGGTGCTGCTTCTTACAATGGCAGGGAGGGACAGGACTAAAGGTAATGGGTTTAAGCAGAAAGAGGGAGATTTGGGTTGGATATCAGGAAGGAATTCTTCCCGGAGAGGGTGGGGGGCACTGGGACAGGTTGCCCAGAGAAGCTGTGGGTGCCCCATCCCTGGCAGTGTCCAAGGCCAGGCTGGATGAGGCTTGGAGCAGCCTGGTCTAGTGGAAGGTGTCACTGCCCATGGCAGGGGGTGGGACTGGGTGGGCTTTAAGATCCCTTCCTACCCAAACGATCCTGTGATTGTATCAAGAATAGGGTGACAAGCCATCCCACCTCCCCTCTGAGCTTCACTCTCCTCACAGACCTTGTACAGTCCTGCTCGGTGCTGGCAGGCCTACTTGGCATTGGGGCAATGCTCTGTGGGACCCTGTTAGTCCTGTACTTGTGGACGAGGTGTGGAAGACAGACTGGACGCTTCCCAGGTAAGAGCATGGCCCGCGGCACGTGGTGCGCCTGGCGTGCTTGTGGAGCTGGCGGCGCTCCTGGCTTGCAGGGCTGCGCCCCCAACCTGGGGCTGGGGATAGCAACCCCACCCCCCATGCATCCCCCTGCTCCTTCAATTTGCAGACAAGCCACTCATAAAGAAGACAGACGACACCGGGACGTCATCGGAGGCTTAGGCAGCTGGTGTTCACGGCAAGGCTCCCTCAAGGCCCCAGAAGACCCCGTTCTGTGGACCCAGAAGAGCAGAGCAGTCACTGTGAAGCTCAGCAGAGAGTACACCCTCTGGCAGAGTGGAGACCCCTGCCCTGTGTGCCCCATAGCCCACAGCTCACTGCACTGAGCCTCCTTGGGTCCCAGTTCCTCCACTCAGCACTGCAAAGACCCTCAGTCTCCAAGTCTTCTCAGAAAAAAACACCCATCTCATCCTCTGGGTAGACCCCACCATCCTAACCCCACTTGCACATATTCCTCTTATTCCCAGCCCTATAACCACTATAATCCCTATTCCCAGCCCTATACCCCCCTACAATCCCTATAACACCCAGCAGAGTCATCTGCAGTGGCACCCAGCACCATCACCCTCATCACATTCACAGCGGGATCATACCTTTTCCCCTAATCTCCCGTGGAAGTGAGTGGTATTTCCAGACCCAGGAGTGAGCACACAGGGTGCTCTCCCTGTACCCAACCACCTTTGCAAAATGAGGAATGCATTTAGAGGGCCATCCAGAACAGGGTGGGAAGTCCCTCGCCCACTGTATTTATTCAATCCACTTTTAAATACCAGTAAAAACCCTAAAACCCCAAAGGAACGAGAATGCAGTGTTATATGGATTCAGGGATGTGGAATGACTTGGCAAGGTGGTGGAAGAAGGGGGTCCTGGGATATAGAGGGATTGTAGATCATAGAATCATAGAATGGTTTGGGTGGGAAGGGATCTTAAAGCCCACACAGTGCCCGCCCCAGCCATGGGCAGGGACACCCTCCACTAGGCCAGGGTGCTCCAAACCTCATCCAGCCTGGCCTTGGACACTCACAGGGATGGGGCATCCACAGCTTCTCTGGGCAACCTGTCCCAGTGCTCCCCACCCTCTCCAGGAAGAATTCCATCCTGATGTCCCATCTCAATCTCCCTCTTTCAGTTTAAACCCGTCACCCGTTGTCCTGTCACTCCCTGCCCTTGGGAAAAGTGCCACCCCCCAGCTTTCTTGCAGCCCCCCCCAGGCACTGGAAGGTGCTATAAAGTCTCCCCGGAGCCTTCTCTGCCCACTGCCTGCCCCAGCAGACCTGGTCTTCCAGCCTTGCCTGTCTGGAAGTTTACATCAAAGGCCCAGGGCTCCTTCTAGCTCTGGACAGTGTCCTCAGAATCAGGGAAAACAGGAGCTTGGACCCAATTTTGTGCAATAAAATAGGTGCGCGGTTGGAGAAGGTCTTTGTAACAAAGGTGGGATGAGTTGATGCTCTTCAGGGGTTCAACATGCAGAACCAGCACCTGCAGATCCCAGCCTGGGCCATGAATTACTCGGCAGAGATGCTGTATGGGGGATGCAGTATCTCCTGAGGGGGTTTTCAGACTTCCCAGAGGAACACAACATGCAAATTGCAACGGCGCAGAAGGGACGCAGGACCGTGACTCATGTCCAGAGTGGCTGTTTGTCCGAAAAGCCCTGGCAGAAACACCCTTGCACAGAGCCGCGTTGGGCTAAGACAGTGTTTCTGTGCTGGTCTGTGTCGGGAATCTATTTGCTGCTGGCCTGTTTGTTTGCAAAAAAAGGGAACAAAGTCCTCAGGCTCACTGAGCCTCAGCACCAATGAACAGTCACCTTTCCTGACTGCTGGACTTTTGGTGAGTTTAATTTTGACTCATTTCCAGACTAATTTTTATCGGCTCATTCTTGTACCTTTTTCCTTTTGGTCTTCAGTCCTTGCTCTGCAGGGAGTTTGGGCTTCTGTCTGATTGTCCTACAGGCAGTAATCTACTCACCCCTCTCAGGTTTTGCCAGGTTAAACTCAGCCCAAGACCCTCCGCACTCTCCTCTTTCCCTTACATCCCCCAGTTTTGCTTATATTTGCACGGACACAGGCAGAACTATCCATCCGGTTTCTGGCAGGGGTCACCTCCTTGCCCAGTGCAAGCACCATCTTCAATTCACCACCAGCACAGCACCCACCCCTGCCTGAAGCTCCAGGCACAGCAACAAGTGATATGAATTTGACGACCCTCAGCACCTCGGGACACGGTTGGACGGCGATTTGCAAGTGATGTGACTGGAGCATCATCTGCGTAACAGCAATTGGGAAACAAACTGCTGCTTCAGGAGGGACCCTTGGCCTCTTGCAGCCACAGTGGAATAAGAAAGTGACAGTTCACCTTGTTTTCCACATCTGACTGAGCCACCCAAAGCATCACAAGGTGGGTGTAAGACCCTTTCTCATCACGGATGGTGACCAGGCTCACCTGCAAAGCAGCTACAGTGCAGACGCTGGCTCCAGCCTCCATGATAAAGCCATTTCCAGCCTTTAGTAACCTATTTTTCTTGCAGTGGATGGTCCCTCACCCCCCCATAACCCAACCAGACACTTCCTAAGAAAGCTAACGTAGCTGTATTTCCCCACTTTCGTGCATAAAGGCTTGTTTTAGTGTATCGAAAGCAAATATCTTGTACCAGGACGTGCCAGTGCAGCCAAGGTGCCCACAGGGGCTGGCACGTATGAGATAGGACACAAGTTGTTGAGAGCATGTTGTTTGCTCCGTGTTTTCCTGGAACAGTTCATCGTTTCGCAAGCTGATGAAAAGACTGGCCGCTCCATGCAGCAGCAGGTCACCTCCTGGCAAAGCTTCACAGGAGGTGAAACTACCGGGGGGGAGCAGGGCAGAGGAAGAGGAGGGCTCGCTTGCCCTCCCCACTGGACAGTGGGACACTGGGTTCAACTGGCATCTCTCACAAGGACATTCCACTCCAATCTCCAGCCCGTGCTGCGAATATGGGAATGCCAGGCGGTCTCCATCCCTCATCCAGCCGCCCTGGGGGCAGAAACCGACCCACCCGTGGTGGGGCCAAGAGTGTGGGGACCCTCCTCCTGGTGGCATGTCTTTGGGGTGAGTGGTGTTCGCCTTCACTGCTGACCACAGGGAGCCCTTTGGCCACGTTGGTTCCTCCAGCTTGCTCAGCTTTGTGGAGCACAGCAGAGGCTAGTCGGGGGTCCTGGGTTTCCCTCGGGGGTCTGGGGCAGAGGGGGATGGCTTGTGATGGTTTTGGAGGTAGGTGAAAGGCTTTTATGCAAAGTTAGGGGCTCAGCACTCCAAGAACCATGCCTTGCAGGTCTGCTGCACACATGGTTTTGCTCATAATCAAAGGCTTGTGCCCCATAATTAAAGGCTTGTGAACATCACAAGGGTGGAGGGAAGCGTGCCTGATCCTGAAGCTGTTCCACAGCTGGCCACAGCCTCCTGCCCTGCTTTAACGTTGGCTTATCCCAGACCGTAAATGGCATTGCAGCACGAAGGGGGCTTGGGCAAACACAACGGTGACTTGCCAGGACAAGGCTGGGTGGCTCGTGAAGCACAAGAAACCGAATATTTGTCAGGCTAACGTGTCAGAGAGGCAAGATGCTGACAAGAGACACAACCCTTATGCTTGGGAAGAGCTATAAGGAAGCCACAGATCCTTATCCGCAGCCAAGGTTTACTCTCAGATATCGATGCAAGGATGGGGAAGAGCTCTGCTGCAGGAGCAATGTCATGCTGATGGTTCAACAGGAGCTTCAATTTGGAAAGGGTTAAGAAAGGGCTCAGGGTTTTAACTTCTTTAACACACTTGGGTTTCCTCCTTCTTTGGTCAACTAGTCGAGAACAGTACAACCTTCCCATTCTTTTTGGAAACCCTCTTCCTGGAAATTTCAGCAGTGGCATTCGCCTCTTGGACAGTCAGTATCTATTTATTGGATGGCTGGAGACATTTGGGCTGGGACTTGTCCACCCAACCACGGTCAACGCACACGCAAGGGGGCAGTGCTTGCAAACAGGCCAAGAAATCTGTCAGCTCTGCAAAGTTTCAGCTGCTGGGCTCATTTATTGCTTATCACAGGATGGCCACACAGCTCCCAGTAAAAATAAGAAAGGAGAGTATAAGGTGCATGGGGAAAGGATGAAACAGGAGAACCAGCCGACATCACGACTGTGCTCTTAGCCTGGGGACAGGAGAGCTTGCAAGCTGGAGACCAAGTGCCCGCGATGCACCTGGTTCAGCCTCCCCGAGAAGTGAATTTGGAGGGGTAGCTTTGCAAAGGGGCTTTATTGCAAAGGGGTTTTGTTGCCAAGGGGCTTTGTTGCCACGGGGCTTTATTGCAAAGACTTTGCCAGGACAAAGTTGCTTTGGTTGTTTAGCCTGAAGAAAAGGAGGCTGAGGGGACACCTGATCGCTCTCTACAGCTCCCTGAAAGGAGGGTGCAGGGAGGAGGGTGCTGGTCTATTCTCCTGGGAACTGGTGACAGGACAAGAGGAAACGGCCTCAGGTTGTGTCAGGGGATGTTTAGATTAGATATCAGGGAAAACTTCTTTACTGAAAGAGCAGTCAGGCACTGGAACAGGCTGCCCAGGGAAGTGGTGGGGTCACCATCCCTGGAGGTGTTCAAGGAGCATGTAGGCATGGAGCTTGAGGACATGGTCTAGTGGGTAGGGTAGTGTTGGGTTGATGGTTGGACTAGATGATCTTATAGGTCTTTTCCAACCTTAGTGATTCTGTGATTCTTTACTGCCAAGATGCTTTCCTGCTCCCCACTGCACAGCCTGAATGAAAGAACTGAGCTAGGCACACAGCGTGCCACAGCTGCCCAGAAGCTTCTCATATTTGAATGACATGGGGATTTGATTTTTAACCCATTTCATCCTCTTTCTGGTCCCTGTGACTTTCCAAGTCTCGCTTGCTGATGGTCAGACCCGTGCACAGATGAGTGCCTGAGCACTTTGGAAATCATTACCCACAGTCAAAAACCTTATTTACACAACGCAATCATATCCCTTTTGAACTTTCCCTGCTGACCCAGTTACGGCTCTTTTCTGTGCCAGCTCCCTTTGGTTAGTGCTTCTGCAAAAGTGTGCCTGTGGGGTCAGTGGCAATCTCTTGCTGTGGGTCTTGCACACTGCCGAGATCCTCAGTTCAAGCACTTGTACCTGCAAGCTCGCTGCTCAGCTGGACCCCAAGACATTACCTGGTTTTGATGGTGAAGCTACATCTTTCCTGCTGGCCACTTGTAGAAAAACATCCATAAGCTCAAGTACCCATTTTTTTCTGCCTACTACATGAGCAAGAAAAGAGCTGTGGGATCAAAAAAAGGGCGGTGGGATTCCCACTGAGGTTAAGATAGTTAAATTCAGGTATTTAGGTGCAGAGATGGGCCTCAGTTGCCTACGAAGAGATGCCCAGAGCTACCTGAGATGCTCAGGGCAGGTTTGGGGTGGTGTCTCCTCTGAGAGCCTTTCTGGGGAGCAGGAGCCATCTCAAACACATGAGAACTCTATGCTCACCCCCAGGGTTTCAACTCCACTTTTCCCTCCTGGCTTTGCAGGCGCAGCTGCTGAGAGCCCAGGGGGACTCGTTCGCCTGGTAGGCAGCCCCAGCCCCTGCGCTGGGCGGGTGGAGGTGTTCCACAACGGGACGTGGGGGACAGTGTGCGACGATGGCTGGGGTTCCCCCGAGGGACGGGTCGTTTGCCGGCAGCTGGGCTGCGGGACGGTGTTGTCAGTGGCACCAGAAGCTCGGTACGGACAAGGGACGGGACAGATCTGGTTGGATGAGGTCAACTGCACCGGGGAGGAAAGGGACCTCTCTGAATGTCAAGCCAGGCCATGGGGGGTACACAACTGTCACCATATGGAAGATGCCAGCGTTGAGTGCTCAGGTAGCCCGGGATGGCAGCGATCCAGCTGTGCATGACCTCCACCCCCGCGTCCCTTCCTGCTGTCCCCATGTTGATGCAGAACCATTGTCCAACTCTTCCCCTTGGGGCACCCACAGACTCCAGCGTCACCGTCCTGGGCACCCTCCAGCTGCGCAATGGCCCCAACCGCTGTGCCGGGAGGGTGGAGGTGCTCCACAACCACATGTGGGGGACGGTCTGCGATGACGGCTGGGACCTGGCGGATGCGGAGGTGGTCTGCAGGCAGCTGGGCTGCGGCAAAGCGCTGTCAGCCACCAGTGGGGCTCATTTCGGGAGGGGCCATGATCCCATCTGGTTGGACGAGGTGAACTGCACCGGCACCGAGGACACTCTCTTCAAATGCCGTGCCAGAGCGTGGGGGGACAACAACTGCTTCCATGGGGAGGATGCTGGAGTGATATGTTCAGGTAACTCTTCTCGAGGAGCAAGAGGGATTGATGTTACACTTTTAGAGTTTCCCAAGGGGTCATGGGATGGCTCCTGCACCAGTCCCGGGGTGGGTGGCCAAGGTATCCCCTTTGCAGCTCTCTGTACTATGCAAAGCTTTCTGCAGGCGTAACTCACCCTTCCCAGTTCCAGCCAGGCAGGCCAGGTCTGTCTCGCCTGTCACTTGCAACACAGAAACGTTGGTGGAATCTTTGATGCATGTTTCTCTCATCACTTTCATCTGAGCTGTGCAGTGGGGAGCAGGAAAGTGCATTTACAATAAGGTCCTGCACACAGGTTGGGGCAACGCCAAGCACAAGCGCAAGCTGGACAGAGAATGGATTGAGAGCAGCCCTAAGGAGAAGGACTTGGGAGTGCTGGGGGATGAAAAGCTGGCCATGAGCCGGCCGTGTGCGCTGGCAGCCCAGAAAGCCAACCTTATCCTGGGCTGGATCCAGAGCAGCATGGCCAGCAGGTCGAGGGAGGGGATGCTCCCCCTCTGTTCGGCTCTTGTGAGACCCTCCCTGCAGTTCTGCCTCCAGCTCTGGGCCCCCAACAGCAGAAGGACACGGAGCTGTTGGAGCGAGGCCAGAGGAGGCCACGGAGATGCTCCGAGGGCTGGAGCCCCTCTGCCACGGGGACAGGCTGGGAGAGTTGGGGGTGTTCAGTATGGAGAAGAGAAGGCTCTGGGGAGACCTTCTTCCAGCCTTTCAGTACTTCAGCGGGGCTTATAAGAAAGAAGGGGATGAGAAAGTAGGGCCTGTTGCAACGGGACAAGGGGTAATGGTTTTAAACTAAGGGAGGGGAGATTCAGACTAGATATAAGGAATTAATTTTATAATATGAGCGTGGTAAGGCACGGGAACAGGTTGCCCAGAGAGGTGGTAGATGTCCCATCCCTAGAAACATTCAAGGCCAGGCTGGACGGAGCTCTGAGCAACCTAGTCTAGTCGAAGAAGTCCCCACCCATGGCAGGGGGTTGGACCAAGTGACCTTTAAAGGTCCCTTCCAACCCAAACCATTTGATGATTTTACAATAAGGTGACTTTGTAATAAAGTATCTTTGCAACAGAGTCCCTTTGCAAAGCCACCCCCCAAAAATTCACTTTCAAAAGGGTGCTGAGCATGGAGGTCACTCCAGTGTCAGCAATGCCCCTCTACAGTTTGGGCATTCAATGGGCACAGGGGATCCTCAGGCTGGAGCAGGAGCAGTTGTAGATCTCCAGATGCACTTACCCTTGCGTATTGTTGGCAGATTCAGGGATATCCATGGCCACCGAGTTCCGTCTGGCCAACGGCTCGACGCGCTGCGAAGGCAGGGTGGAGGTGACCCACAACGGCACCTGGGCAGCCCTGTGTGACGAGGGCTGGAACCTGGCCGAAGCTCAAGTGGTGTGCAGGCAGCTGGGCTGCGGCACGGCGCTCTCAGCACTCGGCGGGTCACGTTTTGGGCAAGGATCTGGGCAAACGTGGCCCAACAGCGTGAGCTGCGTCGGCACAGAGACTGCCCTCTCTGCCTGTAAGGTGAAGCCCCGAGACAATGGTACTTGTCACCATGGGAGAGAAGCCGGCACGGTGTGCGCAGGTAAACCCCCTCAGGAGCAACATGGCATGAGAAATGGTGGGTCTTGGTCCACCACCTTGATTTTCCACCTCGGCAAGCAGCCCCAAACAATGCACCCTCTTCATGGGTGTACCCGTTGCGGGGTGTTTGGGAGACTGGAGAAATTTTGGGCATCCTCCTGGAGAGTTGGGTGCCGATGCCTGTGGGTGGGATGCTGCCGTGGTGCAGCTTGCAGCCCCTCGCCAGTGGGCACTGGGGATCAGCCAGCTCCTTTTCGCGGTGATTAGACAATCCTGCAGCACTCGGTGCAACAGTCAGCAATCAGAGAAGGTGTCGGGATAGTTTTCTTTACCCAGGGGTGCCAGTGTGCTGACCCTTCCCCATATTTCCCTCTTTTAGGCAATTCGGAGGGCGACCAGGTCCGGCTGGTGAACTACAGCAGCCGCTGTGCTGGCAGGGTTGAGATCTTCCATAACAAGCAGTGGGGGACAGTGTGTGACGACAACTGGGACCTGCTGGATGCCCAGGTCGTTTGCCGGCAGCTGAAGTGTGGACAAGCGCTGTCGGCCCCCGGGGGGAGTCAGTTTGGGCGCGGGGACGGCATCATCTGGATGGACGAGACCAACTGCACGGGGATGGAGAGCGCGCTGTCTGCCTGCCAGGCCCGGCCGTGGGGCATCAATAATTGCTACCACGGGGAAGATGCTGGTGTGGTTTGCTCAGGTGAGCAACGCTCCTTCAGCATCACTCCACGCAAGGCGGTGGGGAGCGAGGGGGTGCCATGACAGCAGGTCTGAACCCCCAGATTGAGGGGCGGCAGCAGCAGCCAGTGGGGCTTTCCCAAACCCTCCCTGCACCTGATGGTCCCGTCAGGCTGCTCTTCCCATCCCAAGGTGTTTATTTAAGGAGGTGGGAGGCATTCCTGCAGGGATCCCTGTTTTCCTTTCCTCTGGGAACCTTCCAGCTCCTACAGGACCACCTCCTTGCCAGGAAGGTCACGGAAAGCAACCTACCCAGCAAGCAATCCCTGTGGGGAGTTGGTCTGGGGTCCAGGAGGATGTAGGACCAACGTGGACCACCTTCTGCAGGCTGGTTCAGGGAGAGGTTTTGGGGGTTTGCCCTTCCTGTTCTCCCCTCCTCTGTGCCTTTCGCCAGCTGCAAGAGGGAGCCGGGAGCTTAATTGTGATAGAATAAGCATGGAGGGAAGCAGGTGGCTGCCTGAAGGCATTAAAAACTCTCTCTCCGGTGTTTCCAGACTCAATCATTCCCGAGCCGGCTCATCTCCGTCTGGCAAACGGCTCGCATCACTGCGCTGGCAGAGTCGAGGTGCTTCACCAGGATGAGTGGGGAGCAGTCTGTGATCACGGCTGGGATAAGCGGGATGCCGAGGTTGTGTGCCAGCAGCTGGGCTGCGGGATGGCGTTGCCAGCATCGGAGGGGGCAGACTTTGGCACCGGACCACTGCGTGTCTGGTTGGACAACGTGAATTGTCAGGGGACAGAATCAACCCTTAAGAAATGCCAGGCAAGCCCGTGGGGAGAGAGCAGATGTGAGCACAGAAAGCACGCCGGCGTGGTGTGCTCAGGTGGGTTTCGCTCCAGTGATCCATTGGGATGCACCCATATTCTCCCCCATCCCAGCTGGGAGCTGGGTCATGTACTCCCAAGCTCTTGGAGAAGTGTCTCCGTGGGGTGGGGATGAGATGCTGTGGGTTCTGAGGTCACGTGACCATGTGGCACTGAAACACAGGGTTCTTCCTCTTCCCACAAAAGGGAAAGATGCTCTGAGCATCTCTCCACCTGTTTGCAGGCTCAGCTGTTTCCAGCATCACCCCGGTCCGGCTCGTGGATGGCCCAGGTCGCTGCGCCGGGAGGGTCGAGGTGTTTCACAGTGAGAATTGGGGGACGGTGTGCGATGACGGCTGGGACTTCGCGGATGCCAAAGTGGTGTGCCGGCAGCTGGACTGTGGAGCTGTGGTATCGGCTCCACGGCGGGCTCACTTCGGCCAGGGACGGGAACGCATCTGGCTGGATGACGTGCGTTGCACGGGGACAGAGGCTGCCCTCTCCGAATGCAGGGCCAAGGTCTGGGGTATCCATGGATGTGAGCACAGAGAAGACGCCAGCGTGGTATGCTCAGGTAACCGTTGCCTGTTGTAGCACCAGGAGCACCACGACAAACCTTACCATAATCCTAGGCTGGATCCAGACAGCGTAGCCAGCAGGTCGAGGGAGGGGATTCTCCTCCTCTTCTCTGCTCTGGAGAGACCCCCTCTTGCAGTTCTGCCTCCAGGTCTAGGGCTCCCAACAGCAGAACAACACGGAGCTGTTGGAGCAAGTCCACAGGACACCTCCGAGATGCTCCGAGGGCTGGAGCAACTCTGCTGTGGGAACAGGCTGGGAGAGATGGGGGTGTTCAGCCTGGAGAAGGCCTCAGGGAGACTTTATAGCCCCTTCCAGTGCCTGGGGGGACTACGAGAAAGCTGGGGGCGACTTTTTCCCAAGGGCAGGTAGTGACAGGACAAGGGGTGATGGGTTTAAACGGAAAGAGGGATATTGAGATGGGCCATCAGGAAGGAATTCTTCCCGGAGAGGGTGTTGAAGCACTGGGACAGGTGCCCAGAGAAGCTGTGGGTGCCCCATCCCTGGCAGTGTCCAAGGCCAGGCTGGATGAGGCTTGGAGCAACCTGGGCTAGTGGAGGATGTCCCTGCTCGTGGCAGGGGGTGGGACTGGATGTGCTTTAAGGTCCTGCCCAACCCAACCTGTTGTGTGATTCCATGACTATAGTGTGGTCAAGCCTTGGGCAGCGCTTCGGCCAGTTCACATCACACATCATTTGTCATCACAAGAGCATCCCTGACCCCCAGGGCTGTTCAGCCTTTGGTGTAAACCTCTTGATGGCAGCCAGAGGTTTCATGAGGCAGAAAGCATCTCCTTAATGTGTGTACACTTCCTGATGTCGTAGGATCCGGCATTGCTGACCTCAGAAGCCTCCGCCTGGTGAACGGTTCAGATCCATGCTCCGGGAGGGTTGAAGTCTTCCATGATCAGCGCTGGGGGGGCATCTGCACAGACGGCTGGGACCTGGCCGAAGCCCATGTGGTGTGCCGGCAGCTGGGCTGCGGGGTGGCGCGCTCGGCTGCGGGATCAACCCGTTTTGGGACGGGAGACGGCCTGATCTGGGTGGATGCCGTGGAGTGCGTCGGGATCGAGGGGGCCCTCCTCGAGTGCAAGGTCAAGTTCTGGGGCGTCGAGAGATGCAAGTCGAGGGGGCATGCAGGCGTCTCGTGCTCTGCAGCCGCAGGTCAGTGGCGGTGAGTCGGGGATCGGTCCTTCCTTGCGGGAGGCCGTACAAATCTGACCAAATTCACCCCTCCAGCTCCTCCTTGTCCTGGCTCCACTACCCCTGGTTCTTGTCATCCCACCGGGAAGCACAAACTGTTTTCCATTAGGTCTACCAGTCCTTGGTTTCCCTCAGGCAAAGTGCTTGGAAATCCCAAGCTTGGGATTCCCGGAAATCCCAAGCCTGGAAGACATAGGCTTTCTATCCCACGCAGAGAGTCCTGGCAAGGTTGTAGCTGCACTTGGGGGATCAGGGGGTGGGGGTTGATCCAAGCTACTGCACAGCTTCTAGACCTCAGGGAGTCCCTTCTCTTCATCAAGCTCAGGTGCACGATGCACTTGGTGCCTCCTTGTTCCCATGAGGATACTGGGATCATGACAGCTCCTTGGTAACTTGGCCAGGTTCACAATCTACTGGGCCTGGTCTCAAAAGGTGTTCACACACTCATGACCAGGGTGCAGAAACCCTACGTGCTGGTGGAGACCTTGCAAGACCACTTGCAAAGGGACGTCCACGGCATTGCCAGCCACTGGACAGGTGGGAATTTCTGGCCAGGATTCATTTTCCTTCAATTCTGTTTGTAGACTTGGACCAAGGGAGCTCGGAAGCCCTGCGACTGGTGAACGGCCCACACCGCTGCGCCGGGAGGGTGGAGGTGTTTCACAACCAGCAGTGGGGGACGGTCTGCGACGACAGCTGGGACCTGAGTGATGCAACGGTGGTCTGCCGGCAGCTGGGCTGCGGGACGGCCGTGACGGCCCCAGGTTTATCCATGTTTGGGCAAGGAACCGGCCCCATCTGGCTAGATGGGGTGAAGTGCGTTGGGACAGAAGCCACCCTCGCTGAATGCCTCGTCAAGCCTTGGGGACAACACCTGTGTAACCACGTGGAAGATGCCAGCGTTGTGTGCTCAGGTAATTCTCGCTGTGTGTTTTCCCTGTAAGACAGACCAAGCCCCATCTTACTGCAGTCCCTTTGAGGTCAAATAGCCCAGATTGGTAGAAACCACATTAAAATAATGTTCAGAGACATGAAAAATACTTCACCCTAGTAAAAAAGCAGCATGGCTTAAGATGTGCCTCAGCTTCTGGTACCACTGGAGGTCTCCCAAGGTTTTTTAATGGGGCGAAGCACCTGCACCCTTTGGGACCGGTAGCTGGAAGGTGCATGGGTGCTGCTAGGGTGGCTGCAGATGGGACTGTGTCCTCCGCAGCTCGAGTGCAGGTGCTGCCGGCACTGTAAAATGGCAGGATGCGGATAAATGTGGAGAGAGGTGCTGGAACCGGCTGTTCTCCTGCGATACGACACTTCTGAGCTAGCTGCTACCAGTCTAGGCTTGGCCTTAGAAGGTCAACCTCCACAGTTGCGGCAGTCAGCAGCAGTTCAGGACAGGGAAAACCAGGAAAAAGATTCTTTGCCATTTCCTTTAGGGCAAAATGAGGGTAGATCCAGGTGAAGCTACGTGATGCAGCTTCCAAGTAAGGGGGAAGGAAAGCATGGAGAAGCACTGGGAAGGACCCTTGTGCATCCCTTCTTCCCAGCACGGTGTCCCGCCGGTGGAGGCATATGCACTTTCTCTTATCCCAAGCTCTGAACCGGGGTGCAACCACACTCAGAGTGTAACTGGTGGAAGAGGGTCTTCTGCAGGTCCTTCCGAAAACCCCCGTGCTCACCTTGTGGCATGTCCCTGATAAAGGGCAAGGGACGTACCTGCTTGCTGCAGCAACGCCGTTGTGCTGGTTTTGGTCAGGACAGAGTTAATTTTCTTCCCAGTAGCTGGTTTGAGGCTGGTTTTGGGTTTGCCCTGAGAACAGCACTGATAAGGGGTGTGTTAGTTGGTGCTGGGGCGTGTTTGCTCCAATTCAAGGTCTTTTCCAGCTCCTGATCCTACCCCTGTGTTCCCAACTTTCTCACTGGAAGCAGAGTTGGGGGGACACACAGTTCAGAGAGCTGACCCAAACTGACCGAAGGAGCGTTTCATTCCATAGCACAGCGTGCTCGGTACATACGCGGGGAGCTGTAGCTACTTTGCATGCTCGCTTGTTAGCTCGCTTGTTAGTTAGCTCGCTAGCTTGCTCATTCGTTAGTGAAGTGGTTGGTCGGTTGGCTTTCCCTGTCGTGCTGTTGTTCGTGGGGCTCGCTCGGACTCTGCTCTGATCGCTCTCGGTCTCCGGTTCTCGGGGTCTCTGGCTCTGCCTCTGGCTACTCAGGACCTGGCTGACCTGACCTTGGCGGATGGTGAGCAATTGTATAATTTGATTTATTTTCTATTATCTTAATTACTTATTATTAGTAGCAATGTTAGTATTATTATCACCTTAATTTATCTTCAATTATTAAATAGTTCTTATCTCAATCCACAAGCTTCCTTGTCTTTTCCCCCCAATCTCCTCTTCTACCAGAGGAGCAGGGGGGAGGTGACCAAGCTGTTGCGTGTTCCTTCATTGCCAGCCGAGGTGAAACCACAACAGCCATCCGGAGTGACCACACAATGTCCTGCCTTCTCCAACCCGGCAGGTGTTAAGGAGCGTAAGTACATCCCTAATAATGCCCCGTTTTGCGTATTTTTCAGGCTCAGGGATTGCCAGCATCCCCAGGCTTCGCCTCGTGGGTGGTTTAAGCGAGTGCACCGGGAGGGTTGAAGTGTTTTACAACAACCAGTGGGGGACGGTGTGCGATGACAACTGGGGCCTGAGCGATGCCCAAGTGGTCTGCCGGCAGCTGGGCTGCGGGGTGGCTCTCTTGGCTCTCGGCTCAGCTCACTTTGGGTGGGGGTCTGGCCCCATCTGGCTGGATGATGTGAGCTGCACCGGGCAGGAAACCGACTTCTCTGAGTGCAAAGCCAAGACGTGGGGCATCCACAACTGCCACCATGGGGAAGATGCCAGCGTGGTGTGTGCAGGTGAGAGCCGGGACAGGGCTGGGGGGCAGTGGTCCTGCTGGGGCCCACGGGCAGGCAGCTGGCCCCCTTCAGAGGAGATGCGGTGTGCAGGGCTGGTGCAGGGGCTTCTTGCGGCTCTCCCCATGTGTATCTCCTGGACCTCAAGGCCAAGAGCAAGGTCCTGCACCTGGGTTGAGGCAATCATAGACTCACAGAATGAGTTGGGTTGGAAGGTGTTTTAAAGCCCCCTCAGTCCCACCCCCTGCCACAGGCAGGGACACCCTCCACTAGACCAGGTTGCTCCAAGCCTCATCCAGCCTGGCCTTGGACACTCCCAGGGATGGGGCACCCACAGCTTCTCTGGGCAACCTGTCCCAGTGCTCCCCACCCTCTCTGGGAAAAATTTCTTCCTGATTTCCAATCTAAATCTCCTCTCTTGCAATTTAAACAATGCTACAAGTGCCCGAACACTGGCCCTTGCCCTGCTCCTCCCTGGGGACACAAGGGATGCTGCAGGCAGGGGATGATCCAGGGATGTAGGCAGTGGGGGATCCGGGGATGCAGGCAGTGGGTGGTCCAGGGATGCAGGCAGGGGATGGTCCAGGGATGTAGGCAGTGGGGGATCCAGGGATGCAGGCAGTGGGTGGTCCAGGGATACAGGCAGGGGATGGCCCAGGGATGCAGGCAGGGGGTGATCCAGGGATGCAGGCAGTGGGGGATCCAGGGATGTAGGCAGTGGGTGGTCCAGGGATGTAGGCAGTGGGTGGTCCAGAGATGCAGGCAGTGGGTGGTCCAGAGACACAGGCAGAGGGTGATCCAGGGATGTGGGGTCCACTCCACCCATCTTCCCACCTATTCTTCTCTCCACAAAAGCAGGCAACTCCAGCTCAGCCAACGTGCGGCTGGTGGACGGGCCCCACCGTTGCGCTGGGAGGGTGGAGGTGTTCCATGACGGGCAGTGGGGGACAGTTTGCGATGACAGTTGGGGCCTGAACGATGCGGTCGTAGTCTGCAAGCAGCTGGGCTGTGGCAGAGCAGAGGCAGCCCCTGGCCAGGCTCATTTTGGGCAGGGGACGGGGCGCATCTGGCTGGATGTCGTGGCCTGTACTGGGAACGAGGAAACTCTCACCGAGTGCCGAGCACATCCCTGGGGACAGAGTAACTGCAACCATGGAGAAGACGCCAGTGTGATGTGCTCAGGTGTGTCCCCCTCCTGCAATACAGGGTGTCCTGGGGAGGGGGTCAGGGGGATCCACCTTGCTGCCTTGGTGATGCTGTTGTGGGATGGAAGCCCCTCCTGGAGTAGGGGGTCCTTTCACCCCAACCCCAGGCACTGCCACTGGCACCGTGTGTGTCCCTAACCCATCGTGATATATCTGTGGTGCTTCCAGATGCCAGCACAACCAACACATCCAATGTCCGCCTGGTGAATGGTCCGCACCACTGCGCCGGGAGGGTGGAGGTGTTTCACAACCAGCAGTGGGGGACAGTCTGTGACGACGGCTGGGACCTGAGTGATGCAACAGTGGTCTGCCGGCAGCTGGGCTGTGGGGCGGCCATGGCAGCTCCAATGGGAGCGGTCTTCGGGAGGGGGCTGGATCCCATCTGGCTGGACAGAGTTGCCTGCACTGGGGTGGAGAACACCCTTGAGGAGTGTCGAGCGAGACCCTGGGGAACCAACATCTGCAGGCACGAAGAGGATGCCAGCGTGGTCTGCTCAGGTAATGCTCATTACTGGTCCTAAAGCAGTTTGGAGGCCCCTTTCTCAAAAAAAAAAAAAAAAAAAGCCCTTTCCTCTCCTACCTGACCCCAAGACTATTGGCTGCAGGAAGATTTGCTGGGCAGGGGGGCTCATCGCCTTGGCACAGCGTTGGCTCCTGTCCCCACATCCCAGCAGCTGGCCTGATCCAACTGCCCTTTGCGCAGTTGAGCAGGGAAGGGGGGAAAAGGACAAGGATGCCCAATTTGGGGGGTGGGTTGTCCTGAAACTGCTGGGTCTCAGCTAGCCTCCGAGAAAGAGGATTTATTTCTCCCTTCCCCATCAGGGACTGAGTCAGGAAGTCAAACTTATAAAGTCCCCCATGAGCATCTTGACAGGCAGGGTCAGGATCTGTCCTCCCACCCCACCGCAGCTGGGTATCTGGGTTTGCACCCCAGCTGCCGCCCCCAGAACCCCCTCCTGACACGCGGTCCTCTGTGCCACATCGCCCGCTTCTCTGCCGCAGACCTGGACAGGGCAGAGGTGCCTGAGGTCCGGCTGGCCAAAGGACCGAACCGCTGCAGTGGAAGGGTGGAGGTGCTCCACACCGGGCTGTGGGGGACGGTCTGCGACGACGGTTGGGACCTGAACGACGCCACGGTGGTCTGCAGGCAGCTGGGCTGTGGGACAGCCGTGGCGGCCCACGGCCGGGCTCGCTTCGGGCAGGGGATAGGATACATCTGGCTTGATGATG
This sequence comes from Rhynochetos jubatus, assembly GCA_027574665.1. NCBI lineage: Eukaryota > Metazoa > Chordata > Aves > Eurypygiformes > Rhynochetidae > Rhynochetos > Rhynochetos jubatus. Next base: position 310,690 of record CM050684.1, on the reverse strand, counting down.
TAAGCTGCACCGGGAAGGAGGTCAACCTGGCCCAGTGCCACACCCGGCCCTGGGGGCAGAATAATTGCCACCACGGAGAAGATGCTGGCGTGGTGTGCTCAGGTACATCCCTGGGGGTGTTCTGTGGGTGTTGGGAGGGTCTATCCTGCTGTCTCTGGGGTGATGCTAGCCCTGGAAATAAGTGTTTTTTAGAGGAAGGGGGCTGGCAGAGGGTCCTAGCCACTTTTTGATCAGGCTTGTCCCCAGCCAGCAAGATGTTCCCACCCCATTGCTAAAAAACACCTCGCCGAAACCTTCATCCCCCACCTCACAGCACTGAGTGAGCCAAGTCTTGAGGGGACCACCTGATCCCAAATCCCCAGGCTGGTCTCCATCCATGCTTCCATGAAGGAGACACATCCCTACGGCCTCACCCCTCTGGAAGAGTTGGGGGGGGCGTCGCAACCCCTGCTTGGGGGTACCATAACAACTCCCTGTTTGCGCTCTGGCTTCTGGTTTGGGGGATTTTTTAGAGTCCCGTTCTCCCAACTGGCTTTCTTCCGGCAGACGGCAACATGACGGAGGCGGTGCAGATCCGCTTGGCCAACGGTCTGAACCGCTGCGCCGGGAGAGTGGAGGTGTTGCACGAACAGCAGTGGGGGACCATTTGTGATGACAGCTGGGACTTGAAAGATGCCAAGGTGGTCTGCCGGCAGCTGGGCTGCGGGACAGCCGTGTCAGCCCCGGGCCAAGCTCATTTTGGGCCAGGGCGGGACCCCATCTGGCTGGATGACGTGGAATGCGCTGGCACAGAAACTACCTTCTCCCAGTGCAGGCTTAGCAGCTGGGGAGTCCATAACTGCAACCACGAGGAGGATGCGGGAGTCATGTGCTCAGGTGGTCCCTGGGGGGGATGCTTGGATGCCCCATAAAAGGGTTTCATCCGGGACTGGGAGGCTGGTGGGACATCAGGGATGGGAATGACCTCAAAAGGGAGCTGCGGAGGGGAAAGACGCAGCAAGTACAGGCAATGCATGGCATGCACACCCATCCTTGCACATGTGCGTGCACCTTGCGCGCCCCTCTCTGCCTGTGGGGTCGGAGGGGCTGTCTCACCCCTTTTGCTCCCTCCTCACAGGCACCAACCTCTTGCAGCTGCGGGTGAGGGACGGCTCCGGTCCCTGCGCAGGGCGGGTGGAGGTGCTCTACAACGCGACCTGGCACGGGGTGTGCAGCAGCGGCTGGAGCTTGCTGGAAGCCGGGGTGGTCTGCAAGCAGCTGGGCTGTGGGCCAGCCCAGTCGGTGCCCATCACAGCCCCTCTCAGCCAGGGGGACGGCCATAGCTTGCTGGAGGGGCTGAGCTGTCGGGGGACTGAATCGCTGCTCCTGGAGTGCCAGCAGAGAGACACGGGGCCTGGGCCGTGCAGGATGGGCTCGGCAGCCGGCGTGGTGTGCGCGAAGCCAAAGGGTGAGCGCTGGGATGCTCCATGCTGGGTTGGGGGCAAAGGTCCCAAAGCCAGAAGGTGGAAAGGGGGCACACGTTCACCCCAGCAAGCTCCCGAGGGCCTTTCCCGGGGAATGCACATTGTCTTCCATCACCCTTGGGAGAACGAGGGATGCTTTCCCCTCCATAAACACACTCATCCCTCCCATTTCTTCTTGGAGCCCAAATTTTCTTATCCCCTTCATGGACCTTCTGTGACCCCCTCCGGGACCAGCCCATTTCTCAAAGAACTGGGACAACCGTGAAGGATGAAGGAGGGTCAGAAATCGGCCTGTGGGAGATGTAGCCCCCTGAAACCAAAGGGGGACAACCCACCAGAGAGCTGAGACAGGTTTTAAGGAACATGGAATGTTGCTCCAACCCCCCTCCCCCAGCCCATCACCGAGGGAAACGGGTCTTAATGCAAAGCTTAATTAAGGGAAGCCCATCTCCACCACCAGCTGAGCTGCTGAGGGCGGGGGGAGGGCGCGGTGTGTGGTTCACTTGCACAGTGTTACTGGTTTTGGGTGGATACAGGACCCCAAGTCCACTCTCCCTTCAATCCCAGGGGCTTTGCCATCCTGCTCGGTGCTGGTAGCGGTGCTGGCCCTGCTGATGCTGCTCAGCGGGGTCCTTCTGTGGCTCAACCTGAAGAGGAGATGCGTGGCAGCAGCCCAGGCTGGAGGTGACAGCCCCATCCCTGTGTCCTCCCAACTCCCCTCCTCTCCCCCAACTCACACTCCACGCTCCAGCCACCCCAAAACCCGGTTTGATGTGGGTGTTGGGGCCCGGTGACACCTCAGTGTCCCCTCCACCTTGCAGCCTACCAGCGCCCCGAGGACCAAAGCACTTCAGCCTTGTCCTTCCAGCCCGGAGGGGCCATCTACCTCCCCACCAAGGCAGAAGCCACCGAGGACACCGAAACAGAGATGACACAGCTCATGAGGGAAGATGCTACCCCATGACGCCAGCCTCCCCCCGCTCTCCCAGATCGTGCCACGAACTCCCACCGCCCCCACTTTTCCCAAATCTGCTTCCCAAAGACTATAATGCAGCAGCTGATGGGCAGGACATTTCAAAACCAGCTGGAATTCTATCAGGAGCCCCAAAATAGCTGGCCAAGGGGGGGTGTCCCAGCCTGGTGATGTTTACTGACCCATCTCAGCACTCTCAGAGCAGCCCCTGTGGCTCAGGAGGAGCCTGATGAACCCAGGGGCCAGTGCCAGGCTGAGCTAAAGGAGCAGAGAAGCCAAGGAGGGGTGCAAACAAATTAAAAAGGGGCTCCCCAACCCTTTAGGTGTGACGAGTGCGAGTGCGGGGGTGGGTCATGATCTGCTTTTGTGCTCCTCTGCCCCCAGACCATGGATGGAGACAAGTCCACCCCCCATTTATTGACCTGATGTCCAAAATAAACCTCTTTCAGTTTAACCCTGTTACCCCTTGTCCTGTCACTCCCTGCCCTTGGGAAAAGCCTCCCCTCCAGCTTTCTTGTAGCCCCCCAGGCACTGGAAGGGGCTCTAAGGTCTCCCCAGAGCTTCCCTTCTCCAGGCTGAACCCCCCAACTCCCCCAGCCTGGCCCCATGGCAGAGGGGCTCCAGCCCTCAGAGCATCTCTGTGGCCTCCTCCAGCCTCGCTCCAACAGCTCCGTGTCCTCCTGCTGTTGGGGGCCCCAGAGCTGGATGTAGAACTGCAGGGGGGTCTCCCCAGAGCAGAGGGGGAGAATCCCCTCCCTCTCCCTGCTGGCCATGCTTTCCGGATCCAGCCCAGGATGGGGTTGGCTTTCTGGGCTGCCAGGGCACACGGCCGGCTCATGGCCAGATTTTGTCCCCCAGCACCCCCAAATCCTTCTCCTCAGGGCTGCTATCGATCCATTCTCCACCCAGCCCATGCTTGGGTAAGGAAGATCAGGAAGCTAAACCTCCCTTTGCCCACAGAGACTCCAACTGCCACCTTCCTAGTGCCACCCGAGATGCTCTCAATCACCCCAAATGTGCATAGGGGGGCTGGGATATAGGATCTATCAGAGATGCAAGCACTCCTGGAAGAGGAGCTGAAGACCAACCCCAGATCATCTCCGATGGTTGAACACGACTCCAGATCTCCATCAACCATTTGACTCCCACACAGGCAACATGCATCACTTCAGGTGACATCCGGAGCCAAAAAGTGACATGGAAGAGACCCGGAGTGACATCAATGACAGTAGGGAAGCAGCCACCTCCTGCTACAAGTACCGTCAGGTGTCCTCCAAATCCCACATCCTGGAGATTTTCCTCTTATAGGAATACCCCCTCGCTGCTCAGGACCGTAAGTTAAAGGAGAGGGTGAGGATATGGCTAAGGGCCAATGGCCAACACACCACCTCCAGCATCTCACCGTGCCCTAAAGGGGTGAAGGACCACCATCACCAGTCTGTTTCCAGGACTGCAGGTGCCAGTTCCCTTCCCGGGACACAGCAGATCCCAGGATGGGAGCCTGCTGAGATGTGTCCACCACCAGCTGGGCTAGAGAGGATGTTCAGGAACAGGCTCAACCCCAACACCAAATCACAACCTGCAGCCACCAACAGCATTTGGAAGAGACCAGAGCTGCCCCTGGGAAGCTGTCAGGCACAAGATTCGAATGACGTGACCAGGAGGCCCATAAGCCTCCTTGCAGGTGGATCCACCAGCCCAAACACATCTTGCTGGTCCATCTCGCACCCAAATTCTGCAGGGCACGGGCTCAGCGGTGCTGTCAGATCCGCCTTGCGCCCCAGATTTGGCATCTCTCCTTACCACGTCTGCCAGCAACACTTGCGAGGTGACCCCCCACCCACATTTGAAGGATGTCAGGAGAAGGTGGGAAGGAGGCGAGACCACCAAGGACCCTACCTGTCACCAAAAGCCCATGTCAAGACCCAGCCGGATTCGACTGTGAGCTGGGGGGAGGCAGAGACAGACCCATCGTTAAATAACCATCCTGTAATTAGTGTGCAGAGCGCCGAGGAGCGCACACATCCCACCCACCCTGTTCCCAGCGCTACAGGGACCATACGAAAAGGGGGGATGGGGTAGGACCCGGGATCTCCAGGAGTCCAAAGGACAGCACAAGGGCACTGGTGCGCACAAGGACAGGGCTCCGTCCGCCACCCCCTGCCCAGCAGTCATCAGCCAAGGGGATGACATACAAATCCAGGCTCCAGCTGCAGCACAGGGAGAGCTCCAAGGAGTGAGAGGAGGAGATTGAGGGCTGGTTGTGTCTCACTTGCCCATACCCCATCCAGATTCCTGCCTGGAAAGTCCCAGGAGCAGTTGGAGAAGGACCTACAACACCAGGCATCACTTTCTGAGGTTCCCAGAGTGGACGGCAGCAGCATGTGTGTCCCCCTCCCCATTTCTTCTGCTCTTTACCAGCATGCTGGGGCAGAAAAAAAAAAGGGGGGGGAGCTGATTAACCAGGTCATTAGCAGCAGCATGAAATATGGACGGGATATTTGAAGCCCAAAAGGCTTCAGGGGGAAAGGGAGGGGCTCACTTTTCGCCGTGATCCTTTCCGCTGCCTGTACTGTTGTCGTATCTCCCTTCCCCAAAAAATGGCAGGTCTGTCCCCCCCCTTCCCGCAAAAGGGCAACAGCGTGCCCTGACTCCCTGGGAGCCCCCAGCCCAGACTGAACTGCGCTCACTGGGGTGACTGGGGAGGAGGATTTTGGGATGACTGAGGGGGGCTGAGCCCTCCTCCCCTCATAAGGGCAAAGAGGGCTCCTGCCTGCCCACCGGCAGCGTGCCACAAGCCTGCAGCTGCCCTGGCACGGGGGCTCACAGAGGGTCCTGCTGGGATCACCCCCCAAGGAGGGAAGAGGAGAGCACGGCACAGGTCCAGGTTTGGTGAAGAAGCAGCGCCGCGGAGGGGTCCGCACCGGTCCTCGGGCGCGTACACGGGAAGTCCCCCAACCTGGGGCTCGCCTGTCGTCAGCAGCGGCACGTCGACGGCACGCTTACAGCCACTGCGGCTCGGCAACACCGCGGCGGGGCTCAGCCGTCGCGGTGCACGCGCTGGTGCTGCAGCAGGTTGGAGGGGTGAGCGAAGCCCTTGTCGCAGACGCTGCACTTGTAGGGGGTCTCGCCCGTGTGCACCTTCTCGTGCACGGCCAGGTAAGCCAGGTCCTTGAAAAACTTGTGGCAGAAGCTGCACTTGTAGGGCCGCTCCTGGCTGTGCACACGGTGATGCTGGAGGAGCAGAGAGGGCCGGGCGAAGGCCTTCCCGCACGCCTCGCACTTGTACGGGCGCTCCCCCGTGTGCGCCCGCTCGTGGATCACCAGGTAGGACGACTGCTTGAAAGCTTTCCCGCAGGTTTTACAGACGAAGGGGCGCTCCCCGGTGTGCACCCGCTCGTGGGAGGAGAGGGCGTTGGATTGCTTGAAGCCCTTACCGCAGAGCGGGCAGATAAAGGGGCGGTCGCCCGTGTGCACCCGCTCGTGCACCTTGAGGCTGTGCCCGTAGGTGAACTTCTTCCCGCAGATGCCGCAGACGTGGGGTTTGTCGTCGCAGTGCTGGCGTTGGTGGAGGAGGAGGGCGTTGGAGGTGGGGAAGTCCTTCCCGCAGTCGGCGCACTTGAAGGGTTTCTCGGCGCAGTGGGTGAGCGCGTGACGTTGGAGCTCGTAGGGGGTCTTGAAGCTTTTGGCGCAGCGGGGACAGCGGAAAGGACGTTCTCCGCTGTGGATACGCCGGTGTTCTTGGAGGTTGGAGGAACGCTTGAAGCGTTTGCCGCAGAGCTCGCAGCGGAAGGGTCGTTCTTCCGTATGGACCAGCCGGTGGCTTTTGAAGTCCGAGTGGCGCTTGAAGGAGGCCTGGCAGAGGTCGCAGCGGAAGGGACGCTCCTCGTTGTGTACCACTTCATGGCTGAAGAGCTCCCAGGCCCGTTTGAAAGCCTTCTCGCAGACGCCGCACTGGAAAGGCTTCTCGTCCACGATCACCTCGCGGATTTCCAGCTCGCCCACGCCGCTTGCTGCCCGTTTCGGGTGGACCGGCAACCCCACCGCCGCCTCCTCCAGCTCACCCACCGCGCTCCCCAGTACCAGTTTGGCGGTGGAGTAGATGCCACGCTCGTCGATCAGCTGCACAAAGTCCGGCTTCGGATGGGCATCAGGGGAGCAGGACCGAGACCCTCTCTCCTCCTCCTCTTCCTCGCTGCTCCGTGGAGCCTCCTCCAGCCCATTCTCCATCTCCCTCTGTCTGAAGTCACCTGTCCGGCCCCAGATCAACCGCAACCTCCTTCCACGGGAGGGTCCTGGCTCTTCGGGACTCTCCCCCTGCCCTGGGGATGCGAGGGCCTGCCTTGTGTCAGGCTTCAAGCACAACCTGTGCTTCCGCCGGCACAGGCGCAGCTCCCCTGGTGCCTGGTGGCAAGGGGAAGCCCCCTCATCCTCCCCAGTCTTCTGGCAGGGCCTGCCTGCACCCTGAGGGGTGAAAGAGCCCTGCCCACGGCAGCACCGTCCCGAGCGGCGTGGAGAAGCTTTCCCTAGCCGCTCCGGGGAGCCTTCCTCCTGCTCTTCTCCTGGCTGCGGCCCAGCTGCATCCTCCTCCTGAGCCTCCTCCTGCTCTTCCTCACCTTGAGGCCCATCTCCTTCAGAAAGAGGGGAGAGGCTCTGGGAAAAGGGAAGCTCGCAGGCTGGAGGACCCAAGTGCCCTTCCATGGCAGGCCCTGGAAAAACAAGAAAGAAGAGAGTGTGAGAGGAACAGGACAGCGAGGGAGGAAGTATGAAGATGAGGGTGGCAGCAGCGCAGGGGGAGGGTAAGAGAGAAATACAGATACACAGGGAGGTGGGGGAAGAGAGAGAGGAGGGTGGGGAGGAGGCACAGACACTACAGAGTCTGTAAAACCTGGCATCACCAACCCCTTTCCCTGTTGAAGGATCCTTGTGCCAGAGAAAGGGCCCAGATCAGCACATCAAAGCCTTTTTTGCCTGTGAGCTGTTACCAGCACCCAAAATCAGCTGCTATTCATAGCAGGGAGTGATTCGCTTCCTCAAAGGGCCTGCTCAGCTATGTGGGGTGAGTAACAATGGAGGGACTGGTCTCAAAAGTGTCCCCAGCCATCACAGGCTCTGCCAGCTGGCCGGCAGTTTCCAGGCAGGGGGTCTGAAAAGCTCCTCAGAGGATGCTCGGTCACCCTTGGTGCCAAAAGGACCCCTCGTCCGCAACAAGGAGCTGCCAGCCCTGCTGCAGACACAGGCAGTGGGTGTACAAAGGGATTCAGGCCCCAGGTCCTGGATATTCCACATTATGACATGCCTCTAGGCTGTATCCAGAGCAGCATGGCCAGCAGGGTGAGGGAAGGGATTCTCCTCCTCTTCTCTGCTCTGGGGAGACCCCCCCTGCAGTTCTACCTCCAGCTCAGGGAGTTCCAGTATCAGGACATGGAACTGTTGGAGCAAGGCGAGAGGAGGCCAAGGAGATGCTCCGAGGGCTGGAGCCCCTCTGCCATGGGGACAGGCTGGGGGAGTTGGGGGGTTCAGCCTGGAGAAGGGAAGCTCCGGGGAGACCTTAGAGCCCCTTCCAGTGCCTGGGGGGGCTACAAGAAAGCTTGGGGGACTTTTCCCAAGGACCTGTAATGACAGGACAAGGAGTAATGGATTTAAATGGAAAGAGGGAGATGGAGATGGGCCATCAGGAAGGAATTCTTCCCGGAGAGGGTGGGGGGCACTGGGACAGGTTGCCCAGAGAAGCTGTGGGTGCCCCATCCCTGGGAGTGTCCAAGGCCAGGCTGGATGAGGCTTGGAGCAACCTGGTCTAGTGGAAGGTGTCCCTGCCCATGGCAGGGGGTGGGACTGGGTGGGCTTTAAGGTCCCTTCCAACCCAAACCATTCCATGATTCCACAATTCAGATCACCCTCTCAGCATAGGCCCCTGGGCCGGTGTTTTTCCAGGCTACATTCAAGCCTGCTGGTACCTCCAGAGCCTGTCGTGCAGCTCGACAAGAGATGCTGGGCTCCCATACCCACCTCAGGGATCCCCCGGGAGGGATTTGCTGTCCCCATTCTGGACACCACATGCAGATCAGCTTAGCCAAGGGATGGGAAGAAGGTCAAAACACGATCCTTGTCCCAAAACCCCACATGAAATCACACCCTGTGAGGGCCTGAGGCACAGGCAGAAGCAACCAGCTAAAACAAGGAGCTCTGTCTCAAACAGCTAAATTTAGGTGGTTCGGTCTCACCTTCCACGTCCAGAGACATCCCAGTGAGTGGCTGGGGGGGTGGAGGAGACATCAGGAGCAGCTTTAAGAGCCTCCAAGCCCCACAAGCCCTCCCGTGACCTGACACTAATGCAGTGAGGAAGCTGCCGAAAAGCCAGGCATAGAACTGCCCGAAAAGCACCCGAGAAGGGACTCCCACGGGCACAAGCAGGGAAACGGCTGCCAGGGGATAAAAAGCAGAAGAGAGGAAAGGTACAGGGCTGGGAAGGCAGCGTGCCAAAGCCTTTCAAGGCCTGGTAAGTGCAGGAGACCTTGGACCCCCTGAGAACTGATAAACTCTGGACACAAAGACAACATGAATCTGCCCAAGGCCACCGGCCCATGCTGGCATTCACAGTGGGGGGCGGAATTCGGTATAACTCAGCGGCTGCTATGAACAGGCAGGAGTTTGGGGAATTATGGATAGCCAGCAACACAAAGGGGTCTTCCCAAGGGATTTCCCAAAGGCTACAAGACCCCGGTATCAGTGGGAGCCCAGCGCAGCCTGGGATGGAGCTTCAACCGGGCAAGGGAAGGCACGGGGGGGTAGGCTATGAGTGAACGAGCTAAACACTGTTAATAACCACTTTGATCCCATTAAAGCTTCACAGTGCTCCAAGAGACCCTCTTCTCTGCTCCCATCCGGGTCTAAAGGCAGGGAGAAGGGAATTCACAGGCAAAGCAAGAGGGTTTCCACGCGTGGCACGGCCTTGCTGGCACAGAGTAACGGCAGCCCAAGGGGTATTGCAGGAGCACTGGGATGGGACACCCCGAAAAAGCAAAGCTGAGGAATCCCATGCTGAAAAGGGAGGAGAGGTCATGGTCGATTATATTACGAACAGGAAAGGGTGAAGAGGATGGCGAGTTGAAGAAATGAGGGGGACAGAGGTAGAAAGAGCCAATAGAAAAACCCAAAGGCAGCAGAAATCCTTATTTAGCCAAAGTGGGACGAAGACTTTTGTCACCTGCCGAGGCAGGTACCCACAAAGCACCCCCCTGAAGTCCTTAAAGCAGAGACAAGACTCAGGATTACCCTCTCCCAGGACACGCTCGCCTTTGAGCCTGATTTGACCATTTCCCACCCGGAGGCTGCGGAGCTCTTCCTCTTGGGCTGAGACAGCAAAAAGCTCCCCCCTCAGCTAGCGGAAGGGAGAATGAACCCGCTGTCCCTCTGCTCTCAAATCCAGGGAGTCACCTGCATGGGTGAACAGGGATGGCACAGAGCAGGCTGGGAGCAGGACGCGGCGGGGCACAGCTCGCAGGGGACGCGGACAGCGAGACTCGTGCGAGCAGATGAAAAGCCGCACACTCGGCTTTTTGGGGGAAAACACACTTCCCCAGCTCAAAAACCCCAAATATTAGAGCTGCCTCTGCTGCTGTCTGGACATCCAGCCCACCCCGGCTGGCTCGCCCACGTGAAGTCAGCCAGGGTGACACAATCAGTGTTTTCTGGCACTACGTGATGGCAACAGTGACGTCACCAAGGGGTTTTAGGGTTTCCCTACCCGCGGCAGGGCTGGGGACGGCTACGCGGGAGCCCCGCCACGGTGGGGGGACGGTGACGGGGAGAGGAGCGGAACGAGATGCCGGATTTACTGGTGGCCAGGAGGGATCCATCACCGCCAACTGGATTAAACCTGGGGGTTTCGGGGGATTGTGCTCTTGGGGAAGGGGTCAAAGCATACAGGCAGCGCTCGGGGAGCTCACGAGGCAGAGGAACAGAAAGGGGCAAAGCAAGAAAAGCACGAGGGTGGGAAAACGACGTATTTTGGGAAGAAAAAAAAACAAATCAGCAAGTGTCTGCCGGAGCAGAGCTTTTGTGTGCCAAAGCAGAGAAGATTCGGGGGTTCAGCCTGAGAAAGGTGACCATAAGGGTTCCAAAAAAAGCTTACGTGCTCCTAAAACGCAGCAGGAGGGGTATTGCCCGGGTGGGCAGCACCGCGGCCAAGCCGAATCCCGGCAAAAACGGCTTTGGCGAGGATGGAGCGACGCGGACTTGCCATTTCGGAGAGAGTCACGGGACCGATCGGGGCGCCCGGTCCGACCCACGGAGCAAGAGCTGAGGGTACCGAGTGTAGCCGCGAAGGAACTGCTGCCCACGGGCTTATCTAAACAAAAGCGAGAAAATACGTTGGGAAGGGAAAAGGAATAATTCCAGTGAGGGGGGCCGGTGTGGGAGCCAAGAGGCAGCGACGGAGGAATTCACGGCAGCGGAAAAGTCTCCAACTGCAGCCGTGTAGGAGCTGCTGGGCCAAAAATACATGATTTTTTTCACCCCTCCCTCGTAGCATCAGCGACACCCCCAGTCCGCCCAGCATTCCCAGTGCCCAGGGGATGGCCAGAAACCCCCCGCCAGCCTGGATCCTCACGCCTTTTCCACCCCTCCGAACACCCCAGACACCCCCAGCATGGATCCATTTCCTCCCAGTATCCACAGGATCCTCCCTGCATACTCCAATGTCCCCCCAAGAACACCACAAGCACCCCCCAGCATGTCCCAGTTTCCTCTGTATCAACCAGACACTCCCACCACATCCCCCTCACAACACCTACTACAACCAGAACATCCAGCATGTCCCAGTCCCCACCAGACTCATCCCAGACCCCAGGTCCATTAGAACCAGTCCCTACCAGTATCAACCAGACCCTCTCGTCTCACTGCCCGCCCCCCTCGCTGTTACAGCCGGACCCCCCCAACATGTCCCAGTCTTCCCAGTATCAAACTGTCCCATCTCATCCCCATTCCCATCAAACCCTCCCAGTACCCCCCAGTCCCTCCCAGTATCAACCTGCCCCTCTCGTCTCACTGCCCTCCCCCCTTGCTGTTACAGCCAGACCCCCCAGCACCCCCCAGTACCTCCCAGCATCAACCAGCCCCTCTCGTCTCACTGCCCTCCCTCCTCGCTGTTACAACCAGACCCCCCAGCACCCCCAGTCCCTCCCAGTATCAACCAGCCCCTCTCGTCTCACTGCCCTCCCTCCTCGCAGTTACAACCGGACCCCCCAGCCCCTCCCAGCATCAACCAGCCCCTCTCGTCTCTGCCCTCCCTCCTCGCTGTTACAACCGGACCCCCCAGTCCCTCCCAGTACCAACCAGACCCTCTCGTCTGGCTGCCCTCCCCCCTCCCTGTTACAGCCGGACCCCCCAGCACCGCCCCAGTACCAACCAGACCCTCTCGTCTGGCTGCCCTCCCTCCTCCCTGTTACAGCCGGACCCCCCAGCACCCCCCCAGTACCAACCAGACCCTCTCGTCTGGCTGCCCTCCCTCCTCCCTGTTACAGCCGGACCCCCCAGCACCCCCCCAGTACCAACCAGACCCTCTCATCTCTGTGCCCCACCACTTTCGTTACCACCAAACCCTCCCAGCACGTCCCACTCCCCTCCTCACATTGCCCTCCCTCCCCCCACTACAATCCCACCCTCCCAGCACGTCCCAGTCCCCCCAATATCAACACGACCCCTCCCACCCCCTCCCCTCCCCCACCCCATTACAACCAGCCCCCACCCAGCACGCCCCAGCTCCCCTCAGCATCAAACAGACCCTCCCCGCTATCACCGCGCACCCCCATCCGCCCCCACCCCGCCACACCACTGCACCCCCCCACCGTGGGCTTCACCCCCGGCCCACTACCGCGGCGGATCCTCCCAGCCCGCCCCCTCTCCGCGGGAGATGCCACGACTCGGCTCGGCCCGGGCCCGGGCCCGGACGGGACGACCCGTCCCCCCGGCTCTGCCCCCCCCCCGGCTCAGCCTCACCAGGCCCCGCCGCCGCCGCTCACCCCCGGCCGGTGCCGCAGCCCAACTCCTCCCCCGGCGCCGCTTCCGGCCGCGCTCGCGCGCAGCGCGGCAACGCCACTTCCGGGAGCGGGGCCGCCGCGCTCAAGCTCAGCAGCGGCAGGCGGCGCATGCGCGGGGGGCGCGGTGGAGGTTGGGGTGGGGGGAAGGAGAGCGAGGGGGCGCGGCAGGGGCGCGTGGGGAGCGCATGCGCGGTGCGGTAGGTTGAGGGGTGTAGGGGAACACGCCTGTGTGATGCGGGGACGTCCCTGGAGCACGGGGGTGCGTGTGGGGACACGCGTGTGCAAGGCAGGGACATGCCTGAAGCACGGGGGTGCGTGTGGGGACACGCGTGTGCAAGGCAGGGACATGCCTGAGCCACGTGTGCACATGTGGGGACACGCGTGTGCAAGGCAGGGACATGCCTGAAGCACGGGGGTGCGTGTGGGGACACACGTGTCCCAGGCAGAGACATGCCTGAGCAATGGGTGCACATGTGGGGACACGCGTGTGCAAGGCAGGGACATGCCTGAGCCATGGGTGCACATGTGGGGACACGTGTGTGCATGTAAGGACACGCCTGAAGCACTGGGGTGTATGTGGGGACACGCGTATGCATGTAAGGACACGCCTGAAGCATGGGAGGGTGTGTGGGGACATGCGTGTGCAAGACAAGGACCTGCCTGAAGCACGGGTGCACATGTGGGGACACGTGTGTGATGCAGGGACATGCCTGAAGCACATGGGTGCATATGAGGACATGCATGTCCACCACAGGGTCATGCCTGAAGCACATGTGCGTACTTGGGGACACACATGTGCATGGCAGGGATATGCCTGGAGCACATGCGTGTGCATAGCAACACACGTATGCGATGCAGGAACATGCCTGAAGCTGATGAGCGTCCACGTGTGTGCACGTGTGGACGTGAGTGTTCATGCTTCAGGGCTAAGCCTGGGGTACATGTGTGTATACATACACGTGCATGTGAGGACACGTGAGTGCGTGGCAGGGACACGCCTGGAGCATGTGCCTGGATGCAGGCAGGGATGTGCCCGGAGCACATCTGTGTGCACGGGAATAGGCGCGTGCACGGCCAGATGTGTGCAGCGCAGTGACATGCCTGGAGCACATGTGTGCACGTGTGTGCAGGTGGGAAGGTTGTGGAAAGGAAAGGGTGAACAGTCACACGAACTCCGCGTGTCACAACCGGGTGGGGGATGTGTGGGGCTGGCCCCGGGGACGGAAGCTTGTCCCCAGGTCCTCAGACCTTGGTGGCCCCAAACTGTTCTCAGAGAACAGCCGATTTCTGCTTCCATGTGTGCAGACAGGGATAAGGAATGTCTGACCTCGTTCCCTGTGGTGATGCTTCCAAAGCCCTCACCCCTCTCCTGCCCCTCCCCACCCTTGGCCAGCTCCACTGCTGGGAATCCCTCGTACCGGCTTTGGGGTTGGGTGACATTGAGGGTTGTCCACCCCTTGTACCGGATTTGGGGAGGTGACACTGGGGATTGTCCACTCCTTGTACTGGCTTTGGGGTTGGGTGACATTGAGGGTTGTCCACCCCTTGTACCAGATCCAGGGGAGGTGACACTGGGGATTGTCCACCCCTTGTACTGGCTTTGGGGTTGGGTGACACTGAGGATTGTCCACCGCTTGTACCAGACCCGGGGCTGGGTGACATTGGGGGTTGTCCAACCCTCGTACCGGATTTGGGGTTGGGTGACATCGAGGATTGTCCACCGCTTGTACCAGATCCGGGGCTGGGTGACATTTGAGGGTTGTCTACCCCTTGTACCGGATCCAGGGTTGGGTGACATTGAGGGTTGTCCAACCCTCATACCACATGTGGGGTTGGGTGACATTGAGGGTTGTCCAACCCTCATACCACATGTGGGGTTGGGTGACATTGAGGGTTGTCCACCCCTTGTACCGGATCTGGGGTTGGGTGACATCAAGGGTTGTCCACCCCTCGTACTGGATCCGGGGTTGGGTGACACTGGGGGTTGTCCACCCCTTGTACCAGATCCGGGGGGTGATGAGCTGCTGCCGCTCTGTGCCACGATGATGGGGAGGGATGAGAGTTGGGGTAGGGGGTCCTGACCCTAAGCCAAGAAACCTCCCCCTCCCATAGCGGATCCCAAACAGGAGCCCAGCCACCCCGTTGGGGGGGCTGTTGGGGATATGGGATGTGTATTATGGGATGTGTATTATGGGATTGATACAGGGCATCCTGACTTCAGAAGTTAGCTTACGTGAGTAGAGTGTATAGCTTAAATTAGCCTTAATTAGCTGCTAATGACCAGGACACTGCGCTGGTCCCTATGCTCTGGACCTCAACCATGTGGGACTGATTGCTTAAAGGATTAATTAGCTGACAACCTGGCAAGACACTGACTGACAAATACCTGACACCTGGCCACCTTGGCAACAATCTGCCTTTTAGCAAACTGCCTTCATTATAATACTAAAAGCCACGCCCACAGGTCAAGAAGACCCTAGCCCAGGTGAAGACCCTTCCCCTGAGTATGCTGTTAGCTACAGCTGGATTGTGTAGTGGTAAGTAAATTAATAATCAATCAAGAATGGGTAGGAGGTACTAATAAGGTAACGATGTTGTAAAATGCGTGTAAAAGATATCACAGTGATTCCTGGTGTGTGGAGCACCCACCCAGCACCCCGGCCTGAATACACACAGTATCTCTCCTGAGGGTGTGAGAACTGGGCTGTCGCACACCGGGTAACGAGCCTGCGTTTCGGACAGCAGGACAACCCACCTGGATACGCTCCGGGGACCCTACCTCAATAGCAGGTGGTGTGGCTGGGGGTCTGCTGCCTCGTAGGGCTCCTGGAGAAGCTCTAGGGCTAAATTCCTCTAGGGTTGGGAGCACAGCAGGGTAGGTGGGAGCATGGTGGAGTGGGGAGCTGGTGTCCTGAACCCCAAGAACCCCAAGAACCCCCTTTTCTCCCATGCTCCTTTGAATTCCCACCCTTTTCCTCCAAATGCTCTATTAAACGATTTCACTGAAGATCCTTCCCCAGTAAATTTCCCACTAAATCCCAATAAATTTAATAAATCCATCCAAAAAAATGGATTATTGAAATGGCTCGTTAAAAACAATCCAGGAGAAGTGATAAAGGATAGGGCAGATCTTTATAATTAAAAACCCAGGAGGGTTTTTAAAAATTAAATTTTTAATTAAAAAATGAATTAATCCTGGGTTTTTAATTATACACTTCAGGGAGAGGAAGAGTAGAAGTTCTTCCTCCACTGAGACACTATATGGTCATATTATATCTATATGGTCACTATATGCCATTAATTAGAAGCAACCGATGCTTCTTGCAAATCAGGCAGCCACGCAGTCACCTGCAAAATTAAAGGTATTTTCTACATACTCCCCTAGGAAGGCAGCAAATATTCTGCTTTCTTGGCAAAAGGACCGCTATTTTGAGAATTTCATGCGGAGGGATACGCTGGCAAAAGTGGGCTGAAAAATAAGTCCCTGGGGTGCGCGGGGTGTTTGGGAAGTAGTAAATACCGGGTTTGAGTGCACAGGGCAGGTGTTGTTTTAAGACAACCAACTGAAACCAGCAATTTCCCTTTGGATCCTGCTTTGTTTTCCAAGCAAACAGGAGAGAAAATGGGATTAAGAAATGTTTAAACACTTCGAAGAGGACTGTTAACCCAACCCCCCATGTTAGCAGTGAAAGTGGGAAATTAAATTAACCTGGCACCTTTCCCTGCTGCAAATGAAGAAATAAATCAAGCAAAACTAAAAACTACAGGGAAAACCTCAAAGTATCACCAAACTTTCTTTTTTTTACCTTTGCAAGCCGAGTGAGTATCTACGTTTTTCAGAACAGACCTAAATCTGGCGTTTTTTATCAGCAGTTAATAAATAACTGCAGGCTTGCCTGCCTATAAAAAGTAGGTATACTAGCCTAATTAATTATTAAAAATCAGATAACAAATATGTTGGTAAACACCTTGGCGTGGGTGAATTGTTAGTTAAAAAATGGCCTAATCTCTATTTTAGAAATACATATGTCATCCTATTAACAGGCATTAAAACAGGATAAGCAGTGTTTGCTTAGTTAAGACATAGAGAAACCCAACAGTGACTATATTAAATTTTAGATATTCTTAGGTTTTCTTGTTAAAAAAATCTATGCTAACTTCTGGGGGAAAAAATATTAAAAAAAAAAAAAAGCGC
Organism: Rhynochetos jubatus; assembly: GCA_027574665.1. NCBI lineage: Eukaryota > Metazoa > Chordata > Aves > Eurypygiformes > Rhynochetidae > Rhynochetos > Rhynochetos jubatus. The sequence continues at coordinate 294,019 of CM050684.1, read as the reverse complement.
AAAGAAAGGATTGTAAACTGCAGCCAAGGCGTTTATGTTTAACGTTTAATTTAAGCAAAAGCCTGTAATTACAAGGATTGTCAAGTATTAGAAGTATTAACATGCAAAAATTCCAAATCAAGCTTGTCGCGTCGGAATCAATAGCAATTAAGCAATATGTAAAAGCTAAGAATGAATGAACGCGTGCTCGCCTTCTAATACATAGGGATGAGGTATGAATAGAAAAAATTAATTTCTTAGCACTAACGGTTTAGAAAGAAATCCCAAACCAGGATGCACTGTAATTTAGAATGAATTAAACGTAGCTAATCAATTAAAGTTCCCACTTCAAGATTAATTTAAGTAGTGAAGCCTCATTAAAGAAATCCAATTTGTGCTCAAGTGGAACAGAAATCAAACACATCACGTGTTCCAGGAGCCCGGGCAATTCCCTGGCTACTGCAGATCCAACAGGACGTTGTTCCCACTCGGGCGGAAAATTAGCAGTAAATAAATAAATAAATAAGCAGAAACACCAGTATCTGGTTTGGAGCAGTGTTTTTTCAGTTCTCACCTGGAGGGACATACTGGTTACACACTGGGTAGGCACAGAATGGTTAATCACAGATAGAGGTGGCCAAAGGTGGTTTGGTTCAGGATCAGTCGGGCTCTGGGACTCCTCTGGAAGCAGCCGGGGCTGCTCACAGGTGATGAGGAGCACCAACCATTTGTATCATATGCTTTATTTTCCATTACTTTAATTACTTAGTAGTATTGTTGATATTATTAACATCACTATAATATTCATTCATATTAAATTGTTACATTTTTCTTATCTCCACCCGAGTTTCATTGTCTTTTCCTCTGATTCTCCTCCTCCACTGGAGAAGGGGAGGAGTGAGCGAGTGGCTGTGTGGTGCTTAATTCCTGTCTGGAATTAAACCACGACATGCATGTGCAGCCTCTGGCTACCCAGGAAAGGTGCTCCAACGACAGGGCTTGCGATTTGCTTCCTGTTGGGGTGGTATGTACAAGACGGTGAATAAACTATGACTTTTTGGGGAAAATGGAATGCTACAAAGGCTGAGCTTTTGTAGCATTCCACAATAATCAGCTTAGCAGAGGTCATAGCAGGTTGATCCAACAGCCATCCTCACTGAGGTCCCAGTTGACCCAAGCATGCTTAATTTTAATCACATAACTCCTGCATGCCATCCAGAGAGACCTGGACAGGCCGGGGGGAAGGGATGGTATCCAGAGGGACCTGGACAGCCTGGGGGGAAGGGATGGCATCTCAGGGACCTGAACAGGCTGGAGAGGTGGGACCATGCCAACCTCATGGAGTTCAACAAGGGCAAGCGCAGGGTCCTGCACCTGGGTCAAGGCAATCCCAAGACATAGGAACAGTCAAAACACACAAAGACCCTTCTGCACAGACCCTTATGCTCCAAGCCTCCCTACATGATCAAAATTACACTTTGATCCACTTGGATCTTATGAGAAATGAAGGGAGGAAGATCAGAGTAAAGGAGGGAAGGAAGGAAAAGAGTAAAACAGGAGGGAAGAAGGAAGGAGTTAAGGAAAGAACACCAGTGAATTTTAGAATATTCAGTCGATATTCAGCTCCTGGAAGAACACTGAGCACAAAACCAATATTTCTGTTTGTAGCCACCTAGAAAATAACATGCAAAGCATTATCAAAGAACATGGGTTAGTTGGGATTAACTATCAAATATGTAATTGACTGTACAAATACAACTCAGGAATTACTGGGCAGGCTCCCCACAAGCGGGAAGAACCTTCAGAACAGTATCAATCCACAACAGCCTGTGGCTCAACAACCGATGAGTATTGCGAAAAAAGCAAACCTCACCTGAGACTCCTGGAACAGGGGTTCACAGATTCACACAGATTCACACAGATTCACAGAGTGGCAGGGGTTGGAAGGGACTTCTAGAGATCATCCAGCCCAACCCCCCTGCCAGAACAGGATCACCTGGAGCAGATCACACAGGAAAAAGTCCAGGCAATTTTTGTAAATCTCCAGGGAAGGAGACTCCCCCACCTCTCTGGGCAGCCTGTCCCAGGGCTCTGTCACCCTCACAGAGAAGAAGTGTTTCCTCACATTCAGGCTGAACATTCTGTTTTCCAGTTTATGGCCACTGCCCCCCATCCTGTCACTGGACACCACTGAGAAGAGCCTGGCCCCATCCTCCTGACACCCCCCCTTTAGATACTGATAAGCATTGATAACATCCCCCTCAGCCTCCTCTTCTCCCAGCTAAACAGCCCCAGCTCTCCCAGCCTTTCGTCATCTGGAAGCTGCTCCAGGCCCTTCCCCATCTCAGTGTCCCTGTGCTGGGCCCTCTCCAGTAGCTCCTTGTCCTTCTGGAGCTGAGGAGCCCAGAGCTGGACACAGCACTCCAGGGGAGGCCTCACCAGCGCAGAGTAGAGGGGGAGGATAACTTCCCTTGACCTGCTGGCCACGCTCTTCTCGATGCATCCCAGGATGCCATTGGCATTTGTGTACAAAATAGCCACACAACTGTCTTCTTTTCCAAGGGGTGCTGAGGTCTCTGGTGCACATCAGTGGCTGGGTGTGTGCATTAGTTCTTAAGAAGGGTGTTGGAAAATCCTTCTTCCCCTGGCCAGCAGGTCAAGGGAGGGGATTCTCCCCCTCTGCTCCGCTCTGGGGAGACCCCCCCTGCAGTTCTGCCTCCAGCTCTGGGCCCCCAACAGCAGGAGGACACGGAGCTGTTGGAGCGAGGCCAGAGGAGGCCACGGAGATGCTCTGAGGGCTGGAGCCCCTCTGCCATGGGGACAGGCTGGGGGAGTTGGGGAGTTCAGCCTGGAGAAGGGAAGACTCCAGGGAGACCATAGAGCCCCTTCCAGTGCTTGGGGGGCTTACAAGAAACCTGGGGGGGGACTTTTTCCAAGGGTGGGGAGTGACAGGACAAGGGGTAACCAGTTTAAACAGAAAGAGATTTAGTTTGGACATCAGGAAGGAATTCTTCCCGGAGAGGGTGGGGAGGCACTGGGACAGGTTGCCCAGAGAAGCTGTGGATGTCCCATCCCTGGAAATGTCCAAGGTCAGGCTGGATGAGGCTTTGCGCAACCTGCTCTAGCGGAGGGTGTCCCTGCCCATGACAGGGGGGTGGGACTGGATGGGCTTTCAGGTCCCTTCCAACCCAAACCATTCTGTGAGTCTATGAAACTGTTGGCCTGCTGGAGACTGGGAGCAGTAACAGTGATCTAAGCGTAGAAAACAGAACAGAGATGGAGAGACTGATACTCTCAATAAGCAAACCTGAAAAGTAAGAAAACGGATGAGACAGTGTTCAGACACTAAGTTACAAAGCTCATCTGTTCTCAGTTGAGTGGAATGCTCTCCCTCAACATACACAACTTCAGTACTGAATTTAGTAGGTACCTGACTTGAACTTGGACTCAGGCATGTTTTTGAGAAGGCGATGGTCCTCAGTAGGCTGGGATTTGCATTTATTCATGCCTGCTTTTCTAGCCCATCAACTTCACTTTTCATTCACTGGACTGGCTGTAGGTAAGGAAAGACTTGCTACCCCTACCCTCGTTCACCTTCCCTGTCAGTTGTCACTCAGTCCTACCCTCCATTTCTGCCGGGGATGTTCTCTTCTTGTCTCATCTCCAGAGGGTATCTTTCTAATCTTCCATGGCATGAGGAAGACAAGGGGGTGTTGCAAACAGTCCCTGGGTTGTACAGTCTAAGTAGAAGAGAGGTACAAACTCTTTTCTGTCCAATGCCTACTCCTTGGGATGAAAGATATTTTCACGTGTCTTCAGCAGCAAGGCACATTCTCTGTGTGCTCAGCTGAGCTCTTTTGCCCCAATCTTTGTTCCTAGAGATGATGCTGAGCAATGGTCCTGTGGGCCAACCTCACTGGTGCAAATGCAAAGAGGGGATCAAGGGTTTTGCTGAGCGATGGAGGGTGCAGTGCAATTCTCTCAGCATCACATTGCCTTCCCTTCAGGATATCAGCCTCCTCAGCCAGCCCTGGGGCATCTTCCCTTTATACACCCCCTGTGTGGGTGTCTGAGTCCAATACCTGACTGCAACTGCCTCCCGGGAGTGCTCAGTGAACGATCTCTGCTGAGTTACCTAAATGAATTTTCCAGATATAGAGAAATCGGCACGAGGTAGATCCTGCCCAAGACACCAGCAGCATCATGTCCCTGCAGCATCATTTCCATGCTTGGCCATGTGACTGTCTGGGTGATTCAGCCTCCTACTGGCCTGGGAGCCTGGGTATCCCATCCAGGGACAGACCATCCCACTGCTTGCACCACTGGAATCGTCAAGACTGGGATGAGGTCTCACACCAGTCGTAAAATTAGTTGTGAACACAGACAGACCTTGCAGCCAAATTTCATGTAGGCCTTGTGTTTCTTGGGACAAAGATGGGACAAAAACTGGAAAAAAGCTCCCACTTTTGGAAGATGCTACTTTCTACAGTGGGAAAAGATTGCTTACAGCTTCCCGTGCTGCAGTAGTAGCGTGGGATCATACCCATTTTCCCACCTAAGCCTGGGCACTGGTGCCCTATTCCTGCAGCCGCCACAAGCCAGTCCTGGAAGGTGACTTGCAAAACGCTGTGTCCCCCCACCCCTGCCACCGATGGTCCAGAACCGCAGTCCTGAGGACTTGTTTGCTCAGTCATTTCCCGAAACAGCCGTTTCCCAATCCCACAGTTTATGTGATGCTCATTGCACAAGAGTCACTTCCTGGCAGAGTCTTGGCATTTTGTACTGGCTGAGCACTTACCATGGGGCAGGGGGGCAAGTTTTTGGGGTGGAGGGGAGGAGCCATGACAAGGGGGACTTCTCAAATAGCCAGTCCCTTGGCTGCATGTCCTATGTCCTCCCTGCCCTGCTCTCCTGGGGAGACAACACGCTCATCTTTGCTACCAACATGAGGCTTGTCCTCCTGGCATTTTTCTGGGGTAAGTGAGGTGGACTTTGTTTTCTCTTTGCTTTTGTTTTGGCATCTCTTTGCCAATGGTTCTCCTCTTCCACTGTTGCTCCTTCTACAGCCCATAGCACAAAGCAAAGGGGACACGGAGAGGAACTGAAATGCAATGGGTGCTATCTGATCCGTATCTGACAGCTGAGTGTGGACACCCTGGTCCACTCAGATGTCACGAGACAGCCACAGTTGGACAGCTGGACGCTGTCCCACCTTGGCACCGATACCTAGACACTTTGAGAAGTGTGTCACTTGGGACCGGAATCTCAGCCCTCATGAGCAGAGAGCAGCATACAAGGTGGGGTTCCCTGCCCCTGTTTCTCTGCTGTGGGTCGCTAGACTGTGTGGGTTCATAGAATCATCATAGAATGGATTGGGTTGGAAGGGACCTTTCAATGTCATCTAGTCCAACCCCTCTGCAGTGAGCAGGGACATCTTTGACTAGATCAGATTTCTCAGAGCCCCGTCCAACCACATTGAATATCTCCGGGGATGGGGACCTGGATCTACAACCTCCTTGGGCATCCTGTTCCAATGCCTCACCATCCTCTCATAAGAAAATTCTTCCTTCTATCTTCTTTTGTTCACATGCATCAGGGATGGGACCAGACCTGGTGGGAATGGGCAGAGCTGCTAAGCCTGCTTGGGGACTGTGGAATGTGGCTAGGCACCTCAGGCTCCCAGGAGGATATGTTTACAGAATCACAGAGTGATTTAGGTTGAAAGAGACCTTAAAGATCCTCCAGTTCCACTCCTCTGCCATGGGCAGGGACACCTTCCACTGGATCAGGTTGCTCCAAGCCTCATCCAGCCTGGCCTTGAACACTTCCAGGGATGGGACATCCACAGCTTCTCTGGGCAACCTGTCCCAGTGCCTCCCCACCCTCTCTGGGAAAAATTCCTTCCTGGTGTCCAATCTAAATCTTCCTCTTTCAATTTAAACCTGTTACCCCTTGTCCTGTCACTACAGGCCCTTGTAAAATGTCCCCCTTCCAGCTTTCTTGTAGCCCCCCCAGGCACTGGATGGTGCTATAAGTTCTCCCTGGAGCCTTCTCTTTTCCAGGTTGAACCCCCAACTCTCCCAGCCTGTCCCCACAGCAGAGGGGCTCCAGCCCTTGGAGCATCATGTTATCTGAATATCATTGGAACGTATAGAGAGAAGGAGGATTACCAGTAGACATCTCAGCCCATAAACCTTAAAAGTAGCTAAAAAACCCAAGGATAGATATAAAAAAGTTTTACCTGGGCAGTAACGCTAAGGCTTGTCCTGGCGTCAGCAGTTCTGCCCTTGCCCGAAGCTGTTGGTCAATGCTTGGGATCTTGCCAGACCAACACCATTTAGGAGCAAAAATTTTTGTTTGTGTTGAGCTCTTCTTTTCTGTTGACATCCTACAGCGGGCACAAAGTCCTCTTCTCCTGAGTTTCCTGGAATAACAGATTCTGGCAAGTATTTCCTCAGGCCTTCCCTGACAGGGTTTGCCTCAGTCTCTGATTAATCCTCAGAAAAATCCTCAGGGCAGGAATAGCCCTTTGCACAAGCCTCCAGACACGTTCCACCTTGAAGATGCTTCTTTGCACAATCCCGTTAGCAGGCCCATAGCTATTCCTGCTGCACTGAATTGCATTAATGTCTGCAGGACTGGCAGCAGTCCTGGAGTTAATTTTGTCTGGTGCCTGCCTGAAGTTCAGAGATGGAAATGCTTCTTCATGGTCTGGCCCTGACCAAAAGAAAAAAATAAAAATGCCCTGTTCCTTGCAACTCATTGCCTTTTCAACAGTTTTATTTGTCCGTGTACCTCTTCCCTGCTGTTGCTAAGAACTGCGGGTCATAGCCAGAGTCTCTAGGGAGTCGTAAACTCCCTCAGATCCAATCTGACACTATGGTCTGGATACCAGCCCTAGGATGAGATGGGTATCCATCAGCCATGACTCAACTGTTTCCACTGGTTGTTACAGGAGCCTAGACTCTAATCTAATCTAATGAACTGAATGGAATGGAACGGAACGGAACAGAACAGAACAGAATAGATCTGGACACTGACTTACAGGTGCCTGAATCCAGACGAGAGGAATCCCAACTGCCCTGTTAGGATATTTTCACATTATCTGCCCAAACCATTTGGTTTTCCCCAGTAAACTCTATTTTTTTAAGTTTTTCTCTCTTTATTTGAACTCTTTTTCAAGAAAGTCATGCACTAGGATAGGCAAAGCCCATTGACAGCTGGGTTTGGGAGACAGGGAGCAATGATGGGCTCTGGCAGAGCTCAGAAAGTGTTGTCTCATCTGGTGTCTTGCTGTCCTGAATCTCCACGCTGCAGAGCTCATGAGACTCAGACTAACATCCTCTATTTCTTGCATTTCAGCTTCCCTTGCAGGAGTCCTGCTGGCAGGTCAGTATTTGTAGCAGAGAGTGGAGCATGAGTCAGCACACAGTTATCACAAAATGGCATGTAGAATGATGCTGTGTCTCATCTGGGGATATAAATATGCTGCTCGGGGCCAAAAGGCCTTGGTCTGAAACCTGTTTCTGTGCCCAATGATCTCTCTGTAAGCCACATTCTCCCATCAGCCAATGCAGAAGACCCGACTCTACCTCCTGTGTGCCCTGTGAGCTGCAGCTGGTACCTACTGGGGATCTCTGGCCGAAAGGAGCAGTACTGATCCAAAACACTGACAAATCAGCGGCTCATTTTAGCAAAGTCAGGATATCCCTGATGCTCAGGTCTGATCTCCATGAGAAGGAGGAATGCCTGGTGTTCCCTTGTCTCCATGAGCCAGTGTGGGGGTCCTACAGAGTTTCAGACCCTGACACTTTTCAGTCCCTCATTTTCTTCCACTGCTGCACCCCAGATGCATGCAGTATCTGGAGATTTGGTCCTTGGTATTGGGGTAGTAAACACTATTATGATCAGGGGGTTGACAACGGGAATTGGGTTTTGAGAGGGATTGTGTGTCCTGGTGGGTTCAACAGCAGAAACAGGACTGAGTAATTAAGGTCCTTTCCGCTCCTGCATGCCAACTGCCTGTAGGTCCAGCATCCAGCAATCACTGCCAATAGCTGAGCAAACCCAGCCCTTCCCTTGGGGAATGGGTGGAATTGTCTCAATTCTCTCCTCCCTGCTTCCAGTCATTCTAGCAGCATTTGCTGCAAGACCCTGGCCTTAACCATGGGGAAACTTATCCAGAACCTGAATGCTGGGGTAGGTGGGGAGAGGGGGGTTACACCTGTCCATTTGTAGCTGAAAATGTAACCTTAAAACTGACTATGGTCCCTCAAACACCAGTGGCTTTTGGTCATTCCCAGCTCAAAACCCAATTCATAACCACCAAGGATTTGGGATGCTAGAATACCCTGGGGTTTTTATCCTCCTGGTTTGGCAATAAAGATAGCCTTGCTGGGGAGGAAGAGCCGTCTTCTAATTCCCTGCCTTCACCCTGGGATGTCTGTTCTCTCCAGAAGATGTAGACACAACCAAACTGGAGATCCGCCTCATAGGCGGTGCCAACCAGTGCTCTGGGAGAGTCGAGGTGCTTCACAAGGATGTCTGGGGGACCATCTGTGACGACCAGTGGGATTTACGGGAGGCAAAGGTGGTGTGCCGGCAGCTGGGCTGTGGGACGGCGCTATCAGCCCCTCGGGAGTCTAAATACGGGGAAGGGAAAGGCCAAATCTGGCTGAGTAACGTGAACTGCAAAGGGACAGAAGCGTCCCTCGACGAATGTGAGGCCAAGCCGTGGGGAGACAACATCTGCAACCACGTGGAAGATGCCAGCGTGGAGTGCTCAGGTAACCTCCAGGTGTTTTTGGCTTTGTGCCATGTTGGCCCTTCTGCTTCAAATAAGCCAGCCTGCAATTTCTGGCCCATCCATTGAGGAGGTCAGGGATGCAGAATGATTTTGTTGAGCTCCAGCTTCCTATCCCAATTGACCCAGAGAAGTTGCAGCACAACTCCTGGACCTGGAATAACCTGCAGAGGTGAAAGTGGACACAGATAGTCCCCTCTCCCAAAAGCCTCGATCCTGATATTATTTTCCCTTCAACACTTCTCAAGCCAGAAGTTTGGAAGGGAGACTTTGACAGGCGTTTGGGATGAGCACAGACAGTTTTGGTGCCTCAGGGGAGATTCTGCTTTCTCCAGGTGATCAGGGGCACAGAGACATCCCAACACTTATCCCTTCTTTCTTTTTGACAGGAACAGAAATACCTGAGCCAGGGCCAATTCGGCTGGTGGGAGGCCCGAACCGATGTGCCGGGAGGGTTGAGGTGCTTCATGAAGAACAGTGGGGCAGTGTGTGCCATGATGACTGGGATCTAAATGATGCCCAAGTCGTGTGCAAGCAACTGGGCTGTGGGGATGCTCTTCTGGCCCCCATTGCAGCCAAGTTTGGACGAGGATTTGACACTATCTGGCTGGATGATGTGAACTGCACGGGCATGGAAGCTGCTCTCTCTGAGTGCGCGGCAAGGCCGTGGGGGGACCACAATTGTTACCACGGGGAAGATGCCAGTGCAGTTTGTTCAGGTAATCCTTTCATTCTCTGACTTTTGCCAGCCATGCATTAGGGTGTCCTCGCAGTTAACATAGGTGCAACCTTGGACAAGAACAAGGGCTCCCTATGGGGCACTGTTCTTCAGAGCTGGTGCTAACCTAAAGTCCTGCGGGTGGGCTGGGTCCTTGCATTGCAGAAGAGGGCTTTGATCTGGGAGTTTCCCTCCTCTCTGCTCACTGGGGTGCTCTGTGGCCATTTTTCTTGTATATAAGGAAGAAATTCTTCCCAGAGAGGGTGGGCAGCACTGGGACAGGTTGCCCAGAGAAGCTGTGGATGCCCCATTCCTGTAAGTGTTCAAGGCCAGGCTGGATGAGGCTTGGAGCAACCTGATCCAGTGGAAGGTGTCCCTGCCCATGGCAGGGGGCTTGGAACTAGATGATCTTTAAGGTCCCTTCCAACTCAAACCATTCCATGATTTCATGATTCTTCAGCTCAGGCTTGAGGTTAAGCCATTGTGCTTCTTGCTCGGCCAGTTGCATGTTGTATGTGGACAAAGCTATGGAGGGCAGGGCAGGGATGCTCTGGGAAGAGAGGGAGTACACCACAAATGCACAGTCCTCTCTGGATGTGTCTGCAGACTCGGGGATCACCGTCTCCACTTCCGTCCGCCTGGTTGATGGTCCACATCGCTGCGCTGGGAGAATCGAGGTGCTTCACAAGGGCGTCTGGGGGACCGTCTGTCACGACCAGTGGGATTTACGGGAAGCAAAGGTGGTGTGCCGGCAGCTGGGCTGTGGGACAGTGCTATCAGCCCCTCGGGAGTCTAAATACGGGGAAGGGAAAGGTCAGATCTGGCTGAGCGATGTGAACTGCACAGGGACAGAAGCATCTCTCACCGAATGCGAGGCAAAGCCGTGGGGAGACAACATCTGCAACCACGTGGAAGATGCCAGCGTGGAGTGCTCAGGTAACCCCCACCTCCGTCCCCCATCCTGCATGTGCAGGGCAGTAGGGTGGGCAGATCCCACCACAAACATGCCCCCTGCCTGAATCGGGGCTGGTCCCCACCCCCAGTGCAGCTCTTTGGAAGTCTGCTGGTGGGAACAAGAGAGAGATGCAACTGATTGATTAACTCATCCCACCACTGGTACCCTCCTCTCCTACCCAAGACTCCTCTGGTCCCTTGTCTCACCTCTGGGCTGCAGGATGGTTGGCATCAGCAGACTTAAAGCAGACGCACAGTAAAGCCTGCAGCCATCCATGAAGACCATAAAAGCTTCCTCCTGCCCTTTTCCCACAGCCCCTCTCTCTCTTTTCTGTCTTCCCACCCCAGAGAAGCCCCACCCTTGACATATCTTACTGAACCTCTGGTGAGCGGCCAAGTATTCCACAGGCGGTGGAGTGTGTAGGATGCTCCCTTAACATATATTTTCTGGTCACTCGTGCAGAGGTGGACATCCCTGAGGAGGGGCCCGTCCGTCTCGTGGATGGTCCCAACAAGTGTGCTGGAAGAGTCGAGGTCCTCCATGAGAACCGGTGGGGTAGCGTGTGTGATGACCAGTGGGACATGAAGGACGCCAAGGTGGTGTGCAAGCAGGTGGGCTGTGGGTCACCGCTGTCGGCCCTGGGAGGTGCCCGCTATGGTCGAGGCTCAGACATCATCTGGCTGGATGATGTTGCATGCAACGGTACAGAAGAGAGCATCTTCGACTGTCAGGCCAGGCCATGGGGCGAACACAACTGCTACCACGGAGAGGACGCTGATGTTGTTTGTGCAGGTAACTACCCATCACCGTGGCATCTGAAGTGATGTGGGGACAGGGTCCAACACTTCTGGCAGAGACAGCAGTCTGGACTTGCAGAGTACAGAAGGGGAAACATAGGGCAGGAAGGCTCCCCCCAACTCAGTGTAATTCTGATGGAGGCAGGGAAGGGGATACAGCAGGGACCCCTAAGGAACATGAAGCATCTGGTTAGGATGGATCATAGAACCATTGAATGGTTTAGGTTGGAAGGGACCTTAAAACTCCCCTCTTTCAGTTTAAACCCGTTATCCCTTGTCCTGTCACTACAGGCCCTTTTAAAAAGTCCCCCCTCCCAGATTTCTTGTAGCTCCTCCCCAACACTGGAAGGTGCTGTAAGATCTCCCTGAAGCCTTCTTTTCTCCAGGAGTCAATAAATCCATGCCTCTCCAATTTAGGAGAAAGGGCCATCAGCAGAGCAGAGGCAAACACACTGCTGAGAGTCTGACTCTAGGATGGAACCTGCTGGGGAGACGCGGACAAGGAGGGTTGGTATAGGGCTGACAAAGGGGGTTGATATAGGGTAGGGCTCCAAAAGGACAGAAAGAGGGAAGCTTGGGCGGTTTCTGTGGCAGGAGGTAATGACAAGCATCGGTGGATAAAACAGTGTCTGGGGTAAGATGCTTCTCTATCAGTACAACATCAGTACTCAGTAGATGCCTGAGTTGGACACTTGGAAGCTCTTGGGAGCTGACTTCCTGACTTCTCATGCCCTGTTTCTTGGGAGAGAAACTTGGACAGGCCCTGCATGGGTGAAGAGTAAAATCCCTGGAGGTCTTTGGCTGGTTTCATTGTGGAGGAGCAGGGCTTGGATTTCACCTGGTCATGCATCCAGAGCTCAGGGGTTGGGTTCCCAACAGCCCCAAATATATAGGTATAACCCAACCTGCAAACCTTCTTCTGGAGCAGAGTCATTGTCACTTTCAGCAGGCCAAAGAGTTGCCAGAGAGTTCCTGGGAACAGATTTTGCTTTACCTTGCACCCTTTCTCTGCAGTTAACAAGAACCTGGAGGAGCCAGAAGCACCGTGAGTGCCAGGCTGGTCCCGCTGGACCGTGTTCATCTTGACACAGGAAGGTGGGCCAGCAAAATCCAGCTGAGAAGGCGAAGGACAGGGATGTTGCAGCACCATAACGGGATCCAGGGTTTGACAAAAACATTATTTCTCATCCTTTGAAGGACCTACAGACCTTATTATAACTATACTGATGGAAACCCCAGCTCAATACATTATTCCCACTGAAAAGCAAGCATCACAAAATATCAATAAAGTCCCCCTAAAACTGAACATCTGGCTGGTTCATAAATTGCTCATCGACCTCTGCTGCTGGAACACATATCTGTCAGGGAGATTTTAGTGCAAAATTATGAGTATTTATGTGATGAATGATTACGATGAATATTTATACCGATGATACAACAGCAGATAATTTCTCAGGTCTGCAGAGAACATTTGCCTCCGCTGACATTCAGACCAGTAAGAAGGGCAGCCGTAAGAGCCCTGGGATGTGAACATTGCACTACAAAAACTTATCTCTGCAGGTTTGTTTGTCCCTCCTGAGGGGGTAACTGCTCCCCATAGGGAACAATTCACCCCTTTTCCTCCTTCCCTTATCCCACAGACTACCGCTGGCACTTGACAAGTGGATAATTTCCCATTTCAGGGATGCCCAACCAAGGCTTAGTCTCCAATAAAGGAGTTTTTGGTGATGTGTTGCTTTCCGAAAAGCAATAGGCTTCATGTCTGTCAGTACAGCACAAATGCTTTAATCCCACCGAAGCAAAGAGCAAAGGTCTTCAGCTCAATATTGATACCGGGTGTCTCCAAGTTAGTTGGCCAATTCGAGCTAGTTTTATGGGAAGGACATGACATCCCATGGCATCCCCATAGCCAAGCTTAGGAAGTCTGGACTGGACCATTGGGTCGTGAGGTGGGTTGGGAACTGGCTGGAGGAAAGAGCTCAGAGAGTTGTGGTCAATGCGCAGTCTAGTTGGAGGCCTGTGGCTAGTAGCATCCCCCAGGGGTCACTGTTGGGTCCAGCACTATTCAATATATTAATCAATGACCTGGACGAAGGGCTGGAATGCCCTCTCAGCAAATTTGCTGATGATACAAAACTGGGAGGAGTGGCTGCCATGCCAGAAGGTTGTGCTGCCATCCAGCATGATCTGGACAGGCTGGAGAGCTGGGCAGAGAGAAATGTAATGAAATTCAATAAGGGCAAGTGTAAAGGGCTGCATCTGGGGGGGAACAACCCGATGTTCCAGTACAGGCTGGGGGCTGTTCTGTTGGAGGGCAGCTCTGGGGAAAAGGACCTTAGAGTCCTGGTGGACAACAGGATGACCACGAGCCAACAATGTGCCCTCATGGCCAAGAAGGCCAATGGCATCCTGGGATGCATCGAGAAGAGCGTGGCCAGCAGGTCAAGGGAAGTTATCCTCCCCCTCTACTCTGCGCTGGTGAGGCCTCCCCTGGAGTGCTGTGTCCAGTTCTGGGATCCTCAGCTCAAGGAGGACAAGGAGCTGCTGGAGAGGGCCCAGCGCAGGGACACTGAGATGGGGAAGGGCCTGGAGCAGCTTCCAGATGAGGAAAGGCTGGGAGAGCTGGGGCTGTTCAGCTGGGAGAAGAGGAGGCTGAGGGGGATCTGATCAATGCTTATCAGTATCTAAAGGGGGGGGTGTCAGGAGGATGGGGCCAGGCTCTTCTCAGTGGTGTCCAGTGACAGGATGAGGGGCAATGGCCATAAATTGGAAACAGAATGTTCAACCTGAATGTGAGGAAACCCTTCTTCTCTGTGAGGGTGACAGAGCCCTGTGACAGGCTGCCCAGAGAGGTGGGGGAGTCTCCTTCCCTGGAGATTTACAAAAATTGCCTGGACTTGTTCCTGTGTGATCTGCTCCAGGTGATCCTGCTCTGGCAGGGGGGTTGGACTAGATGATCTCTAGAAGTCCCTTCCAACCCCTGCCACTCTGGGAATCTGTGAATCTGTGACAGACTGGGTCCTCTCCCTCACCTCCGCCTAGACCAGGTCGCCTCGTTGCAAATGAAGTTTAAAACAGTTCATATCATCATGATTTTGGGAGATGCCCTGGTCCAGTGCAGTTCTGGGGAGGGCAGAAATGTGGTGAAGCTGGTGGTGATCTGACCATGACTTAGACCACACAGACTCAAAGAGACAGGATGTTCAGGTACATCTACTGATTTTTGGTTGTGGGTTTGGTTTTTATAGAGGAAGAGGCAAAGAAATGGTTTAAGGCTTGGAGGGGATGTCTCAGAGGGCTACAAGGTTCAGTTTGTCTTACTTATGAGAGGGCAATCTATGTGAGGGTTTCACTACAGTGAATGGAAGGGGGAAAGGTGCTGGTTACCCGAGACTGTCCAAGCCCATACAGCAAGAGCCATATGCTTATATATTTTATCCTGACATCAGCGTATGACAACTTCTACGGATTAGAGGCAATAGCAGCAGGAGAGGATGAACTGGCATGGGAACTGTATGACCTATTGGGCAGGGAAGGCATGCCAATGTGAGATGTTGCAAGGATTCAAGGTGAATTCAAGTGCCTAACAGTGTTGTCCAAATAATCCTTCAACCCCTGAGAGAAGATGCTTGGAAACTTGTCTTGTGGCAGGAACTGTGGCCAGTGAGACCATGTACAGGCATCCACCGAGGTACCCACATTAGACACAACATCACCCAAAGCTCCTACAACCAGGGGAGTGAGAGGCATCTGAGGTGATTCAGAGGGCAGATGGGATGTGCCTATGCAAGGGCCTCTCTCTCTTCATTAACTGCATAGGTTCCCAGGGCAAAGATTCCCCTGACTTGGGCACATCAGTTGGGAAGGGGCATTTGGGTGTGATAGATCTGAGCCTCAGTTCTTTGCTTGCTCTTTCAACTTCAGAAATCACTCTTGCTTGGGTTAAATGAATGTCATACACATGTTGGCTGGCAATATCATCTCTCTTCTCCACTCTGGAACATCTGTGAGGGTTAGATCCCACCTGGAAGGAAATGTATGCAATCCAGATCTGTAAAAGCAGCTTGCTTTAGCCTGACAAGCCACTGAAAGTTACTAGGGTGCATATAACAGTGATATTTAAAAAATGCAAATAGGAAAAATGTGCTGCCACATGGAGAGACAGGAATCAACCCTCAAACTACCAATATCCAATTCCACACCTCCATTGTCACCCCGTGATACATGTCTAAAACAAGGATAAACTCGGAAAGGACAATGAGCCACCAGCCCCAATATCTGGTGTGGAAGTTTCGTATCAACTAATACCCAGTAGGCTGGGATGAAAGTTACCTGAACATATGATGCCCGCATCTTCTCCGTGATTACAGTTGTGGTCTCCCCAACGCTTTGCCTCACACTCAGAGAGGACTTTTTCTGTACCAGAGCATTTCACATCATCCAACCAGATACGTCCAAAACCTCTCCCAAAATAAGCTGAACCTGGGGCAGACACAGCTGTCCCACAGCCCAGCTGCCGGCACACCACTGCAGCATCCGTTAAATCCCAGCTGTCATCACAGATGGTTCCCCACTGCTGGCTGTACAACACCTCGACTCTGCCAGCACAACGAGTGGAGCCGTTCACCAGCCGGACAGGAGGCACTTCACGAGTATCTGCACAAAAAAGCAACCGAAAAGGCTAAACGCAGAGAAATGCACCGCACCTGAAGCCTGCCGACACCTCGTAGGGGACGAGTGCCAAGCAGAGTGTCCGATGGATGGAGAACGGATGGCTAAAGAGGAGATTCTGGCTGTCCAGGGTTACCCCGAAGTCTGTGGGGCTCTGCACTGCCTGCAGACTGGCAGAAGTGTCCCGGTTAGGAGTGGGGGTGCTATTTCAGTCCCCCAGCCAGTAAGACCTGCTAATTCATCCCTCCCCAGCAGGCCTTCCAGATGGTTGGTTGGAATCACTGCCGACGTTGGGGTGACACGGGCCCCTGCGCCTGCTCTGTATCAACAGAGATATCTGCTGGGCTAAGCTCTGAAATAAAAATGGAATGTTATCTACACATGAAACCTGAACAAAGGGAGGAAGTCAGGAGCCTCCACTGAGGTGCCTCTTTCCATCTGAGAAGCACTGGGGTGTCCTTGCCATTCTCCGGCTGTCATGTTGGAAGCGTGTGGGTCTCCTAGCTCCAGGGTCATATCAGCTAGCCCCCTGTAGATGTCTGCATAGCGTTAGGTGTCTGCTCTAACTTTAGGTACCAAGGTACCAGGGCCATGATCAGAGTATAAATTTCACAAAGACGCATTGATAAGTCATAGCAAAGAGTAGGAGGCGCATGTGCTCTGAGAAGAGCTTGCACTAAGGTTAAAAATCCACGATTCCCAACACCATTGAGGCTGAGACACAAGGAAGGGTTACCTGAGCACACCACGCCAGCATCTTCTCCATGATTGCAGTTATTGGACCCCCAAGCCTGGGCCCTACACTCCGAGAGGGCAGCTTCGTTCCCTGAGCAATTCACATCATCCAGCCAGATGGACTCAGAGCCTCGCCCAAAATGAGCCGAACCCGGGGCTGACAGTGCTGTCCCGCAGCCCAGCTGCCTGCACACCACTTGAGCATCCGTTAAATCCCAGCTGTCGTCACAGACGGTTCCCCACTTCTGCACATGAAACACCTCGACTCTGCCGGCACAACGACTGGAGCCATTGACGAGGCGGACGGGAGCGTGTTCCACAAGACCTAGACCAAAACAGAATTGTAAAGTGCTTGGGGAGCCTTGCATGCCTCGGAGCTGCGCGGAGGAGGCAAACTAACCCTCCTCACAAGGGTTCTTGTGCCAAAAACGGTTGTGGACGTGGAAGTTGATCACCAGAGCCTGTGAGCTTTGCTACCTGGGCACTGTCTCAGCGCCAATTTGTCCCTGCGGCAGTTTACTACTGGAGGGAGCCTCAAAGGATCTGAACCCTTGGTTCAGACCCCCATGATGCTGAAGATGCTGCCAGTGCCATCACTAGCTCTCCTGTTTTCTGCAGAGGTCAAGGCAGGGCAGCCCGTCTCCCTGGTTTTTCCTCCCCACACTACCTTCCCAGGAACACTACCCAGCCACTCTTGCACGCGTCCCTCTGTCACGATGTCGTGCTGCTGTGGGTTGGAGTGGATAGTACCATTGTCCCTGGCAATCAACACACCTCCGCCCCCAGCACGCGGGCCTGCCTTCTCCCTGCTTGTCCCGTACTGCAGATGGGATTTCAGCTACCTAATTGCACATGGCTGTTTTGGGAGCCAATTTGTTCTGCCTGGTTTCCAGCTGCTGCTCCGCAGGAACACCAGGTCCTCTGTCCTATTGCCCAGCACCATGCAGGTGTCTTGGACCCCTAAGAAACCTAAAAGAGCACTGGAGTCACTCTTTCTGAATCTCATTGAAGAGCAACAGCATAGTCAAAGGTGTCCCCCAGAGCCGCAGGCGAGACTTAATGAAAGACAGTCCGCGTTGCACCCCACATTACATCGCCTTACGGTACCTGAGCACTCCACACCAGCATCCTCTCCATGGTTACAGTTGTGGTCTCCCCAGGGCCGTGCCCCGCAATGAGAGAGGACAGTTTCACCCCCTGTACAGTTCACATCATCCAGCCAAATTTTGCCAGTTCCTTGTCCAAACCGAGCAGCGGCATGGGCTGAGATGACCGTCCCACAGCCCAGCTGCCGGCACACCACCTGAGCATCCTTTAAATCCCAGCTGTCATCACAGACGGTTCCCCACTGCTGGCTGTACAACACCTCGACTCTCCCAGAGCAGGAATTTAAACCGTTCACCAGCCGGACTGGGGCTGTTTCTGGAACACCAGAACCTGAAATGTAAGACCAGGTAAGTTGTATTTTTGAAAGACGTTCCTGCTAGCCCCCTCAGCAAATGCAGCCTGTACCCCTCGGCTTATTACGACTGACAAGGACAAGCAGGATGGAGCAGGGACGTTGAACATGGTAGTTTTCTCTCCTCTTGACCCAATGGTCAGGGAAAGGTGCTGTCCAAAAGAAAGGCGAAGTATTGATGGATGTCACCCCCAAAATCTGAAGTGCTTACAGATTTCTTTCCCCCTCTCTCTTTGACTGGAAAGAGAACTTTGGCCAGACAGCAAGTGCAAGAAACTCCAATGACTGATGGAAAGAATGTTCCCAGAAAGACCTCTTTATGGAACACTGAAAGAAAGTCGGGGTATGCTTCATCTCAACAAAGCTTGGAGCCCTTAAACATAAACTTCCCGGGGCCGACTGGCGTTCCTGAGGATTGTTACGTGGTGCCATCTGAGATGTCCAGGGAATCCCAGACAACCCCATGGAGTTAGGAGAGTCGATGAAGGACTCACGGGAGATTGATGCCCTTCTGGATCTGCAATAGCGCTTGGGGAGATGTTGTGGAATATCTCAGATTACACTAGACACCTATGACTTGGCAACTGAACCTCACTTTTACAACTGCTGAGGACCCTTGGAAACCTTTATGGTCAATGGAAAGGTATGAGCACCGTTGGGATTGCAACAATCTGCTCTGGGCATCTACATCAGGATGGGCAAAATCCTACCATTGGCTACACTGACAGCCTTCACCAGCTGCAAAGGGACAGCAGGACATTTAATTCAGAGACGGACATCTGTGTTTAGTCATCAGAGGTGTTTCCAACATGTGGGCAAGGTAACCAAAGGAAAGCAGTTTATCTAGGGCAAGGCAAACGTTGACCACTTCTGGGAGGTGGTGTCTGATATGCTTGACCCTTAGCTCTAACTCAGTGTGGGCTGACTAAGGAACCGCAGGACTCGTGTCCTTGCAGTGAACTTGTGAGCTGGAAAGCTCCGGGCTCACATACAAGGTATTGAACGTGCCTTGAGAACTATTTCAAAAGGTGGTTTTGAAACCCCAAAATGCAAAATAATCAAAGTGCAGAACAGGGGAGCACAGCTAAAATGAAGACATCTATCTTGTCTCTACTATTGACTAGCAGCCAACTACTTGACTCAATAAGTTTTACCATCATGACTAGGACCTCAAACTGGCCTCCAGGGAGACCTTATAGGGCCTTCCAGTACAGGGGGTGGGGGCTGCAAGAAACCTGAAAGGGGACTTTTTACAAGGGCAGGAAGTGACAGGACAAGGGGTAATGGGTTTAAATTGATATTGGGTAAATTTAGGTTGGACATCAGGAAGGAATTCTTCCTGGAGAGGGTGGGGAGGCACTGGGACAGGTTGCCCAGAGAAGCTGTGGATGCCCCATCCCTGGAAGTGCCCAAGGCCAGGCTGGATGAGGCTTGGAGCAACCTGGTCTAGTGGAGGGTGTCCCTGCCCATGGCAGGGGGTGGGACTGGATGGTTTTTAGATCTTTAGAGTCCCTTCCCACCCAAACCATTCCATGATTCCATGATAATGCCACCAGGTTTGCTGGTAACACATATGGGAAAGAGTCCCAAATTTAATTTCTTCTGTGCAGCCAGCAGCAGAGTGGACTGCAGCACCTCAGTGTTAGGATTATTTTTTGAATGGGAAGGAGAGGGATTCACAAATGGATTTGCCTACATCCTATTGGAGCACTTTCTCTGTGTTGTACTTTGGGTTTAGGGTGATAAGACAGGGAAGGGGTACCCTATGGCATTTCAAATATCCCTCCTTATGGGTCCCTTCCAACCTGAGATATTGTATGATACCATGATGCCGCAAATGTCAACCAGATGGTGACACAGGTGAGACTTACCCAAGCACACCACACCGGCATCTTCTTTGTGCCTACAGTTATGGACTCCCCATGGACTGGCCGCACACAGGGAGAGTGCAGTTTCCGTCCCATTGCAGTTCATCTCATCCAGCCAGATAGGGCCAGATCCTTCTCCAAAATGAGCAGAGGCTGGAGCGGACAGTGCTCTCCCACAGCCCAATTGTTGGCAAACAACTTCAGCATCGCTTATATCCCAGCTGTCGTCGCATACCGTGCCCCACTGCTGGCCATAAGACACTTCGACTCTCCCACTACAGTGATTTGTCCCATTCATTAACCGCAGTGGAGCTATTCTTGGTATATCTGAAGAAAAACAGAAGGGCAGTGATATGCATTAAGCTGCCATTTGCATAATTAAAAAAAAGATAAACTGTATGTGAGCCTAATGACATTCAGGATGCATCCATCCAGTTGCATAAAGTTTGGATGTCTTCCCCAGATCTCCTCTTCAGGGATAAGTGGACAATAGACAGCGTATCTCATTCTGCAGAATATATGTTAGAAATCCAAGCCAAGAGAAGCACACAGCTTCTGTTTACAGAAACGGCTACACACACACCAAAAGAAAAATAAGAAAATCTGTATCAGGTCTCCACTATGATGAAAGGGAGATCACAATCCAGATTCAGGACAATTCAATCCTGCTGCTGAGGTGGGACATGAGTAGCACTGCTGCAAACACAAAACCTTCCCCATCATAGAGATGGGCACAGACAGGAGTTACCTGAGCACACCACGCCAGCGTCTTCTCCATGATTGCAGTTATTGGACCCCCAAGCCTGGGCCCTACACTCCGAGAGGGCAGCTTCGTTCCCTGAGCAATTCACATCATCCAGCCAGATGGACTCAGAGCCTCGCCCAAAATGAGCCGAACCCGGGGCTGACAGTGCTGTCCCGCAGCCCAGCTGCCTGCACACCACTTGAGCATCCGTTAAATCCCAGCTGTCGTCGCAGACGGTTCCCCAGTTCTGCGCATGAAACACCTCGACTCTGCCGGCACAGTGACTGGAGCCATTGACGAGGCGGACGGGAGCGTGTTCCACAAGACCTAGACCGAAACAGAATTGTAAAGTGCTTGGGGAGCCTTGCATGCCTCGGAGCTGTGTGGAGGAGGCAAACTAACCCTCCTCGCAAGGGTTCTTGTGCCAAAAACGGTTGTGGACGTGGAAGTTGATCACCAGGGCCTGTGAGCTTTGCTATCTGGGCACTGTCTCAGCGCCAATTTATCCCTGCGGCAGTTTACTACTGGAGGGAGCTTCCAAGGATCTGAACTCTTGGCTCAGAGCCCCATGATGCTGAAGATGCTGCCAGTGCCATCACTAGCTCTCCTGTTTTCTGCAGAGGTCAAGGATGGCCAGGGCAGCCCGTCTCCCTGGTTTTTCCTCCCCACACTACCTTCCCAGGAACACTACCCAGCCACTGTTGCACGCGTCCCTCTGTCACGATGTCGTGCTGCTGTGGGTTGGAGTGGATAGTACCATTGTCCTTGGCAATCAACACACCTCCGCCCCCAGCACGCGGGCCTGCCTTCTCCCTGCTTGTCCCGTACTGCAGATGGGATTTCAGCTACCTAATTGCACATGGCTGTTTTGGGAGCCAATTTGTTCTGGCTGGTTTCCAGCTGCTGCTCCGCAGGAACACCAAGTGCTCTGTCCTATTGCCCAGCACCATGCAGGTGTCTTGGACCCCTAAGAAACCTAAAAGAGCACTGGAGTCACTCTTTCTGAATCTCATTGAAGAGCAACAGCATAGTCAAAGGTGTCCCCCAGAGCCGCAGGCGAGACTTAATGAAAGACAGTCCGCGTTGCACCCCACATTACATCGCCTTACGGTACCTGAGCACTCCACACCAGCATCCTCTCCATGGTTACAGTTGTGGTCTCCCCAGGGCCGTGCCCCGCAATGAGAGAGGGCAGTTTCACCCCCTGTACAGTTCACATCATCCAGCCAAATTTTGCCACTTCCTTTTCCAAACCGAGCAGCGGCGTGGGCTGAGATGACCGTCCCACAGCCCAGCTGCCGGCACACCACTGCAGCATCCGTTAAATCCCAGCTGTCATCACAGACGGTTCCCCACTGCTGCTCGTGAAACACCTCGACTCTGCCAGCACAAGGAGTGGAGCCGTTCACCAGCCGGACAGGAGGCACTTCACGAGTATCTGCACAAAAAAGCAACCGAAAAGGCTAAACGCAGAGAAATGCACCGCACCTGAAGCCTGCCGACACCTCGTAGGGGACGAGTGCCAAGCAGAGTGTCCGATGGATGGAGAACGGATGGCTAAAGAGGAGATTCTGGCTGTCCAGGGTTACCCCGAAGTCTGTGGGGCTCTGCACTGCCTGCAGACTGGCAGAAGTGTCCCGGTTAGGAGTGGGGGTGCTATTTCAGTCCCCCAGCCAGTAAGACCTGCTAATTCATCCCTCCCCAGCAGGCCTTCCAGATGGTTGGTTGGAATCACTGCCGACGTTGGGGTGACACGGGCCCCTGCGCCTGCTCTGTATCAACAGAGATATCTGCTGGGCTAAGCTCTGAAATAAAAATGGAATGTTATCTACACATGAAACCTGAACAAAGGGAGGAAGTCAGGAGCCTCCACTGAGGTGCCTCTTTCCATCTGAGAAGCACTGGGGTGTCCTTGCCATTCTCCGGCTGTCATGTTGGAAGCGTGTGGGTCTCCTAGCTCCAGGGTCATATCAGCTAGCCCCCTGTAGATGTCTGCATAGCGTTAGGTGTCTGCTCTAACTTTAGGTACCAAGGTACCAGGGCCATGATCAGAGTATAAATTTCACAAAGACGCATTGATAAGTCGTAGCAAAGAGTAGGAGGTGCATGTGCTCTGAGAAGAGCTTGCACTAAGGTTAAAAATCCACGATTCCCAACACCATTGAGACTGAGACACAAGGAAGGGTTACCTGAGCACACCACGCCAGCATCTTCTCCATGATTGCAGTTATTGGACCCCCAAGCCTGGGCCCTACACTCCGAGAGGGCAGCTTCGTTCCCTGAGCAATTCACATCATCCAGCCAGATGGACTCAGAGCCTCGCCCAAAATGAGCCGAACCCGGGGCTGACAGTGCTGTCCCGCAGCCCAGCTGCCTGCACACCACTTGAGCATCTGTTAAATCCCAGCTGTCGTCGCAGACGGTTCCCCAGTTCTGTGCATGAAACACCTCGACTCTGCCGGCGCAACGACTGGAGCCATTGACGAGGCGGACGGGAGCGTGTTCCACAAGACCTAGACCGAAACAGAATTGTAAAGTGCTTGGGGAGCCTTGCATGCCTCGGAGCTGCGCGGAGGAGGCAAACTAACCCTCCTCGCAAGGGTTCTTGTGCCAAAAACGGTTGTGGACGTGGAAGTTGATCACCAGAGCCTGTGAGCTTTGCTACCTGGGCACTGTCTCAGCGCCAATTTATCCCTGCGGCAGTTTACTACTGGAGGGAGCTTCCAAGGATCTGAACCCTTGGCTCAGAGCCCCATGATGCTGAAGATGCTGCCAGTGCCATCACTAGCTCTCCTGTTTTCTGCAGAGGTCAAGGATGGCCAGGGCAGCCCGTCTCCCTGGTTTTTCCTCCCCACACTACCTTCCCAGGAACACTACCCAGCCACTGTTGCACGCGTCCCTCTGTCACGATGTCGTGCTGCTGTGGGTTGGAGTGGATAGTACCATTGTCCTTGGCAATCAACACACCTCCGCCCCCAGCACGCGGGCCTGCCTTCTCCCTGCTTGTCCCGTACTGCAGATGGGATTTCAGCTACCTAATTGCACATGGCTGTTTTGGGAGCCAATTTGTTCTGGCTGGTTTCCAGCTGCTGCTCCGCAGGAACACCAAGTGCTCTGTCCTATTGCCCAGCACCATGCAGGTGTCTTGGACCCCTAAGAAACCTAAAAGAGCACTGGAGTCACTCTTTCTGAATCTCATTGAAGAGCAACAGCATAGTCAAAGGTGTCCCCCAGAGCCGCAGGCGAGACTTAATGAAAGACAGTCCGCGTTGCACCCCACATTACATCGCCTTACGGTACCTGAGCACTCCACACCAGCATCCTCTCCATGGTTACAGTTGTGGTCTCCCCAGGGCCGTGCCCCGCAATGAGAGAGGGCAGTTTCACCCCCTGTACAGTTCACATCATCCAGCCAAATTTTGCCACTTCCTTTTCCAAACCGAGCAGCGGCGTGGGCTGAGATGACCGTCCCACAGCCCAGCTGCCGGCACACCACTGCAGCATCCGTTAAATCCCAGCTGTCATCACAGACGGTTCCCCACTGCTGCTCGTGAAACACCTCGACTCTGCCAGCACAAGGAGTGGAGCCGTTCACCAGCCGGACAGGAGGCACTTCACGAGTATCTGCACAAAAAAGCAACCGAAAAGGCTAAACGCAGAGAAATGCACCACACCTGAAGCCTGCCGACACCTCGTAGGGGACGAGTGCCAAGCAGAGTGTCCGATGGATGGAGAACGGATGGCTAAAGAGGAGATTCTGGCTGTCCAGGGTTACCCCGAAGTCTGTGGGGCTCTGCACTGCCTGCAGACTGGCAGAAGTGTCCCGGTTAGGAGTGGGGGTGCTATTTCAGTCCCCCAGCCAGTAAGACCTGCTAATTCATCCCTCCCCAGCAGGCCTTCCAGATGGTTGGTTGGAATCACTGCCGACGTTGGGGTGACACGGGCCCCTGCGCCTGCTCTGTATCAACAGAGATATCTGCTGGGCTAAGCTCTGAAATAAAAATGGAATGTTATCTACACATGAAACCTGAACAAAGGGAGGAAGTCAGGAGCCTCCACTGAGGTGCCTCTTTCCATCTGAGAAGCACTGGGGTGTCCTTGCCATTCTCCGGCTGTCATGTTGGAAGCGTGTGGGTCTCCTAGCTCCAGGGTCATATCAGCTAGCCCCCTGTAGATGTCTGCATAGCGTTAGGTGTCTGCTCTAACTTTAGGTACCAAGGTACCAGGGCCATGATCAGTGTATAAATTTCACAAAGACACATTGATAAGTCGTAGCAAAGAGTAGGAGGTGCATGTGCTCTGAGAAGAGCTTGCACTAAGGTTAAAAATCCACGATTCCCAACACCATTGAGACTGAGACACAAGGAAGGGTTACCTGAGCACACCACGCCAGCATCTTCTCCATGATTGCAGTTATTGGACCCCCAAGCCTGGGCCCTACACTCCGAGAGGGCAGCTTCGTTCCCTGAGCAATTCACATCATCCAGCCAGATGGACTCAGAGCCTCGCCCAAAATGAGCCGAACCCGGGGCTGACAGTGCTGTCCCGCAGCCCAGCTGCCTGCACACCACTTGAGCATCTGTTAAATCCCAGCTGTCGTCGCAGACGGTTCCCCAGTTCTGTGCATGAAACACCTCGACTCTGCCGGCGCAACGACTGGAGCCATTGACGAGGCGGACGGGAGCGTGTTCCACAAGACCTAGACCAAAACAGAATTGTAAAGTGCTTGGGGAGCCTTGCATGCCTCGGAGCTGCGCGGAGGAGGCAAACTAACCCTCCTCGCAAGGGTTCTTGTGCCAAAAACGGTTGTGGACGTGGAAGTTGATCACCAGAGCCTGTGAGCTTTGCTATCTGGGCACTGTCTCAGCGCCAATTTATCCCTGCGGCAGTTTACTACTGGAGGGAGCTTCCAAGGATCTGAACCCTTGGCTCAGAGCCCCATGATGCTGAAGATGCTGCCAGTGCCATCACTAGCTCTCCTGTTTTCTGCAGAGGTCAAGGATGGCCAGGGCAGCCCGTCTCCCTGGTTTTTCCTCCCCACACTACCTTCCCAGGAACACTACCCAGCCACTGTTGCACGCGTCCCTCTGTCACGATGTCGTGCTGCTGTGGGTTGGAGTGGATAGTACCATTGTCCTTGGCAATCAACACACCTCCGCCCCCAGCACGCGGGCCTGCCTTCTCCCTGCTTGTCCCGTACTGCAGATGGGATTTCAGCTACCTAATTGCACATGGCTGTTTTGGGAGCCAATTTGTTCTGGCTGGTTTCCAGCTGCTGCTCCGCAGGAACACCAAGTGCTCTGTCCTATTGCCCAGCACCATGCAGGTGTCTTGGACCCCTAAGAAACCTAAAAGAGCACTGGAGTCACTCTTTCTGAATCTCATTGAAGAGCAACAGCATAGTCAAAGGTGTCCCCCAGAGCCGCAGGCGAGACTTAATGAAAGACAGTCCGCGTTGCACCCCACATTACATCGCCTTACGGTACCTGAGCACTCCACACCAGCATCCTCTCCATGGTTACAGTTGTGGTCTCCCCAGGGCCGTGCCCCGCAATGAGAGAGGGCAGTTTCACGCCCTGTACAGTTCACATCATCCAGCCAAATTTTGCCAGTTCCTTGTCCAAACCGAGCAGCGGCGTGGGCTGAGATGACCGTCCCACAGCCCAGCTGCCGGCACACCACTGCAGCATCCGTTAAATCCCAGCTGTCATCACAGACGGTTCCCCACTGCTGCTCGTGAAACACCTCGACTCTGCCAGCACAAGGAGTGGAGCCGTTCACCAGCCGGACAGGAGGCACTTCACGAGTATCTGCACAAAAAAGCAACCGAAAAGGCTAAACGCAGAGAAATGCACCGCACCTGAAGCCTGCCGACACCTCGTAGGGGACGAGTGCCAAGCAGAGTGTCCGATGGATGGAGAACGGATGGCTAAAGAGGAGATTCTGGCTGTCCAGGGTTACCCCGAAGTCTGTGGGGCTCTGCACTGCCTGCAGACTGGCAGAAGTGTCCCGGTTAGGAGTGGGGGTGCTATTTCAGTCCCCCAGCCAGTAAGACCTGCTAATTCATCCCTCCCCAGCAGGCCTTCCAGATGGTTGGTTGGAATCACTGCTGACGTTGGGGTGACACGGGCCCCTGCGCCTGCTCTGTATCAACAGAGATATCTGCTGGGCTAAGCTCTGAAATGAAAATGGAATGTTATCTACACATGAAACCTGAACAAAGGGAGGAAGTCAGGAGCCTCCACTGAGGTGCCTCTTTCCATCTGAGATGTGTTGGGGTGTCCTTGCCATTCTCCGGCTGTCATGTTGGAAGCGTGTGGGTCTTCTAGCTCCAGGGTCATATCAGCTAGCCCCCTGTAGATGTCTGCATAGCGTTAGGTGTCTGCTATAACTTTAGGTACCAAGGTACCAGGGCCATGATCAGTGTATAAATTTCACAAAGACACATTGATAAGTCGTAGCAAAGAGTAGGAGGCGCATGTGCTCTGAGAAGAGCTTGCACTAAGGTTAAAAATCCACGATTCCCAACACCATTGAGACTGAGACACAAGGAAGGGTTACCTGAGCACACCACGCCAGCATCTTCTCCATGATTGCAGTTATTGGACCCCCAAGCCTGGGCCCTACACTCCGAGAGGGCAGCTTCGTTCCCTGAGCAATTCACATCATCCAGCCAGATGGACTCAGAGCCTCGCCCAAAATGAGCCGAACCCGGGGCTGACAGTGCTGTCCCGCAGCCCAGCTGCCTGCACACCACTTGAGCATCTGTTAAATCCCAGCTGTCGTCGCAGACGGTTCCCCAGTTCTGCGCATGAAACACCTCGACTCTGCCGGCGCAACGACTGGAGCCATTGACGAGGCGGACGGGAGCGTGTTCCACAAGACCTAGACCGAAACAGAATTGTAAAGTGCTTGGGGAGCCTTGCATGCCTCGGAGCTGCGCGGAGGAGGCAAACTAACCCTCCTCGCAAGGGTTCTTGTGCCAAAAACGGTTGTGGACGTGGAAGTTGATCACCAGAGCCTGTGAGCTTTGCTATCTGGGCACTGTCTCAGCGCCAATTTATCCCTGCGGCAGTTTACTACTGGAGGGAGCTTCCAAGGATCTGAACTCTTGGCTCAGAGCCCCATGATGCTGAAGATGCTGCCAGTGCCACCACTAGCTCTCCTGTTTTCTGCAGAGGTCAAGGCAGGGCAGCCCGTCTCCCTGGTTTTTCCTCCCCACACTACCTTCCCAGGAACACTACCCAGCCACTGTTGCACGCGTCCCTCTGTCACGATGTCGTGCTGCTGTGGGTTGGAGTGGATAGTACCATTGTCCCTGGCAATCAACACACCTCCGCCCCCAGCACGCGGGCCTGCCTTCTCCCTGCTTGTCCCGTACTGCAGATGGGATTTCAGCTACCTAATTGCACATGGCTGTTTTGGGAGCCAATTTGTTCTGCCTGGTTTCCAGCTGCTGCTCCACAGGAACACCAGGTGCTCTGTCCTATTGCCCAGCACCATGCAGGTGTCTTGGACCCCTAAGAAACCTAAAAGAGCACTGGAGTCACTCTTTCTGAATCTCATTGAAGAGCAACAGCATAGTCAAAGGTGTCCCCCAGAGCCGCAGGCGAGACTTAATGAAAGACAGTCCGCGTTGCACCCCACATTACATCGCCTTACGGTACCTGAGCACTCCACACCAGCATCCTCTCCATGGTTACAGTTGTGGTCTCCCCAGGGCCGTGCCCCGCAATGAGAGAGGGCAGTTTCACCCCCTGTACAGTTCACATCATCCAGCCAAATTTTGCCAGTTCCTTGTCCAAACCGAGCAGCGGCGTGGGCTGAGATGACCGTCCCACAGCCCAGCTGCCGGCACACCACTGCAGCATCCGTTAAATCCCAGCTGTCATCACAGACGGTTCCCCACTGCTGCTCGTGAAACACCTCGACTCTGCCAGCACAAGGACTGGAGCCGTTCACCAGCCGGACAGGAGGCACTTCACGAGTATCTGCACAAAAAAGCAACCGAAAAGGCTAAACGCAGAGAAATGCACCGCACCTGAAGCCTGCCGACACCTCGTAGGGGACGAGTGCCAAGCAGAGTGTCCGATGGATGGAGAACGGGTGGCTAAAGAGGAGATTCTGGCTGTCCAGGGTTACCCCGAAGTCTGTGGGGCTCTGCACTGCCTGCAGACTGGCAGAAGTGTCCCGGTTAGGAGTGGGGGTGCTATTTCAGTCCCCCAGCCAGTAAGACCTGCTAATTCATCCCTCCCCAGCAGGCCTTCCAGATGGTTGGTTGGAATCACTGCCGACATTGGGGTGACACGGGCCCCTGCGCCTGCTCTGTATCAACAGAGATATCTGCTGGGCTAAGCTCTGAAATGAAAATGGAATGTTATCTACACATGAAACCTGAACAAAGGGAGGAAGTCAGGAGCCTCCACTGAGGTGCCTCTTTCCATCTGAGAAGCACTGGGGTGTCCTTGCCATTCTCCGGCTGTCATGTTGGAAGCGTGTGGGTCTCCTAGCTCCAGGGTCATATCAGCTAGCCCCCTGTAGATGTCTGCATAGCGTTAGGTGTCTGCTCTAACTTTAGGTACCAAGGTACCAGGGCCATTATCAGTGTATAAATTTCACAAAGACACATTGATAAGTCGTAGCAAAGAGTAGGAGGTGCATGTGCTCTGAGAAGAGCTTGCACTAAGGTTAAAAATCCACGATTCCCAACACCATTGAGACTGAGACACAAGGAAGGGTTACCTGAGCACACCACGCCAGCATCTTCTCCATGATTGCAGTTATTGGACCCCCAAGCCTGGGCCCTACACTCCGAGAGGGCAGCTTCGTTCCCTGAGCAATTCACATCATCCAGCCAGATGGACTCAGAGCCTCGCCCAAAATGAGCCGAACCCGGGGCTGACAGTGCTGTCCCGCAGCCCAGCTGCCTGCACACCACTTGAGCATCCGTTAAATCCCAGCTGTCGTCGCAGACGGTTCCCCAGTTCTGCGCATGAAACACCTCGACTCTGCCGGCGCAACGACTGGAGCCATTGACGAGGCGGACGGGAGCGTGTTCCACAAGACCTAGACCGAAACAGAATTGTAAAGTGCTTGGGGAGCCTTGCATGCCTCGGAGCTGTGTGGAGGAGGCAAACTAACCCTCCTCGCAAGGGTTCTTGTGCCAAAAACGGTTGTGGACGTGGAAGTTGATCACCAGAGCCTGTGAGCTTTGCTACCTGGGCACTGTCTCAGCGCCAATTTATCCCTGCGGCAGTTTACTACTGGAGGGAGCCTCAAAGGATCTGAACCCTTGGTTCAGACCCCCATGATGCTGAAGATGCTGCCAGTGCCATCACTAGCTCTCCTGTTTTCTGCAGAGGTCAAGGCAGGGCAGCCCGTCTCCCTGGTTTTTCCTCCCCACACTACCTTCCCAGGAACACTACCCAGCCACTGTTGCACGCGTCCCTCTGTCACGATGTCGTGCTGCTGTGGGTTGGAGTGGATAGTACCATTGTCCCTGGCAATCAACACACCTCCGCCCCCAGCACGCGGGCCTGCCTTCTCCCTGCTTGTCCCGTACTGCAGATGGGATTTCAGCTACCTAATTGCACATGGCCGTTTTGGGAGCCAATTTGTTCTGCCTGGTTTCCAGCTGCTGCTCCACAGGAACACCAGGTCCTCTGTCCTATTGCCCATCACCATGCAGGTGTCTTGGACCCCTAAGAAACCTAAAAGAGCACTGGAGTCACTCTTTCTGAATCTCATTGAAGAGCAACAGCATAGTCAAAGGTGTCCCCCAGAGCCGCAGGCGAGACTTAATGAAAGACAGTCCGCGTTGCACCCCACATTACATCGCCTTACGGTACCTGAGCACTCCACACCAGCATCCTCTCCATGGTTACAGTTGTGGTCTCCCCAAGGCCGTGCCCCGCAATGAGAGAGGGCAGTTTCACCCCCTGTACAGTTCACATCATCCAGCCAAATTTTGCCAGTTCCTTGTCCAAACCGAGCAGCGGCGTGGGCTGAGATGACCGTCCCACAGCCCAGCTGCCGGCACACCACTGCAGCATCCGTTAAATCCCAGCTGTCATCACAGACGGTTCCCCACTGCTGGCTGTACAACACCTCGACTCTCCCAGAGCAGGAATTTAAACCGTTCACCAGCCGGACTGGGGCTGTTTCTGGAACACCAGAACCTGAAATGTAAGACCAGGTAAGTTGTATTTTTTG
Organism: Rhynochetos jubatus; assembly: GCA_027574665.1. NCBI lineage: Eukaryota > Metazoa > Chordata > Aves > Eurypygiformes > Rhynochetidae > Rhynochetos > Rhynochetos jubatus. The sequence goes on along the minus strand of CM050684.1, from coordinate 263,077 downwards.
AAAGACGTTCCTGCTAGCCCCCTCAGCAAATGCAGCCTGTACCCCTCGGCTTATTACGACTGACAAGGACAAGCAGGATGGAGCAGGGACGTTGAACACGGTAGTTTTCTCTCCTCTTGACCCAATGGTCAGGGAAAGGTGCTGTCCAAAAGAAAGGAGAAGTATTGATGGATGTCACCCCCAAAATCTGAAGTGCTTACAGATTTCTTTCCCCCTCTCTCTTTGACTGGAAAGAGAACTTTGGCCAGACAGCAAGTGCAAGAAACTCCAATGACTGATGGAAAGAATGTTCCCAGAAAGACCTCTTTATGGAACACTGAAAGAAAGTCGGGGTATGCTTCATCTCAACAAAGCTTGGAGCCCTTAAACATAAACTTCCCGGGGCCGACTGGCATTCCTGAGGATTGTTACGTGGTGCCATCTGAGATGTCCAGGGAATCCCAGACAACCCCATGGAGTTAGGAGAGTCGATGAAGGACTCACGGGAGATTGATGCCAAAGTGCAGAACAGGGGAGCACAGCTAAAATGAAGACATCTATCTTGTGTATACTGTTGACTAGCAGTCAACTTCTTCACTCTATAAATTTTACCATCATGACTGTGGGCTAAAGTTGGGCTCCAGGGAGTCAACTTCAGGGCTTAGCAGTATGAATCACTTTTTAGCTTACAATTCTCTCACATTTTGGGGTCAGCACTGCTTCAAAGGGTAGAGGGAACACCTTCAGCATCTCCCCACACCCCGCAAAACCCAGTTGTGTTAGACAAAGTGGGATTTACCCGTGCACACAACACCAGCATCTTCTCCCTGTACATATTTATGGCTTCCCCACGGTTTAGCACTGCACTCAGAGAGGGAAGCTTCTGTTCCTTTGCAGACAACATCATCAAGACAAATGGGGACAGGCCTTTTCCCAAAGTAAACCAAGGAATCATAGAATCATAGAATGGTTAGGGTTGGAAGGGACCTTAAAGCCCCCCCAGTGCCACCCCCTGCCACAGGCAGGGACACCTTCCGCTAGACCGGGTTGCTCCCAGCCTCATCTACCCTGGCCTTGGACAATTCCAGGGATGGGGCATCCACAGCTTCTCTGGGCAACCTGTTCCAGTGCTTCAACACCCTCTCTGGGAAAAATTCCTTCCTGATATCTAATTTAAATCTCCCTGCTTTCAATTTAAACCTTTTACCCCTTGTTCTGTCACTACAGGCCTTTGTAAAATGTCCCCCCCCAAGCTTCCTTGTAGGCCCCCTTCAGGTACTTGAAGGTGCTATAAAGTCTCCCTGAAGCCCTCTCTTCTCAAGGCTGAACAGGCCCAATTCTCCCAGTCTGTCCCCACAGCAGAGGGGTCCAGCCCTCTGATCATCTTCATGGCCTCCTCTGGACTTGTTCCAACTGGTCAATATCTTTCTTAAGCTGGGGGCTCCACAGCTGGACACAGCACTCCAGGTAGGGTCTCATGAGAGCAGAGTAGAGGGGGAGAATCACCTCCCTCGACCTGCTGGCCACACTTCTCCTGATACATCCCAGGAGATGATTGGCTTTCCAATCAGTTCCCTGAAGAGGCTGAAATCTGCTCTCCTGAAGTCCAGGGTAGCGAGCTTGCTGCTCGCCCTCCTTGCCTCTGTAAGGATCTCAAACCCCATCATTTCATGGTCACTGCAGCCAAGGCTGCCCTTGAGCTTCACATTTGCCACCAGCCCCTCCCTGTTAGTGAGAACAAGGTCCAGCATGGCACCCCTCCTCGTTATCTCCTCTATCACTTGGATAAGGAAGTTGTCATCAATGCATTCCAGGAACCCCCTGGCTTGCTTGTGCCCTGCCATGTTGTCTCTCCAACAGATACCAGGGTGGTTGAAGTCTCCCATGAGGACCAGGGTTTGTGAACATGAGGCTGCTGCTATCTGTCTGTAGAGAGCCTCATCCCCTCGCTCTTCCTGGCCAGGTGGCCGGTAGCAAACCTACTACTGTCTCCCCTCTTCCTGCCCTCCCTTTAATCCTGACCCATAAGCTCTCAGACAGCTCTTCATCCACCCCGAGGCGAAGTTCTACACACTCCAGCTGGTCACTCACATAGAGAGCAACCCCCCTTCCACGTCTCCCCTGCCTGTCCTTTCTAAAGAGCCTGTACCCTTCCATTCTGACACTCTAGTCATAGGAGCCATCCCACCATGTCTCCACAATGCCAGAAGGCGCAGATAGAGCAGTCCCGCAGCCCAGTTGCCAGCATACAACTTCAACATCAGTTATATCCCATTTGTCACCACAGGGTGTTCCCCAGTGCTGGCTATAAAGCACCTCCACTCTCCCAACACAGAGACTTGGACCATTCACTAATTGCAGTTTAAATGCATTATTAATTTCTACATTAAAAAAAGAAAAACAAACTAACAAAAAACCAACCCAACAAATACAAGATCAGGAATTGCACATGGAAAGATTGCTTAGAGATCAAAGGCAAGGAAAGATCTCCATTAGCACTGACCAGGACTTGACAAGGTGAAGGCTGATGAGTATCAAATTCTCCACGCTAGATTTGCACTGCTTGCAACAGGATGAGACCCAGACCTCGTAGTGACACCTGCATTTAGATATAAATATGTCTGGGTCTTAATATGGAGCTGAATCCCCTCCCAGATCCAACTAGGAGGATGTGCATTTGGAAATACGGTTCATTGTTCAGTGCTTAGTGGAGCAGCGTTTGGGAAATATGGACTTGAAAGGGGGCAATGGGCAGCCTGTCAACCTCCTAATCCTCTTTCCACCCCGTGGGATCCACGGTCCCTTTGATTAAGCTTTACTCCCCAGTTAACTGGGATGTAGAGGAGTAGGGTACACCTTCAAGCCTTCCCAACCCAGTTCCTGGAGCTCAGCATCCGTTAGCATCATGCTGTGACATCCAAGTTAGGGCTGGCTCAGAAAAGTGACCCACGATTGAATTTGTCATCCCAGTCCCAGCCTAGAGAATTATCATATTCACCAGGAGAGAGTATTGTCACAAAATACAAATGGAAAGAGGCCACATAAATGCTGAACTTCCCTGGTGTATTTCAGCCATGGAATATGTGCCTGGAGAGCATGTGTGTCCGGGTGGGGAACCTTCAGTCTCCTTGCCCATTAATTCATGGGGATGGCATAAGAGGCAAGAATAATATGGACCAGGTTACAACCCCTACAATCTCTGTCCTCCCCCAGTAACAGAACAAGCACAACTTCCACCCTCCTCTCAGGGTGGTCTCCTGTGGTCACAGAGGGAGGAGTGAGTTACCTGAGCACACAACACGTACATCTTCTTCATGGTTGCAGTTGTGTTCTCCCCAGGGTTTGGTCCTGCAGGCAGAAAGGTCATCTTCCATACCGTTGCAGACCACATCATCCAGCCAGATACGACCAGTTCCTTGACCAAATTGAGCTGATCCAGAGCCTGGGAGTGGTGACCCACAGTCCAACTGCCTGCACACGACTATGTCAGCCAAGAGATTCCAGCTGTCATCACACACGGTTCCCCACTGCTGTTCCCAAAACACTTCGAGACGCCCTGCGCAGCGGTTGGGGCCGCTCACAAGTCTGATGGGAACTGAGTTGGCAATACCTGAATCCAAAAACAAGCCAAGGTGGAAAATGGGCATGAGCCAGGTCTGCCACTCTCCTTGTGTCATGCAAGTTATCAAAGGAAGCTTTCAGGTCACTTATCAGTGTACAAATCGTTTGCCATGTCTTTGTCCAAAACACTTGTCAGAACCTTGCTAGTTGTTTACCTAAATGTAGGTTTCTAGTGCCATTTGTACAGAGAAGCAGTTGGAGTCCAGGATGGAGAAACTACAGCAACTCCAAAGGCTCTCAGCATCAGCATTCAGTGAGCTGCCTACAGTGCGTAGGGTAGGATTCACCTCCCAGTTTCTGACAGTGCCAGTGTTGCCTGTGCTCAACAACTGGATTCTCATATAATAGGGAAAAGAAAGTGTTTCCAATCAGCATCCATATTAAAATAAGGAAGGAGGACTTGAAGGACAGAAAGAACTCTTTCTCATTATCAGTATTGGGAAAATCTAGGCTACTGCTGGGATCTAAGTCTGGCAGAGGATGGCAAAGATCATTCCTTACTCAGAAAGGTCCTGTCTGATGCTTAAGTTCTATCTACATCTTCAGTCCTGCTACACAGAGTATTTATAAACATATATATAGGTGTGCAATGCCAGGCAATAGTAAAGGCTGGGCAGAGAATGGCTGGAGAGAAGCCCTGAGAAGGACTTGAGGGTAGTGGGGGAAGAGAAGCAGGTCATGAGCAATCCGTGTGTGCTGGCAACCAAGAAAGCCAACCGTATCCTGGGCTGGATCCAGAGCAGCGTGGCCAGCAGGGTGAGAGAGGGGATTCTCCCCCTCTACTACACTCTGGGGCGACACCCCCCCTGCAGTTCTGCATCCAGCTCAGGGGCCCCTAGCATCAGAAGGACATGGAGCTGTTGAAGCGAGTCAAGAGGAGGCCACGGAGATGCTTCGAGGGCTGGAGCCCCTCTGCCATGGAGACAGGGTGGGAGAGTTGGGAGTATTCAGCCTGGAGAAGAGTAAGCTCTGGGGAGAACTTATAGCACCTTCCAGTGCCTGGGGGTGGCTCCAATAAAGATAGTGGGAGACTTTTTACATGGACCTGTAGTGACAGGACATGGGTAACTGGTTTAAACTGAAAGAGGGAGATTTAGTTTGCACAACAAGAAGAAATTCTTCCCGGAGAGGGTGGGGAGGCACTGGGACAGGTTGCCCAGAGAAGCTGTGGGTGCCCCATCCCTGGAAGTGTCCAAGGCCAGGCTGGATGAGGCTTGGAGCAACCTGGTCTAGTGGAGGGTGTCCCTGCCTATGGCAGGGTGTGGGACTGGATGGGCTTTAATGTCCCTTCCAACCCAAACTGTTCTATGATGTTTCTGTGAACCCACACAGTCTAGCAACCCACAGCAGAGAAACAGGGGCAGGGAACCCCACCTTGTATGCTGCTCTCTGCTCATGAGGGCTGAGATTCCGGTCCCAAATGACACACTTCTCAAAGTGTCTAGGTATCGGTGCCAAGGTGGGACAGCGTCCAGCTGTCCAACTGTGGCTGTCTCGTGACATCTGAGTGGACCAGGGTGTCCACACTCAGCTGTCAGATACGGATCAGATAGCACCCATTGCATTTCAGTTCCTCTCCGTGTCCCCTTTGCTTTGTGCTATGGGCTGTAGAAGGAGCAACAGTGGAAGAGGAGAACCATTGGCAAAGAGATACCAAAACAAAAGCAAAGAGAAAACAAAGTCCACCTCACTTACCCCAGAAAAATGCCAGGAGGACAAGCCTCATGTTGGTAGCAAAGATGAGCGTGTTGTCTCCCCAGGAGAGCAGGGCAGGGAGGACATAGGACATGCAGCCAAGGGACTGGCTATTTGAGAAGTCCCGCTTGTCATGGCCCCTCCCCTCCACCCCAAAAACCTGCCCCCCTGCCCCATGGTAAGTGCTCAGCCAGTACAAAATGCCAAGACTCTGCCAGGTTTCGATTCACATGCCATGAACGTTACATAAACTGTGGGATTGGGAAATGGCTGTTTCGGGAAATGGCTGAGCAAACAAGTCCTCAGGACTGCGGTTCTGGACCATCGGTGGCAGGGGTGGGGGGACACAGCGTTTTGCAAGTCACCTTCCAGGACTGGCTTGTGGCGGCTGCAGGAATAGGGCACCAGTGCCCAGGCTTAGGTGGGAAAATGGGTATGATCCCATGCTACTACTGCAGCACGGGAAGCTGTAAGCAATCTTTTCCCACTGTAGAAAGTAGCATCTTCCAAAAGTGGGAGCTTTTTTCCAGTTTTTGTCCCATCTTTGTCCCAAGAAACACAAGGCCTACATGAAATTTGGCTGCAAGGTCTGTCTGTGTTCACAACTAATTTTACGACTGGTGTGAGACCTCATCCCAGTCTTGACGATTCCAGTGGTGCAAGCAGTGGGATGGTCTGTCCCTGGATGGGATACCCAGGCTCCCAGGCCAGTAGGAGGCTGAATCACCCAGACAGTCACATGGCCAAGCATGGAAATGATGCTGCAGGGACATGATGCTGCTGGTGTCTTGGGCAGGATCTACCTCGTGCCGATTTTTCTATATCTGGAAAATTCATTTAGGTAACTCAGCAGAGATCGTTCACTGGGCACTCCCGGGAGGCAGTTGCAGTCAGGTGTTGGACTCAGACACCCACACAGGGGGTGTATAAAGGGAAGATGCCCCAGGGCTGGCTGAGGAGGCTGATATCCTGAAGGGAAGGCGATGTGATGCTGAGAGAATTGCACTGCACCCTCCATCGCTCAGCAAAACCCTTGATCCCCTCTTTGCATTTGCACCAGTGAGGTTGGCCCGCAGGACCATTGCTCAGCATCATCTCTAGGAATAGAGGTACAGGCAAAAGGGCTCAGCTAAGCACATGGAAAATAGGCCTTATAGCTGAAAACAGCAGGATGTGGGTGGGTCTCAGCTGAGGTTTGCTTTTTTCGCAATACTCATCAGTTGTTGAGCCACAGGTTGTTGTGGATTGATACTGATCCATAGGTTCTTTCCTCTTTTGGGGAGTCTGGCCAGTAATTCTGCTGTTGTATTTGTAGAGTTGATTACATATTTGATAGTTAATCCCAACTAACCCATGTTTGTTGATAATGCTTTGCTTGTTGTCTTCTGGGTGGCTACAAACAGAGGTATTGGCTTTCTGCTCAGTGCTTTTCCGGGAACTGATTTTAAACTGAGTCTTCTAAAATTCTCAGCAGTTCCGTTTCCTTCCTTCCTTCCTTCCTTCCTTCCTTCCTTCCTTCCTTCCTTCCTTCCTTCCTTCCTTCCTTCCTTCCTTCCTTCCTTCCTTCCTTCCTTCCTTCCTTCCTTCCTTCCTTCCTTCCTTCCTTCCTTCCTTCCTTCCTGCCTTCCTTCCTGCCTTCCTTCCTGCCTTCCTTCCTGCCTTCCTTCCTGCCTTCCTTCCTGCCTTCCTGCCTTCCTGCCTTCCTGCCTGCCTTCCTGCCTGCCTTCCTGCCTTCCTGCCTTCCTGCCTGCCTTCCTGCCTTCCTGCCTGCCTGCCTTCCTGCCTTCCTGCCTTCCTCCCTCCCTCCCTCCCTCCCTCCCTCCCTCCCTCGTAAGATCCAAGTGGATCAAAGTCATTTAGAGAAGCTCGGAAGAACTGTGTATGCATAAGGGTCCTTGCGTGGAGTGGTACCCCTTATACTATATGATAATTCTCGCCATCCACTGTGGCTTTCCTGAAATGGTCTGGAGTTTCCCCGTGTCTTTTACTAGGTATACCCAAAAATTCAAAAGTAAATTCCTCTTTTCTCCCTGCTGACCTGTTGAAAACACAGTCCTGCCCAGCCCATCATGCCTCTCCTCAGGACACTGTGAAGATAACCCGAATTTCCTTCAGCTGTGCACTGGTCCTGTGCCTGCAAATCAGGGAAAGCAGTGCCTTGGGCTGCTTGAGCATCATCACTCTCAGCCAGTTCTCAATACTGAGCAGAAAAGACCATCTGTTTATTTAACCAGACACTCAATCCCTTCCCAGGGAAGCAGTACCCATTTTGTCTTTTATTGACTCCATAACTTTCTCAGATGTGCCAGGATCAAGCTCTAACGGCACCAGCATTCTTAGGGTAACAACTCAACCGTTTGTTGGGTTCCATCATCAGACCGGCTGTGTTGAATGTGGCTTCGTGGACCACTCCCTGCAGTCAAGGCATGAACCGGCCAACACACACCTCTGAGGGTTGGCTCCACACAAATTGTTCGAGCTACGCTCGTCCTCCACAGTGTTTGGTTTGGATGGGCTCTTTGTCCCGTGCCTGAGGTTATATTTGCATTGGTTTTCAGCTCAAAATGTTTGAGGTAGTAGGAATTATTTTTTTTAAGCCTGCCAGAAGGTTGTTTTCTGTAGGATGAAGATGTGTTGGGTATGCTGGGAAAGGTGTGTATGGGGAGGCAGAGCTGACTACAGTAGAGCTGAGAGAGGGAAAAGCAGTCTGATACATCTTTACACAGCTCGTCTGGGGTGGGCTCTGGTGTGAACCATCCCTCAGCTGGGTTCAGGCTTTCCCTGATCATAGTGATTACTTTCTACAGCTTAACGAGAGCTTTGCATTTAAGAGCAAGTTGGGAGGAGAAAGAGCAATCATGAACTGAGCTCTTTTTTTTTTTGCCAGAACACCTGTACTTGCTGATTTTATTTGGAATCTTCTGCTTACACGGTTTGAGTAACTCTGGACATACAAGGCTCATCATTTCTCAGAGCCAGCAAAGAACTTTTGTGGTCTCATCTTTGATGGAAATCCTTTGCACAAACCATAGGACATACCACTGGCCTCTAACTGAGACCCCGATAGAGTGTGAAGGCAAATATTTCAATGAGGCACCTCTGGAGCATAACATGACTGGGCTGACGACTGTACTTTATATAAGAGGAAACAATTTTGACTCTGGTGATGCAGAGTACCTTCCAATGCCATGTCACACACTCTTTCTCATTATTTCTCAACTTCAGATCTGGTGGTCATTGGGTAGAATGAGTTGGGCATGATGGGGTATGCAATAAAGGTGGCCCAGCCTTCGTTGCTAACAGGGTAGAAAGCTTTCTCTGAGTCAGGTTATCTTCTGGCTGGGACATCACTTGGGACTTCAACATGGTTATAGAATCATCATAGAATGGTTTAGGTTGGAAGGGACCTTAAAGATCATCTCGTTCCACCCCCTTGCCATGAGCTGGGACACCTTTCACTAGACCAGGTTGCTCCAAGCCTCATCCAGCCTGGCCTTGGACACTTCCAGGGATGGGACATCCACAGCTTCTCTGGGCAACCTGTCCCAGTGCCTCTCCACCTACTCCAGGAAGAATTTCTTCCTTATGTCCCATCTCAATCTCCCCTTTTTCAGTTTAAACCCGTTACCCCTTATCCTGTCACTCCCTGCCCTTGTAAAAGTCCACCCCCAGCTTTCTTGTAGTCCCCCCAGGCACTGGAAGGTGCAATGTCTTCCCAGAGCCTTCTCTTCTCCAGGCTGAAAACCCCCAACTCTCTCAACCTGTCCCCATGGCAGAGGGACTCCAGCATTTGCACCATCTCTGTGGCCTCCTCTGGACTCACTCCAACAGCTCTGTGTCCTTCTGGCATTGGGGGCCCCAGAGCTGGACACAGAAATGCAGGGGGGGGTCTCCCCAGAACAGAGTAGAGGGGAAGAATCCCCTCCCTCTCCCTGCTGGCCATGCTGCTCTAGATCCAGCCCAGTATATGGTTGGCTTCCTGGGCTGCCAGCACAGATGGCTGGCTCATGTCCAGCTTTTTGTCCCCCAGTACCCCCAAGTCCTTCTCCTCAGGGCTGCTGTCCAGCCATTCTCCACTCAGCCCGTACTTGTGCT
>CM050684.1:178687-248687 GCA_027574665.1 Rhynochetos jubatus | reverse complement strand
GTCCCCACCGAAGCCCCTCTGTCACTCCCCTCCTCATCTGGGCAGGGGAGAGAAAATAGGATGAAAAACTCATGGGTTGAGATAAGGCCAGGGAGAGATCGTTCACCAATTATCATCACAAGCAAAACAAACTCATCTTGGGGAAAATTAATTTAATTTATTACCAATCAAATCGGAGTAGAATAATGAAAACTAAAACTAAACTTTAAAAAAAAAAAAGTCTACCCACCTCTCCCTTGTTCCTGGGCTCAGCTTCACTCACACTTTTCTCTACCTCCTTCCCCCATGGGGTACAAGTCCTGCCACCTGCCCTGACTCCAGCCTGGGCTCCTCTCTGTACAGGGCCACAGCTCCTGCAAGGAGCCTGCTCCAGCGCAGGCTGCCCACAGAGTCACAGCCTCCTTTGGGTATCCCCCTGCTCTGGCCTGGGGTCCTCCCTGGGCTGCAGGCAGGTCTCTGCCCGTTGTGACCCTCCATGGCTGCATGGCACAGCCGGCCTCACCATGGTCTACACCACAGGCTGCTGGGGAATCTCTGCTCCAGCACTGGAGCACCTCCTCCCCTCCTTCTCCACTGACCTGGGGGTCTGCAGAGCTGTTCCTCTCATGTCTCTTTTTCTTTCTCTTGCTCTTCCCAGTTTTTCCCTCCCCCCTTCTTAACTATGTTATCCCAGAGGTGCTACCACTGTAGCTGGGCCATGGCCAGCAGTGTGTCCATCTTGGAGCCATCTGGCATTGGGTCTGTTGGACATACTCCCCCTGCTACCAAAACCTTGTCACGCAACACCTATAGAAGAGTCTGAATAGATTTGAAGTGATGTCCCCTATGAATTCCTTCTCCACTGAAGGAGGTCCAGATTTAGATGATTTCTTTGGATTTCATGTGGACACCGATGTGTGTTCTGGGATTCAGTGCTCAAGTGTAGGCATTAAAATGGAGCATCTGAGAGCTATTTGCCTAAAGTAATTAACAGGAGAAGGTAGACCCTCCCAGGACATAATATAACTAATTTATCTCAGATTCCCATCTTCCCAGGGAATGAATCACTGTGTAGGGAAAGCAGTTTCTCCATGGTTTCTCTACAAAATACTTATCTTTTAGGCGGCTAAAATTTGGTGAGATGAGCATACTTAGATAACCTGATGCTGTCAACACTGCAAAGGGAGGTGATCAGTAATTTTGACAGGCATGATGCATGGCAGAGCTGGATGCTTTGATGCTTTAGTTTGAAATGGGTGGCTTTGTGTTTCAAATGCATCTATGTTCTTTCCTTCATCCTCAAATGAGCAGCTGCTGCTCCTGGTCAGAGCTGTGACAGGATGTGTAATGTCATAAGGGCTGCAATTTCAATGGGGAAAGAACTTAGAAATGCAAAAATTCTTCTCCCTTAGCCGTTAAAACCACTGTGATTGATGAGCACAGCTCAATCATTTGTCTCTCCTCTGTAGATGGCGGCCGTGATCCGTTGCTTATCTTGGATGGTTATGAGGGTGATGGTATTCGACTCAAATGTTTCTCTGAGAGGTTGGTTTCTGAAGTTCAGGTGTTGTGGACAGATGGTAGAGGAGACAATGTCACTGGGACTCCTCTCACTACTGACACGACCACTGCTAATGCCAGCAGTTCCATCATTCTAAAACAAGGATCTGGAAACTCTGCATCCTGCAAAATAATTGATAAACTGCTCAAAACATCAACGGAATCTTCAGTAGTCATTGCGGGTGAGTATGAGCTTGTGTCCTTATGGCCTGTGAGGAAAATCAGTGAGCTGATGCATAGTGGAGCAGATGGACTTGTTGAGGTGAGTCCAGAGGGGGTTACGGAGACGATCGGAGGGCTGGAGAACCTCTGCCATAGGAACGGGCTGGGAGAGTTGGGAGTGTTCAGCCTGGAGAAGAGGAGGGATCAGGGAGACCTTATAGCACCTTCCAGTACCTGAAGGGGTTACAGGAATGCTGGGACGGAACCTTTTCCAAGGGCAGGGAGTGACAGGACAAGGGGTACTGGGTTTAAACTGAGAGAGATTGAGATTGGACGTGAGGAAGGAATTCTTCCTGGAGCGGATGGGGAGCACTGGGACAGGTTCCCAGAGAAGCTGTGGATGCCCCATCCCTGGGAGTGTCCAAGGCCAGGCTGGATGAGGCTTGGAGCAACCTGGGCTATGGGAAGGTGTCCCTGCCCATGGCAAGGGGGTGGGACTGGGTGGTCCCTTCCAACCTAGACCATTTCATGAGTCTATGATTCTATTCTAATACAGTTATTTACACAAATCGAATGGTGCTTCATAAAATAGTCTAGGGATGTAAAAGTCATACTGAACTGCTCCTCAGGGTGTCTAGGAATGGAATTTAGATCGAAATTCATTCTGTTTTGCTTTAGGCAGTTAGGCATAGTTATATGTCTAGGCATATAGTTACAGGCAAAGTTATAACTGATCATCTGAAATAATTTGCAGATGTCTTCTTTCCTGCCACCTCCCCTTGGCTGGCAGCTTTTGTTGTGATCCTGCTCTTGAGCATATTCCTGATTATTGCTGCAATTTATAAACTCAGAAGTAAGTTCTACTTTTAATACTAAAGTGATGAACGCTTCAAACAATGCATTTGAAAGACAACGTCACCATATACAGAATCACCTGGGGAAGAGGGTACAGGATTATGAAAAATCACCCTCATGATTCTTCAACTATGCTTTTTTACTGTGTTTTTGCTTTCCTTGCATATTCATTTTTAAGCATCTTTTAACCACTCCATCATCTTGGGGTACAATCACATTTGTCAGTAGGAATTGAGGTATTACTATAGTGGAATTATCGTTGCAACTTAACCTCATGTTTGAAATGAAACTATTCTTGCAAATATCTGCAATATCTTAGCATACCCAAATGTATCCACTGTCTTAATTTATTTGCAAGTCATTCTATTGCTTTAGAAGCTAGTTTCTAAGTTCTACAACACAAACCTGTTGCCAGGATGACTAAGTCTGATTTTTTTTTTTCTGTCTTCCGCATCACTAGTTTTATTCATTAAATTCTGTATGATTTCTCATTCTTTTAATGGAAAATATAAGTATATGCAAGCCAAAACATTTAAAAAATAAGTTGCTTCCTCACCAACCATGAAATATGAAGCGTCATTTGAAAACCTACAAGCAAGAAGAAAGTAGGATAACATTTTTCTTCTCTCTTTCTCTCTCTCTCTCAGAGAACAGTAAGATAACTACTCGTGAAAGTAAGTCATATTAACACCACATTTAAAAGTCATATTAATGCCATGTTTCATCATGAACATCTTGAAAGATATGTGCAACAGTGGAAATGTTGGCTAGTGGTATAAACCATGGGGCTAAGTAGTCGTGTTCCTAAGGTTGTTTTGTGACAGAGACTTCAAAAGATGAGGACTTTGGTTGACCCCCATCTATTTATAGTAGGGTGCCCTTGGGGTGTAAGTCACCTTACGTGCAGCCAGCACAGAAAGACTGGCCTGTTGCTGATTCATCTTCCTGATGAGAAATGAGGAAATTCTTGCATCTCACTTAACCTCAGCGTTTCTGCCTTCAAGTGTTGAAAGAAATGGTAAAAAGCTTTTGGTATGGGTCACCTTTTGTGTAAAAACCTTGGCAGGTTTTCTTTCCCCTGTCCCACTGTGAAACTGTGATAGAAAGACCCCCTCAAACACTCCAGATACTATGCCAGAGTGCAGTTAAAGCTGCCACATGGATGTGATTGAGCGGGCCATTAAAGTTTTTTATTTTTTTCATTTTTAAAAATGAAAATCTCATTGTTTGCCTGAATATTTACATCAGTTTCTGAAAGGTTTAATCTTCAGGATGAGATTTTTTTGGTTTTTCTTAAGGACTTCTGACTTACAGAAGAAAAGCAGAATATGTCTAATGCTTGTTTATACTGATGGTAACTCTAAAGGAACGAAAATACCTTTTTGCTGTAATTGTGGGAGTGAACTGCTGCCCAGGAACTAAACTCAGAATTTTGTATACAAACAAAAGTGTATTAGATTTTTTTTTTTAAAGTACGTGGGAACAAATCTATTAAATTCGCATCCAGTAGTCCCTGAAACACTTCTCATCCATTCTGCAGAATTTTGCCACCTGCCAGATGATCAGTCACTGTGACTTGTGAAAGAAAACTGAGCATATACTAAATTATCAGAGAACAGAAAAAAAGTTGTTTTTTCTCTGAAGATCTTTGAACACTGGCACAACTTGCCCTGGTGAGGTTGTGGAGTGTCCATCCTTGGAGACATCCAAAACCCAACTGGGTTGGTGGACCCGATGGATCTCCAGAGCTCCCCTTCCAACCCCAAAACTTCTCTGACTCTGTAAAGCATGCTCTTACCTGCTGGTCCCTGGATGGCCATGAGTTTGAAACAGCAGAGAAAACAAGGCTGGATGTCAGAATGTCTTTTGTGCTTGATCTCCAGCATTTTTGTTTCAAATTTTGCAACAACTGGTTTAACTTGAGGAACTTGTATTTTTGTTTCCGTCAATGCCTGTACTGCACTTGTTCAAACCGAATCTATTAAAAATAATTTACTTTTGACATCTAGTCACCTAGCATTCAATAATTTAGGTATATGTACATATGCATGCAAATACACATACAAATAGTTGTGGCTTAAGCACTTCTGCATAGTCTTTAAAACCAAATGTTAAGTGCTTGAAGAATTATTTTTTGGATATAAACAAATATTTCTTTGTTCACAGAAAATGCACAAAAGGAAATTGAAAAAGGTAAATGTAACTTTTTTTTTTTTTTTTTTTCCCCCAGTGATTTTCTTCTATAAATCTCCCTGGTCCTTTAGAACCAGATAAAAGTTGAGCCTGGGAAATATTGGTGGCTGTTTTGCTTTTGCAAAATAAAAGTTAAAAAAATAAAAATCTTTGCGATATTTGTGCTAAATAAATAAAAAAAAAAAAGTAAAAAGGGAAGGGAAATGGTGTTTTAATATTTAAAAATAATCTCTTTCAGAAATCAGTGAACTCAAGGAGGAACAAGGTAGGAACATATTTTGACTTCTTTGTTATGCCGGTTTTGCATATTCTTTGGTTAGAAGAATCCTCTATATTTAAAAAAGTTACAGTAGGACCCATATTGGAAATGTCCTTCTATTCTAAAGCTGGAGTTTTCAATTAAATTAACTATATCTGGTTATATTATCTTCAATGTCACCTGGTTTTAGCCAGTGAATTTTACGTATCTAGTCTAAGCTAATGATCTAGAGTTCTTCTACAAGATGGGTGTCTTAGGAGGACAATTTATCCCACACCCATTTTAAAATTATATTCCAAACTTACTGCCAAGCCTCAGTTCCCTAAATGAAAACATTCTTTAACACTGAAATTCTCATTCACAGTTTGTGTGGTTTTGTCTTGAAAAATGTAACATTTTCTCTGCCATTTCTGGGTTTGTTCTTTGTTTTTCAGCTGAGGAGAACAACAGCTTTCAGAAGGGTAAAATAACATCTTCTTTCTGACTTTGCTTTTAGTATAGCATACTGTTCTTTTAACTGTACTCTGAAAGATGTTTTGCAAGTGACTGGTCTAATAAAATAGTGGTGTTCTGTGGAATTTTGAATAGTAGAGTTGGAAAAGACACTCAGAAATTCACATTTGCAAAGATTAACTCCCGTATTCCAACGAGAAAGATAATTGGAAAGTTGTGTTATGTGTTTGTGTACACACAGTCTCTCTCCTTTTAATTATAGGAATTTAGCTATAGAGTATATATGTTACCGAAAAGTTTGTTCAGCCTAACACAAGGAACAAAAGCATCGGGCCTGTAACATATTTATATTTATTTATGTATGTATACACAACATAAAGTGTTTTTATTTATATATAAAGTTATTTTGTATATATATGAAATTTTATATATATATAAAACTTTATATATATATAAAGTTATTTTCCACTGCTAGAAAAATATTTAAGTGGAACATTTTATTTATTACACCTCAGAATAAAATAATGACTAAAACATCTGATCACAGCATTAAAAATATCTACAGGGATAAAATATCCAGCGTAATTTCTTTCAAACACTGAGAATAAAAGAGTTCTCACAAAGCCACCATGACAAGCTGATTCCCCAGGTGAAACTAAGAACCATAAAAAAGATAACACTGGGTTTTATTTGTGTACAAGAGACAAATGTAATCTCAAGCTTCGTGTTACTGAGAGAGGTTTTACACCTCTATCATGAGGCTCTATGAACTGTAAATATCCTTGGGAGCTATTTGTTCTGAATCACTCCCTGATTGTTTCTGGAATTTTCCTTTATTTATTTTGCCTTGTCTTCTATTCAGGAATATTTGTGCAACACATAATTTAATATTAGGGAAAATTTACATAATGCATATCTATCATTCTACAAAGATAAGCAGATTAACCTCATATATCTTAATATATATGAACAGATTAATAAATGGATTAATCCTATATCTATAGATAACCTATATATTAGTATTCCAAAATGCATAGTGGATGTAGCATAATTAACTTGCTTTAGTCATCCTAACTTTTAATTTCATTTTGTTTCCTTGTAGAAAATCAGGATATATTGAGCAAAATTGGTAAGGATATGAAGCTATCTTTGGTCCTTAAAAATTTTAAATTATTTGTGATTAGAAACAGCTTTTTGGAACTGAACTGTGCCACCGTTTGTGGACTGTCACAGCGCTGCTTTCCCTTCCACACTGAGACTTAGTTGTCCCTCAAAGAAAAAGGGGTTTTCTGACATGATCTTGGACTGCAGAATGTCAGTTTCAATAACAAGGGGACATCTTTTCAATCTTTTAAGGATTTATTGTTACTGTAGCTCGGTAGAAAACAGATTTTCCTTCCTACTAACGAACTCATATTTTTGAAAGCCAGAACACCCCCCTTCCCCCCCCCCCCAAATTTATATGCATTTTGACCCTTCACCATGTGAAGTTCCTGTTTGTCACCTGTCAGGATCTGGAATCATGGCCACAGGTCTCATATGTACCTGCACGTGATTCATCTCACCTAACTAGTTATCCAAATTCTGGGCAGTGAGGCCAAGACAGTTTTCTGGGGTGCCTCGATGACAGCTGAAGGCATCCTGGAGTAATTTCAGGTAGCTGGTTGAAACAGCAGAGAAGAAACAGTTTCTGATGGGCCATTCTCTTTCTCCTGACTCTATACAGAGCCCAGGTGACTTGCTTTGCATAGATAAGCTCTAGCCCTCCTAAGTTAAGCTAGTATCATTTCCCAAATATTAGGCTAGGTCAAGGGGCAATGACTTTACATTGAAAGAGGGGAGATTTAGATTGGGCATCAGGAAGGAATTCTTCCTGGAGAGGCTGGGGAGGCACTGGGACAGGTTGCCCAGAGAAGCTGTGGATGCCCCATCCCTGGGAGTGTCCAAGGCCAGGCCGGATGAGGCTTGGAGCAACCTGGGCTAGTGGAGGGTGTCCCTGCCCATGGCAGGGGGTTGGACAGGGGGGTTTTCAGGTCCCTTCCCACCCAAAACTTTCTGTGATTTCATGATTAAGTAACGTAGCATTGGAAATACTCTTCTTAGCCCAGATATCTTACAGAAGAGCTTTGCCATGCATGAGGATAATATAATTTCCCATCCTTTTCAGATAAAGTCCAGAACGAACTGGGTGAGTTGAAAGCTGAAGACTATTTTTATCAAATTTATACTCCTCCAACCCCATACTGTACTAAACTGAGATATATGAATATTCTGCAGTAATATTAATTAACCAATCACTTATTTTCTTACAGAGTTCAGGAGAGCTCATAGCAAAGCAGGTAAGCCGTATCTCACCTGCCATTAACCTCATGTTCTTCCACGCACATACCAGAGTCCAGCCCTTATATTATGAAAAACTCACAGACTGTCAGAATTTGAAGACAATTTGTAACACATTGGTTGAAACAGGCACTCAGGTTTTTCTTAGGCCTCTCCCATCTACACAGTTCTCAGTGTCACGAGTTTGTGCGAATCATTTCTCCACCAGCTAGGACCTTTTTACATATTATGTGGCTTTGAGAGATTCAGCTTTGTGTTTTATTCCAAAAAATATAGCTTCCAGATGGATCTGACCAGAGATCCCCTCAGTGGGAGTAAAGACGATTTAATAAAGGCACAATGAAGTCAGAAAACGGGCAAGCCCTGCTGGTTATTATTTCTGCTATTGAGTTTTTGCCTGGCAGAAGAACACTGTATATTCCTGTGGTATTTGGGGATTTTTTTAAATTAATTTTCTTATTTATCTCCTTTATTCTCTTCCTTTGAGATTACCGTTTATTTTCCTGAAAAATAACTTGGTGGGTTTTGTTTTGGTTTTGTTTTTTTCTTTTCACAAGTTAATATCACTCTGGATGAGAACTGCAAACATCCCAGCCTCATCATCAAGGAGAAAAACAGAGTCATGTCCTCCACCCAGGAAGAGAACCTGTACAAAATGGTGGTGGTCGCTACTGAAGGGTTTTCAGAAAAGAGACTTTACTGGGAAGTGGAGGTGGGAGACAATACAGAGTGGGAAGTGGGTGTGATGTGTGAAGAAAATAGAAATATAGTGAGGAGTAACAAGATGGATACTTTCCCAAAGGGGAATTTACTCAGTCTGCGGTTTTCTCAGGGAGAATACAGCTTAACTGGTGAGAAGGATGAAAGAAATTGCATGCCCTGCAGAGTGGTAGGTGTTTTCCTGGATCAGGAATTTGGCAAGCTTTCATTTTTTGATGCTGAAAAAAAGTGCCTTCTCCAGTCTCTCTCTCTTGAGTTTTCTGAGAAGCTGTACCCATTCTTCAGTCCAGGCTCTACTGGCAAATGGTTGGGTGTACGCCCTGTACGTACTCCAACCGCATAACCCTCTCTGCGACATCCTTCCACAGAGCCAGGAGGGTATTAATAAATTAATATAGTGAATCGCAGAGGGTGTGAAAACAGAGAGGAAGGATAAAAAGGCAATATCAGATCTTAAACCAGGGTCAAGAAAGAAATAATCTCTGAAGTACTTCTTAGGGATTCATCTTGAACTAAGAACTTACTTTGTAAAACCTGTCAAATGTCACAATTTTATTTCATTTTACTAAATAAACATGGAATTATTTCAGTATTTGTTATCTTTTTTTTTTAAACTAATAAACCTTTCAGAACAGTTTACCAGGAAGAGTATGAATGCAAATTTCTACTTTATACGACGTCACAAAAGTACACAAAACAGTCAAAATCTGAATTATGAAATGCAAGTAGTCTTTTTGGAGGTCTCCTTATAAAAGAGGTTAAGTGATAAGGGTGAAATCCACAGATCACATACTGGATGTGATAATGCTCAGGAACAATTCCTTGTATGTAAGCAGTTGGTTAAGTTAGTTTGATGGTGTGGCCAACAGGACAAGAGCGGGGATCGACCCCCTGTACTGGGCACTGGTCAGGCCACACCTTGAATCCTGGATTCAGTTTTGGGCCCCTCACTGCAAGAAAGACACTGAGGGGCTGCAGTGTGTCCAGAGAAGGGTTGAGGAAGGGTCTGGGGTACCAGTCTTGTGAGGAGCAGCTGAGGGAGCTGGGGGTGTTCAGCCTGGAGAAGAGGAGGCTCAGGGGAGACCTTATCGCTCCCTACAAGTGCCAAGTGATAGGACAAGAGGAAATGGGCTCAAGTGGTGCCAGAGGAGGTTTACATTGGACATTAGGGAAAATTTCTTCACTGAAAGGGTTGTCAGACATTGGAATGGGCTGCCCAGGGAGTTGGTGGAGTCACCATTCCTGAATGGTATTTGAGAAACACGTGGACAAGGTGCTTAGTGACATGATTTAGGGCAGACTTGGCAGTGTTGGGTTGATGGGTGGACTCAGTGACCTTAAAGGTCTTTTCCAATCTAAAGATTCTATCATTTATCAAATCGTGTCATGGGACCACTCAGTTCTGTATGCCTGATGCAAGTATTGAACAAAAATGTATACAGAAAAGGGTGGAGGAATGAAAAATATTTAAACCAAGGTATTAAAGTATGTGTAACACAGAATGCGATGAAGAATGTGATCAAGAACGTTTAATACATAAATTGCTATTAAGGGTTAAATTTGTCTAAGAGGATGATATAATCTTTCATTTCACAACAAAATTTACCATATAAAAAAAAATTATTCCTCCTTAACTGAACAAATTCTCATAGTTGATTCTTTGTGTGAGTTTTTAAAGAAGGGATACAATTCTTCCGAGAATGCACAATCTTTAAAAGTGAACATCACAGACATGTCAGTAACATTGAAAAAAGTCAAAATTTTCTCTTCACAATTAAGGTAAACTCCAACTTTCTTGGGAATTTTCTGCATCACTAACCGTTTCCGTGGATCAGTTCTTGCCCAGTAATCTTTAAAACATAAGCCCAGAACCCAGAATCCTTCTTTAGGTAACAGAGAAATTTTTCCTTTCCTCGGAGCGGATTTTATGGCTACTCCCAGGTCCCAGTCATTGCTTTCTTCAACATCCACCTCCCAGTAATGCTTCCCAGAAGAGAAACCTTCTGAGCCCAGGACGCAAACAGCGGAATCAAAACTCTTGTCATTTTGAGTGACTTTCTGGACTTGTGATTTATACGTAAAACTCTTCTCGTCCACAGCAATAGACAAGTTTGGATGGGCTGTGTCCCCGTCAACCTTGATGTCATCTACAACAGACACATACTTGTAATTGGAGCTTTATGAACACTTCTCTAAAGCAAATATGCAAGAAGAAAACAGTACTGCACTGCATTTCATTCTGAAAATCTCCCTAAAACTTGTCTGGAAAGATCTCTAAGACTGCAGTGAAGAAGGATGCATTCAGACATATATATTGCACTTTAAAATATTTCACTGCCAAGTGAAATATCTCCATTTCACTGGAATAAAAGGCATTTGCAGATTCTGGTTTGTGCTTCTGCAGTATTCACAGATTTCAAGCCATTTAGTACAGATATAAGTAAATACTTTTTTTTTTTTTACCTGCATTGCCACGAGCCTTTCTGAATTCTGAATAATAAGGGGTGGGGGTGGGTAGAGAAGAAAAAAAGAAAGGTAAAAAGGTAAGAAAAACCAAACTCCGAACATTGACTGAAAAGATTTGCCAACTCTAGGCTGGGAAATCTCAGACTGAGTCCAAGTTCAAACTACATTGGTCAACTGACACTCAATTCCCTCTTGTTCTTTCAAGACCTGTGATTATCTGTGGGGTCTGAAGAAGGATCTGAAGCTGGGACGAGTTTGCTGCCTGGGAATTACTTTCCCTCTCAGGTCCCAATTTGCTGCCTTGTCAGCATTTTACATGGATGCCCTACCAGCCGCACTCCTCATTTCAAACCATGTGAGATCCCTGGCCAGCACCCTGACATTTCCACGGAGACAGAAAGAGACAATCCCCTTTGTGACACTCATGGAGATAAATTTCAGCCATATTTCATGCATTTCTCAGGTGGGAGTGGATGCAAAGGAACAGGTTGGGTGAATTTTCCCTAGTTTTCCCAAGAGAGGAGGGATTACTCTTTCTGGTGAGCTTCTGGATCTGTGCAACTGTGACAGCTTTGTGCAATAGCTGGGCAGGGAAACCAAATGAGTAAATATTAAATATTTTCCAGGGCAGAATCAGCTGAGCTTGTGCTTTTATGTGTGAGATGAAAAGACCACCTAGCAGGGTAGAATTGTGAAGTCCTGAGATGTGAGTTTAAGGGATTAGCTCAAAGGTAGGCATCTGTATGTGAAAAGCATCAAATGTTGGATGAATGTCTGAGTAGGTGAATGCCTGAGACAATGTGAGATGTGCACCTGGAAGAAAGGCTTCGAAGCCCCAGGAGTTCAAGATACAAGCTCTAAATTCATTGCACTGTAAAACAAGAACCATCCCTTCCTCTTGTCAGAGTTTCCCTGGGTTTAAGAGACTTAAGAGACAATAATGACTTACCAATTTCTTTCCTCTGATCCACTGCAAACAAGATAAATGCACAGAAGAAAATATTACTATGGATTAGACATCAGTACTAGGTACACAACAGGAGGACTCTGGATACTGGTAACTCTATTAATATCAAAGTATTCCCATATCCTGAAATCCCCTATTTTAACCCACTGTTTCTGGAGTCACCATAGGTTTCCATGCAGTCAGATCTACATGACAGTCATTCCGAAATGGGCTCTTGCCCTTCCTATGCATACAAGAGGAACTTTTCCAACTAGAAAGGCTGAGAAGCATGAGTGATATGTGGTAATCTTTTGCACATCAGAGGGCAAAGGACATGAAAGAATAGCCAGGTCATTAAACTTGGAGGTAACTAAAGGACAGGGGAAAAACCTATAAACAGGACAATTTGAGCTACTGGAGTTATTCCCATGGATTAGGTTTGGCTTCATAATGGAAACAGCTTCCTGAAGATACAAATATTTCCAGGGAACATGGAGAGCAAAATATATATAGCTTCCAATGACAATAAAACAGGAAAGCATGCAGGCAACCAGAAAGACTCGCCATACTTAGCACGCAGTTTCTCTGCCAAGTCACCATGGGCAGCAAGAGAAGAAGACACCAAGTCAGGGTAAGAACCACAAATTACAAGCCAGTCCACTCTGGGATATTCTCTCCAAGAAAGCAACAACAAAACTAGCACAGCGGATGACTCGTGCTCCTTAGAGCTGCATCTCACAAGCTTCTGACTCTGGTACGGATCTCTTCAATACCTCATCACCCACATCTCCACCAGGCCCCTGGGTTGGTGGCCCAGGCTCTCCAGCCCCATCACAGCCTTACCTCAACAGACCCTTCCCTCACTCTCCTTCCAGCACCAAAGCCTCCACCAGCCAGAACACCACACAATGAAAAGCCCCAGAACACATAATTAGCTGGCTCACATGACATCCAGGGAGACAGCAACACTCACCAATCTCCTTCGCCAGGTTCTCTGCAAGAAGAGGACAGGAAGGGAGGAAATTTTGCTTAGAATTCCATCTTGAGTCAAAGGAAGATGGGGGAAACTCTGGGTCTTATTCAGCAAAGCAGACTTGGCCTGCGCCAAAACCCATCCCCAGCCAGGGCTCCCCAAAACACAGAGCCATAGTGGCAGAACACTGCAGACAGTCACCCTTCTTGGCTTCCCCTGCCACCACACCTTGTGGCTGGAGCTCCTCTGAAAATGAGGGGTGTGAAGAAGGGAGGGCAATCAGGGATGCCCAGGAAGGAGCTGCTGCCAGCAGTGGGTACAGGGGCTCACTTGGCTCTGGGAACAGCAGCAAAGAGCCCCCCATAACCCAGTGCCCTCCCCCACGGGGTCAGCAACACTCACCAATCTCCTTCTGCTTTTCTGTAAGGAAAGAAGGGGAAGAATGAACACCTCGTTAGTGCCCCAGCTCCAAGGAAACAATAGGAAAATCCCCCACCAGGGACGATGGGAGCAAATGGAGTAGCAAAGCCCTCGTGTCTCTAGCACCACTGCCATTGCGATCTGCAAGGAGGGCTTGGCTAGGAGTCCTCCACCAGAAACAAGGGAGGAAGGGGGCACGGAATGTCCCGCTTTCCGAGAGCAGGCACACTGGCCTCCTGGCACTCTTTGGAGCCACACCAAGCCCACGATTCAAGCCTTGCTGCCTCTGCTGCACCATTCCACGGTGGTGGTTCTTGGCACAGCATGGGAAATCTTCAGGAAGGCAAACGTGAGCTCTGCAAACACCCTCCCCCTGACAGGAGTCCCCTGGGCACTGAGTCGCGGTGGCAGCAGGCTGCTGGCACTCACCATTCTCAGCATCACACGCTGCCCTCTGCTGTGCCTGGAGCAGCTCTGCAAGGGAAGAGCAGGGAGAAGGGAGATCAATCAGGGCTGCCCAGGCAGGAGGTGCTGCCTTCCATGGCGACAGAAGCTCACTTGGCTGTGGGCACAGAGCAGCCAGCACCTGCACCGCTTGAGACCCCCTGCCCTCCCATCTGCTCCCTACACCTCCCAGTACTGGGAATGTCCCTCCGTGCCCACCCCAAGGCCTCTGACCCAGACAGGAAGACCTTTGGCAAAGCAGAAAGACTCACCATTCCGTGCACGCAGTGCCTCTGCCGAGTCACCGTGGTCACCCAAGAAGAAGATGACATCAAGTTAGGGAAAGAGAGGTCCTTGCAAGACAGTCTACTCTGAGACTGCCCACCCCAGGGAGGCATGAAAAACCCCTCTGTCATGGTGGACAGCTAGCACCTCTTGGAGCTAGCCACCTTGTGGCTCTGCCTGGGATTTTTGCCCCCAGCCACAAACACTCACTTCCGTACCAGGACCCAGGGTTGGCCAGGGACCCAGGCTCTCCACTTCACCAGTCACACCAGAGGCCTTCCCCACTATCCCCTTCCATCACGCTTCTGCCTGCACTAAAGCCTCCAGCATCCTGGACACCCCCAACCACAGGCCTTAGCAACCCCAGGCCTCACTTGTTTCAAGGGCCACGTCTGCCACCTTCCTTCCTCTGATGACACTTGGTGGAAGAAAGCAGAGGAAAAGCAGGGAAAGATTGCATCCAGCCCAGCTGTCTCCCAGCATTCCTGACACTAGTCACGCTCACCCTGCAGGCTCGCCTGGCTATCTGGTAGGGAGGGTCAGAGGTGACTTGTCCTCCACTGTCCCACCCTGGCACCACATCCCACCATCTGCTTGCACACACGGCCCCATGGAGTCAGCAACACTCACCGATCTCTTTCTGCTTTTCTGTAAGGAAAGAAGGGGAAGAATGAACACCTCGTTAGTGCCTCAACTCCAAGGAAACAATAGGAAAATCCCCCACCAGGGACGATGGGAGCAAATGGAGTAGCAAAGCCCTCGTGTCTCTAGCACCACTGCCATTGCGATCTGCAAGGAGGGCTTGGCTAGGAGTCCTCCACCAGAAACAAGGGAGGAAGGGGGCACGGAACATCCTGCTTTCCGAGAGCAGGCACACTGGCCTCCTGGCACTCTTTGGAGCCACACCAAGCCCACGATCCAAGCCTTGCTGCCCATGCTGCACCATTCCACGGTGGTGGTTCTTGGCACAGCATGGGAAATCTTCAGGAAGGCAAACTTGAGCTCTGCAAACACCCTCCCCCTGACAGGAGTCCCCTGGGCACTGAGTCGCGGTGGCAGCAGGCTGCTGGCACTCACCATTCTCAGCATCACACGCTGCCCTCTGCTGTGCCTGGAGCAGCTCTGCAAGGGAAGAGCAGGGAGAAGGGAGATCAATCAGGGCTGCCCAGGCAGGAGGTGCTGCCTTCCATGGCGACAGAAGCTCACTTGGCTGTGGGCACAGAGCAGCCAGCACCTGCACCGCTTGAGACCCCCTGCCCTCCCATCTGCTCCCTACACCTCCCAGTACTGGGAATGTCCCTCCGTGCCCACCCCAAGGCCTCTGACCCAGACAGGAAGACCTTTGGCAAAGCAGAAAGACTCACCATTCCGTGCACGCAGTGCCTCTGCCGAGTCACCGTGGTCACCCAAGAAGAAGATGACATCAAGTTAGGGAAAGAGAGGTCCTTGCAAGACAGTCTACTCTGAGACTGCCCACCCCAGGGAGGCATGAAAAACCCCTCTGTCATGGTGGACAGCTAGCACCTCTTGGAGCTAGCCACCTTGTGGCTCTGCCTGGGATTTTTGCCCCCAGCCACAAACACTCACTTCTGTACCAGGACCCAGGGTTGGCCAGGGACCCAGGCTCTTCACTTCACGAGCCACACCACAGACTTCCCTCAGCATCCCTTTTCCTCATGGTTCTGTCTACACCAAATCCTCCAGCATCCTGGACACCCCCAACCACCGGCCTTGGCAACCCCAGGTCTCACTTGTTTCAAGGGCCACGTCTGCCACCATCCTTCCTCTGATGACACTTGGTGGAAGAAAGCAGAGGGAAAGGAGGGGGAGGTTATCTCCATCCCAGATTTCTCTTCCAGCAAAAGACCCCAGGAATTGGACAACCATCACACTGTCAAGTCTGCACCAATGAGCTTCCACCATGGGAATGGAAGGACACTTAAACCCCAAACACCCACCCACCCACACTTACCAATCTGCCTCTGAAGGTGTGCTGAAAGACAAAGACAACATAAACAGTAACTCCACATCAGCTATTGGCAGACCCCCCCCCCCAAAATGAAGAGTGAAAAGCCACCCCACAACTGCTTGTGAGATTGATTCCTCACTGCCAAGAAGAACTGTGCAATGGGGAAATAGCTTACCTGTTACAATAATGAGAATAAGGAAGTAGATAATCCAGGAAAAGTAACCGTTTTCTGAAAAATGGAGAAAAAGCAATAGAAAAATTACGTCAATTTTCTCGCTGTGTAGCACCCACATTCACAGGGTGGGCCTGGGCCACATAATCTGCACTCTTTGGTCATGGTTAGCAGAACGCTTTCAGCCAAAAATTGTCCATTTGCAAATATGATGCGGAACACAAAAAGTCTTAAGGAAAGCTAAAATGAGACACGAATATTTGCGTTTTAAATTCACTGCCTTTTATCCCAGAATTTTCATCATACTCTGAAGTGAGCAATATTCTTCTAAGCAATACCATGAAAACACTTTAGCTTAAGACAAGTTGACCTTCGAAGCTTCCACTGAGAGGAAATTTCAGACGAAAGATCAGCTGTAGCTTTGCTGCTTAACACCACCTTCCAGGCAGAATAACCCTCTAGTAGCCTAATGCCCAAGTCTTTCCTTGCTGGCACAAATCTCAGCAGCTGACAGTCTGAAGATGTGACAGAAAAACTCTGCCGGCACTGAAAAATAGAGATTCAGGCTGGGAAACAGGCTAGTGTACGCTTAGCTCAGGAGCCCACTGTTTTCCTGACTTTCCTAGGGTCAGCGAAAGCTCTTCCCATTCCAGCCACAGTCCTGATCGCAGGAAGCTGTGACTGCAGATTCATTGACTTCCTCAAAGTGTTGAGCAATAGACTCCTCTTCAGAAAATCTCAGTCCCTCACTATTGACACCATGGAATTATCATTGCTTTGCAAACAAAAACAGCAGTGTGTGTGCTAAGTAGTGATTAGTCAAATCATGTTGCAACTGAACACTTGAAAGCTATTAAGAACCACATGTAAAATCACATTTGGGTTTCCTGGTTTGTCTGGGACGCCTCATGCCCATGTACTAAAGAATGATTTTTGCAGTTCCATACTTTGCATAGTAGCCTCTCTCCTTAGCCGGCGTGGGCCAGTTGCAAATTTTCATGACACACCCACATGGATTCAACTACTGAGTGGTTTGGGAAAGTGAGTGAAATAAGTCACAGCGTTAGGTCCATCCTTCTCGACAGTGGAGGTTGATGCAGTATCCGAGTGAAAAGAGAGTAGCTTTAGGTTTAGGGTTAGGTTATTGTTCAGGGAATGCCAAAGTACATGATACAGGTCTTAATTACTGCCTACCTGACTGCTGAGCAATCTGTGGACTGTGTTCCCTATCAGTGGTCGCAAAAGAAGGTGGCTGTTGTCCACAGGGTATCTCAATGGAGCTTTCTATTGCAAAAATATTGTCCATCTCCTGTACAATGCTTGTCTGGGCCAGTGAAGATAGATCTTCTCCTTGGGGATTAACCCACATCACTTTGGGCTTTACATAGGTACCTCTTATTCTGCCCTTGTATGTACAAGTGCTTGACTGTGGCACAATCATTTCATTCATGGAACCTGCAACAGAGGCAATTTAACACCACCACATCCAACGTAGCACAGAAACACCAATTATGTCATGAGAGACATCTCACAGAACACCTGCACTTCTGTTGTTTCAGCTCTAATCACAACCATCTGGCTTTTGAGCATTTAATTTTTAATAAAACCACACTTTAAAGAGTCCTATGAGCTTTTCCCAAACCATAAGTGATACAGACTGTCACTTCAGGTGAGAAGGTAAAAAACAGAAGTGATGCTGAAAGAGAAAACAACACTCAGGTTTAGACTGTTAAAAATAAGGGAAAGCGATGAGCCCCTTAAGCTATGGCAGAACGTGGCCCAGTGAGGCAGAGCAATAAGAAGAATTCTCTCAGGACTTTTCTGGATCATGGTTTCGATGATCTCCTGAAGATACCAGAAGGCCAACCCTCCCTCACCCAACAGCAAAATTTCTCCTAAAGGGTAAGATTCTGCAGGATGCTTGGGGCTTCAAGGAAGGTTTGGTTTTTTCAACTCTTCTTGCAATAATGGAGGGGTCTGATTCCCTCAACAAAGCAGATGCAGATGTGAGATACCCGCATCTGTGATACCTATGAGATACCTACTTGACCTACCTGAACGGCTTATGTTGGATTTGATGAGTTTGACTACACACACCACATCTACATTATCACAGGGCACTGTGATGATGCTTTGCACCATGAAATAGTCTCTCTCACTCCAGTTTACATTGGTCTCAGCCTCCACATTTACTGTGTCTCCTCCATAGTTCATCCAAGTGACTTCAGGCTTTGGGTACCATCGTTCTGACTTACACGTGTAGCGACACATACTCTCCTCTTGAAGATCCCTGTCCAAAGTTGGCTTGTACCCAATTGCTGTAACAGAGTTAGTCCATGAGTATGAAACAGTTAGAGATACTGCAAAACGACAATGCCAACAACAAAGTAAATCAACAAAACTCAGAAAGTCTGAGTATGTTACTATAAAAATTCTTTGCTCATAAGAAGAACCAACCTGGTCAGATCAAAGAGGGTCATTTTCCTGGATTCCAACAATTGTGTTCACTAGGGCATCTTACCATGAACACATAGGAATCCCCAATCATCCTGGATAATCAAAGGTCAGGAAGAGCATTTGAGAGTTTGCAAAACAGATGAGCACTCTCCACATGACACTGAGGGCTATATGATACAGGTCCATAAAAAAACCCAATGGTATGGAGAGGAAGAAGAGCAAGAAATTGATCCCTGTCTTGTCCAGTGCCAGAACAGGAGGCATCATGTCAGCCAAGCCCATGGAAGATTCAAAAGAAAAGGAATTAAAAGGGCCTTCACACATAACATTGACCTGTGGAATAGACTGATGCCAGATTTGTGGATGCTACATGTTTCCATGCACTCAGACTGAGCTCCAAGAGTATGACTTGTCCAACAGGAGGTCAGATCTGATAAGGTGCTCTTTGGGAATGCTTCCAGGTTTGCATTTCAGACAGGTCTGCTGAGGCAAGGCATTTCTAATGAGGAAGAAAAAGGGGCCCTTATTGTATCATTATGTGCGCTGCACAGCAGTGAATACTCTCCCTGATAGCTCTGAGTAACTGGGTTTTTCCATTTTTCAAAGCAAACCAGCCCTAACTGGAGAGGATGAACATTCAAAATCCCAGAAGAGAAAACAACTCTAGGTTGTTTATATAGGGACATTCAGCACCTAGATAGGGATTTATATAGGGACATTGTGGTGGGTTGACCCTGGCTGGAGGCCAGGTGCCCACCAAAGCCATTCTATCACTCCCTTCCTCAGCTAGAGAGAAAATACAATGAAAAGCTTGTGGGTTGAGATAAGGACAGGGAGAGACCAGTCACCAATTATCACAGCAAAACAGACTCAGCTGATGGGAAGTAGTGAATGTATTCCTCATTTTGTTTTGATTGTGCATGCAGCTTTTGCTTTACCTATTAAACTGCCTTTCCCTGAACCCATGAGTTTTCATACTTTTACCCTTCCTATTCTCTCCTCCATCCCACCAGGGTAGGGAGTGAACAAGCGGCTGTGTTATGCTTAGCTGCCTGCTGGGGTTCAACCACGACAAGGTCTTAGCTGTCTAGCAAGGAATAGGCAGAGCCACAGAGTCCCGGTGGACAATGAACTCAGCATGGTCATAGAAGATCACATTTCATGGTGAAAAATCTCCCTGCTTACCTGTAACGTCAAGCCGAGTCGTAGCCTCCTGTGTGACAATGCTGCCGTTCGCTGCACAAACATACGTCCCCTCATCAGCTACTTGCACTTGCCGGATAACCAGAATAAGTGCCCTTCTCTGCCAGTGCCCCACAATCCTCCCATGTTCTTCATCCTGGCACTGTTCCACCACCTCACCCATGCTGGAGGAAGAGCACAGAGGAGCATCCCTCCCTTTTTCCATTTTGTACCAACGCACGCTCGTGTTGGAGGGGACACCTTCTGTCAGCTGACAGGACAGAGTCACTTGCTCTCCAACAAGGACCACTGACGGTTCGATGTTGATGGTTATAGGTACTCCAGCTGCAAAGAAGAGGTGGGAGGGAATGCATTGGTTTTCCCTGTGAGTGTAAACTTTCCATGGAGGGAAGAAAGCCATATGTGTTAGCTGAATCCAAATCAGAAAGCGGAGCTCTGGGTTAGAATCCCATAGTCCCTGACGATAGTCAGGACAGGGTCTCAAGGCATTGCTACCACCTCCTCCAGGCACAGACTTTACAGTTACCAAATAGCCTGGTTGTCAGTTGTGTTACGTACTCAGAGCATACTCATGCGTACTGTAGGCAGCAATTTATTCAGGAAGAGGTACGCTGGCACAAGGACTGCAAACCAAAGCTCACTGAGCCAGGAGCAAGTTACCACATAAGAGGTGCAAGGATCTGTACGACAATCTGCACACTTGGCAAATTCGCAACCTGCAAAGCAATCTGCACAGGCTCTTGCTCTCCACAGGCACTGGCTCTGTGAGCTGGGAGAGGCTGAACATGCCTCCCTCATATATGTATTGAGATCACAGAATTATGGAATGGTTTGGGTTGGAAGGAACCTTAAAGACCATCCAGTCCCTGTCCTGCTATGGGCAGGGACACCTTCCACTAGCCCAGGTTGCTCCAAGCCTCCTCCATCCTATCCTTGGACACTTCCAGGGATGGGTCATCCACAGCTTCTCTGAGCAACCTGTGCCAGTGCCTCCCCAGCCTCTCTGGGAAGAATTTCTTCCTCATGTCCAATCTCAATCTACTCACTTTCAGTTTAAACACATTACCCCTTGTCCTGTCACTCCCTGCCCTTGTAAAAAGCCCCACTCCCCAGCTTTCTTGTAGCACACACACACACACACACACACACACACACACACACACACCCAGGCACTGGAAAGTGCTATAAGGTCTCCCTGGTCTGTTTTCTTCTCCAGGCTAAACACCCCAACTCTTCCAGAGTGTCCCCATGGCAGAGGGGCTCCAGCATTTGAAGCATCTCCGTGGCCTCCTCTGGACTTGCTCCAACAGGTCCATGTCCTTCTGATGTTGGGGGTCCCAGAGCTGGACACAAAACCACAACGAAGGTCTCCCCAGAGCAGAGCAGTGGGGAAAGTATTCCCTCTCTCACCCTGCTGGCCATGCTGCTCTGGATACAGTCCAGGATACAGTTAGCACCGTATCCCACGCCATTTTCCTGAACTAGCTGACAGCCCAGAGGATGACTGGGGTGTCTCACATCTTCCAGGTGGCTGATGTTAGCCCAGATTTGGGCTTGGAGGTGTCAGGTGCCATGTAAGATCTACAGTGCATTTGTTCCTTTAGGGACTAGGAACAGGTGTGATATCTTAGGGTAACTGGATAGCTGGATACAGTAGGCATTTTCTTACCTGTAAGCCACATCCCAATTAAAACACATATTAGAATAGCAAAGGTCAGGCCTAGTAGGAGCTTCTTTACTGAGCCCTTATTCCATAAATCCTTCAAAAACTTCATGTGGGTCAAGTCCAATTGCTTCTATCTCCCCCTGGAAATGAATGATGTGAAAATAAGAAAGAATTCCTGAGAGTATTGAAACAGAAGGGAATTAATCTTGCTAAAGACAGAAACACAAAGGCAGCAACCTGGCTCTTTCTGCTGTGTTCAGACCCCGTGGGACTGTGTCATGTTGGTGGGCGTCACCCACAGCTCCTGACTCCTTTCTCAGAGGGAAATCTGCCCAGTGCTGTTCCCTGGCAGTCCCTATTCTTGGACACTGGAACATCTGACTTCTAACTGATTTGGATGGCAGGCCAGAAGTCCAGGATGCCCCCAGCCAGCCCTATGCATGTATTACTAGGCTCTCATGCAATGAATGGGATACATCACCTGCTCTTGTTGGTTGTGTCTAGGAAACTGGACTACCAAAGCCTGCCTACTTCAGTTCTGCAGCAGTGTGTCACATGGTGCAGGTGGTTCTGGGTCAGAACACCACCTTGAAGGAAGGATGTGACAGAGAATCACAGAAAATCCTGCTTTTGCTTCGTTACAGACGCACAGTTGTGGTCCTCATGCATAAGTGCGAGAGAATAGGAGCAACGACCTGGTCTGGTTCTCCCACAGTCTCCTTAGAAACTTTTACAGGGTCCCATCTTGGAAGGCATGAGAAAGGCAACGTATTCCACAGAGGTGAAGCACCGCAGCTCATCGGTGCCCAGTCAATTGCGCCTTTACTCCCACTAGCCACTGTCTTCTGTCTTTCACAGTTCCTCACACAGCCTTACTAAATCAATCAGCCAGCGTCTCCCACACACATCACACCTTATTCCCTATCTCTGTGACTTCGTTATCTTGCTCCAGCAATCTGTGTTCACTTCCAACAAACTTGCACCCTTGTCCTCTCTTACCAGAATACGTTGGTGAACTGCTAAAGGGCAGAAAAGGGTTGTTCCCGCAGGGCAATAAAGCTGGAGGAACAGCTAGTGCTGTAAGGAAGCACCTGGGGAGTACACCATGGCTTGCACGGGTCTAGCATTTACTCTAAATACTCAGAGCATAAGAGAGAGGTAATGAAAACACCATGCAGGAAAACACCTGTCATCATATTAATCACCTGAAAGGCAGGTATAGGACAATAAGGCATCCCCAGGGACGTCTCCTCCTTTGGCTGTACTGAACCCGAGTCACGCTGAGCTGTTTAGCACAAAAGCTCAGCTACATATAGAACTACACAGTTATCCACATTCCACAAATTGTCATTTACAACACCTTTTCATCATTTGAAGGACAGAGTATTAACATTTATGCCTTAACCATTCAACATTTTGAATGAATGAAAACAGCAAAACGTATATCTGGCCGTCACTGTTCCGTATGTTTGCTTTCTTCTTCCACAACCCTTAATTCCCTGCCATCCTAAATATTTAAACATATATTGCAAAGATAATTTTAATAGATATTTACCATTCCAAAGCAGAGGATGTTACATTTTCAATCAACCACATTGGAAGAACTTTATACGTAAACAAAATATCAGTACGGTGAGATAATTAAAACTACAGTACAAATCTCAGAACAGCACCAGATTAGTTAAATACTCATAAGTTTAGTTAGTAAAATACTTCTTCCTTACTAATGCTAAGATATTCTCCACTTTATTCCTTCATTCATTGATCCTCAGATATCACTTGTGAAGCATTAAAAAAAATATACCTGCCCCAAAAGACATCTAGAATATATTCTTTTGATACATTCCTTGTGCGTCCTTTCTAGCATTAAGAAAAAAAAAAAAAAGTCGTGCTCTTACCTGTTGGAAGGAGTGTCTTACCTAGAGATTTTAACAAATAAAGGAAGGAACAATGTGACTCAAGTTATCACTGAAGTAGGAGGAGCAATTCTACACTACTGGGAAAACGATAAGAAATGCCTTTTCCCTGTTGGTGAAATCAAGAAGACTGGAGGAAGATGGTGGGTAAATAAACATAAGAGGCTTCTTCTCTGGTTGTATTCTGTGTCTGTGGCCAAGTTTTGGTAGCAGGAGGTGTCTAAGGGCAGCCTCTGTGGTAAAATGTGAGGGGCTGCTTATATGTTGAACACAGCTGATTCAAGCCAGCTATAAAATGGACCTACCCCAGTGAAGCTGGTGGCATGTCTGAGAAAACATGACAAAATGCAGCAAAATCGTAAAGAAAACATGTGAAACAACCCTGCCAACACCAAGGTTATATAAGGAGGAGGAGGAGGAGAAGGTGTTCCAGCTGCCAGAGCAGAAATTCACCTGCAGCCTGTGGAGAGGGCAAGGGTAGAGCAGGAACCCACATTTCAACCCCTATTCTACAGCAGTTGGGTATTCCCTGAAGGAAGCTGCAGCCCATGGAGAGTCCATGTGGGAGCAGGTTTATCCTGGAGGACTGCAGCCTACAGAGAGCCTGGGCTGGAGCAGGGGAAATGTGTGGGGGAGAAGGTCTGACAGAGAGGAACCATTAAGGACTGACCATGACGCCCCCCATTCTCCATCCCCCTGTGAGGAGTGGGAGAAGGTAGAGAAGTCAGGAGTAAAGGAAGGAAGTTGAGCCTAGGAGAAAAGGAGCAGGAGGGGAAGCTGTTTCAGATGTTGCTCACTATCCAAACTTATTCTAACTAGCAGTAAATTAAATGAATCTTCCCCAAGTTGAGTCTGTTTTCTCATGGTGATCTCAGGCTTAACCATCTGCATAAAGATTCTGAAGGGATGAGAAAGACCAGGAAGCAGGTTATTCCATGGATTTTTGAGAGTCCTTTAACTAACAATTGTGTAAAGACCCATGCATGGAGGGAGGCAAACCGTTACAGTTTTCCATGAGTCCATTCCATGTCATCCACCCAGATCAAAAACTTTGTGAGTTATAAGGGTTTTGCTACACCCTATAGGCTGCCCTTTTCTCATTATCAGCTGTCTGGGCTTCCCAGTCACACAAAAATTTGCCTCTATCTTGCCATCAGACTGGTAATGACATGGTATGCTGTGGATTGAAAGCATTCTGCATTCTCTAAGCTCTTTTCACAATTTAAATCTGTTCATAGAATCATAGAATCACAGCACAGTTTGGGTTGGAAGGGAATTAAAGACCATTCAGTCCCTGCCTTGCCATGGGCAGGGACACCTTCCACTAGCCCAGGCTGCTCCAAGCCTCACCCAGCCTGGCCGTGGACGCTTCCATGGAGGGGGCATCCACAGCTTCCTATCCCAGTGCCTCCCCACCCTCTCTGTGAAGAATTTCTTCCTGATGTCCGATCTCAATCTCCCTCTTTCAGTTTAAACCCGTTATCCCTTGTCCTGTCACTACAGGCCCTTGTAAATAGTCCCCTCTCCCCTGCTTTCTTGTAGCCCCCCAGGCACTGGCAGGGGCTCTACAGTCTCCCTGGAGTCTTCTCCAGGCTGAACACCCTCAACTCTCCCAGCCTGTCCCCATGGCAGAGGGGCTCCAGCCCTCCGATCATCTTCATTATCTTCTTCCTCACCCTTTCTTTTCTTGGACCAAGCTTTTGACTGATGCACACTGTTCAGGAAGGGAACACTTTCATTGGATAGGTGAAGCCCATTGGACAGGCTCTTTTCTGCCCCACTCCAGAGGATGCACAAACTGGAAAATGAGGATGCATTGGGCAAAGCTGATAACCTTAAGGTGACTAAGTCAGCTCGAGATTTCTAAATCTTAAAACTCAATAAAACCTAAGTTGAGGGCACCTAAACAGAAGCAATTCTGTA
This sequence comes from Rhynochetos jubatus, assembly GCA_027574665.1. NCBI lineage: Eukaryota > Metazoa > Chordata > Aves > Eurypygiformes > Rhynochetidae > Rhynochetos > Rhynochetos jubatus. Next base: position 223,326 of record CM050684.1, on the reverse strand, counting down.
TTACTCTACATTCTGGACAGTGTTTATACCTGCTCCAGAGTTATATCTCCACAGACTTCAAGGAAATACCTGCTCCATCATGTATTCTTCCAAAATTTCCATGGACTGCAGGGGAGCTTCTGCTCTGGAGCCTAGAATGCTCGTCTTACAGAGTTCACCTGTGCAGCCTCCCCACTTCCAGCTACCAAAACTTGGCCATGTAAGCCCAATACAATTTCTAACTGGAATTTGGCCATTTTGACACAAGCTGCTCTGAATATTTTTCACAACAAATAGTTCGGAGGCTGAGAAAAAGTTACCCTCTCCCCTCAGAGGCCTGTCAATCTTTAAGCAAGACTGGTGTGAAGACATGAAATAAAATGAAAAGAGAGTGCGGATAGTTTGAAGATCAGTTTATATACAATTTATTATACAGGTTTTGTGTAACTTTTTCATGTTTGATGAGACCTTCAGGCATTTAGTCACATGCTTTTTCTCCATTCTCCTTGGCAGATTTTTTCCACAGACAATTAGCTTAGCTCCTTTCGATTCACTAGGTCTCTAAATTAACTGGAATTGATGTGGGAAACATAAGAAATTCAAAGTAAAGCACTAGGTTTCTTTTAGAACCACCTTCGGGTGTTGTTTCTGCCAGGACTTACTGACAGCAAAACGGGTCATGTTCAAATTCAGGATGAGTAGCAATCCAATGAAACCCTTTGGTTTAACCTCTCATCGGAAGTTTCAGGTGCTTGGAGAACAAACACACTCTTGACAAATGTTGTTTAAAACTAAAGAGAAACACAGAAATCTGACATTTTGAGGGTGTGGATGAGCCATAAATCCTTTTTTAGCTATACCAGTAATAACTGATGGTCTTTCCCTGGGGAGGCAGCTACTGGACCAGGGGGCTGTCATCTCCATCCAGTTGTCATCCATGATCAAGTTTGCATGGGCAAGAAGTAACAATCATATTGAAATGGGGAAAAAAAAATAATCCTTTTCACCCAACAATGTTCTAATTAAAGAGAATGAAGAATATATATGGGTCTCTACAAGGGCAGAAGGCTAAATGCCCTAATAATCATGATTTCAATGCATTAACTAAACAGTCAAATGCTTCTGATGTTCCTATTTTACTTCAGCATTGATTTTCTTCATTCTCATTCTTCTTACATCATTCAGTAAGAACAATTAAGGAAGTTTTCTCTTTGTCGTGGACTTACAAGAATGCATTTTTTATGATGGTTTGTACACATCTTGGAATTCACAAAGGACTTCCAGAATATACTACACCAAAGAGCAATCATTACAGTCTTTATCTGTTCTCTTAATTGAGAACAAATAATATTAAAAATTCTTTTGCTTCAAATTGCCTTTTTTTCCCTATTTTGAGACACTGCAATTTTCTCTCATTACTTCTTTTTTTCAGGTTTTCCTGTTTTATTCCCCAGTCCTACTCTGTTTATTTTATAATTATGGATGTCCTAAGACTTTCTAGGCTCTGCTCCTCTCAACTCTGGCCTCTTGGCAGAGACCTACAATTCTACAACCCTTTTGGTTCAACATTTCCTTTTAGAGTGCCTCCAAAGGGACAGGGATTGAGATTGGGCGGATAAGAGGTGTGCGTGTCCCTTCCCTTCTGGATAGAAATGGGTAAAACATTTCTGCAGGTTCTTTTCCAAGTCTTAGGTGCATTCTCACCATGATACCCCTCTGCTCAGCTTCGTAAAAGTTCACTTGCCCTTCCTCCAAGTCCAGAAGCACACCGACTACTAAATAAGTCATCAGTTGCTTCTCAAACTTGCGGTGTCCTTCGCTAGAGAAAATCTCTCCCTGGGACCTGTGCAGAGCCCAGTAGTCCTCCCCAGGAAGGGTCCCTTCCTCCTCCCGTCTCCCTTTGTCCCTCACCACCCCCAGCACCCAGTCCTGCTGCTGGCCCACCTCCACCTCCCAGTAGTGTTTCCCAGATGTAAACCCTTCCTTCCCCACCAGCACAGGGACTGTGGAGGGAGTGTTTGGGCCAGCAGGTTCTGACGTGTGGCTCTCCACATCTGTAATCCCTGGCACCTGGATCTGCAGGACTCGGCAGTCGGGATTCACAGTGATGGGAACTGGAAGGAAAAATGAGAATCATCTGATGAGCAGAGTGTCCTGGGGACCTCTCTCCACACAGGGCTATGAGTTGAAGTGTTCGAGGGTCTGGGTGCTCCTGGTGTGACTCAACAAAGAATTTAAACATTCCCCAGAACAGAGCATGCAATCCCTGATGAACTGAGAGGCACCTTGGAGCTCTCACAGTCAGGTCCTTTCTCGAGGTGCACGTCCACGTGCCTGACCATAAATCTTTCTCTTTTCCGTACGGCTGCCTGTCCCCTCCAGAGTTGTGTCCACACCCCACCCCAGACCTTGACTCTTTCCAGAAACTCCTTTTCTCAGTCTTCCTAACAGCCACACCCCAGCCTCTTTTCCCGTTAACTGAGCCAGGCAGATTCCTGTGACTCCAGCTCAGTCAGTTTATCTCTATAAACATGACATCGTTATTTCAGGGTGACTGGCATTGTCCATTCAGGGTAGCTTGGACAGAGGGCCACTGCATTTTCACACTCTTCCTCCTGCCCGCTTACCCGCGTGGCTCCGGGCTTCCCAGAAATCTACAGAAAGAAAATGGACATTATTCTATTATTTTTTATAAGACAATCAGATACTTCTCAGGCTGAAATACTGAGCAGTCTACTAATGTGCAGTTCCTGTCGTCATTGTGATTCTGCCTTCCTCCTCTCAACCCACCAATACTTATAATTACTAGAATTTTTAAGTCACTTACCCAGCTCTGCTTTCAGTCGATCTGAAAGGGAAAGGTATTCCAGTCACTAACATTTGTTTGCTTTTCCCTTTTTGTTCCAGTTTTTCAAAAAGGGATGTTGCCAAAGGATGGATAAGGAGAGAATTCCTCCCCATAGGTTGATATTTCACCATATTACTTGACATCAAATCCAGGCATAACATAGATGTACTCACCTGAAGACTTATCTTACTGTTTCTAAACTAGACAAGAATGTCATATTTGCATAAAATATGTTTTCTTACCAAAGCGTTTTTTGAGTTTGGATTTTGCTGAAAAGGAATAGCATAAATGAGTGATGTAAAAGCTCAAGGCAAAAATGAAAACACATTTGTGAGAAAGACATTAGAATTAGTTGTTCCTTAGGGGAACAGCATATACACGTGTGGAAGATTTCTGTCATTAAATTTGCAGCGTAAAAGCAGTTGCAGTTTTTTCTCAGTAATGCAAGAAAGGGGGAAGGACAGAACAAGAAACCTGAGCTGAGAGTTTTGGTTCTGTGCAATCTGCATTTTGCCAGGTGAAACACGTTGCTTAGGGACATGGTTTAGTGGTGTTCTTGGCAGCAGTTAATGGGAGCACTCATTGACCTTAAGGGTCTTTTCCAACCTAAGTGATTCTATGAAACTGTAAGAAAAAAACCTAATGCAGAGTCCTGAGAGACCATCACTTGGGCCCAAGGCATAATGCATCCCCCACATGTAGGTAGACAAGTAAATATCATTGGCCTCTTTGCCATGTAATCACCTCTAATAACATTTCTGAGCATTTTAAATAAAAGTCAGCTAATTAAACAGCGTAGCTTATTGTCACTGCAACTGAACAACATCCATTCTCAAGGAATATTCTAAGAAAATGACATTTACCTGCTCGATTTTGGGTTTTCTTTCCTTCTGAAAAGTTTAGCACATGGAATAAAAGAAATAATATTAATGAAGTACTTATTGGTTGTAAATTGGAATTTTAAAGTTATTTAGTGGACTTCCATGCTGCATTTCATTACACCTTAAACTCGTGTCACTTCTTTGGGAAACACATCCTTCCAACACACTTTCTACTAGATTGTTTCACAGCTAAATGCACACACACAAATTCTACAACTCTTAAAGCCTTTCTTCCCTGAAAAGTAAATATCTGAGACTATGCCTGGTGTTTTTCACATGAAAAGGATTCGGTTCAGCTGAGCCTTGCATTTAATTTCAAATGCTTAACCCCATTAAACAGTGCCATCACACCCAGCAATCAGACCACAACAAACAAACAAACAGCCCACAAAAAAACCAAAGTGGGCATTACTTTAGCACAAAGGCAATTAAAGACAATGAACAACAAAAGCATCTTACCTAACATTGAGTTCAGTTGGTTTTTTTCTAGAAAAGACGGTACACAGATATCAGTGTAAGCTCCTTGATAGAACGGCTTCACGCAGTCAGTACCAGGACGTGAGTCACATAACCACACAAGTGCATCACTGTTGACTGCTTCAAGTTAAGTACATGTAAATCCAATTCAACAACACAACCCATGAATGTATGTCATGGTGTAACCTCGGCTGGCAATGAAGCACCATGCAGCCACTCGATCACCTCCCCTCCCTGCCTCCAACCGTGGAGGAGCAGAATCAGGGGAAAAGAGAATTACGATCGTTGATTGAAATAAGAACTATTTAATAATTGAAGATAAATTAATAATATATTAATGCTAATAACATTAACAGTACTACTACCACTAAGTAATTAAAATAATAGAAAATAAACTAGATTATACAATTGCTCACCACCCACCATCTGATACACAGCCAGGTCATGAGTAGTCAGATCCAGAGAGCCCAAGAGCTGGATCCCAAAGGCAAGCACAGCAGGGTCCAAGCAACCCCATGAGTGACAGCATGACGAGGAAAACCAACCGACCCACCAACTCACTAATGAATGAGCCAGCTAGCAAGCTAACAAGCGAGCTAACAAGTGAGCAAGCAAAGGAACCCTCCTCGTTCACTCCCCTCATATGTACCAAGCATGACATGCTATGGAATGGAATGCTTTTTCGGTCAGTTTGGGTCAGCTGTCTGAACTGTGTGTCCCCCCTACTGCTTGTAGTGAGAAAGTTGGGAACACAGGGGTGGGATCAGGAGCTGGAAAAAACCTTGAGTTGGTGCAAACATGCCCCAGCACCAACTAACCGATCCCTTATTAGTGCTATTCTCATGGAAATCCAAAACCAGCCTCATACCAGCTACTGTGAGGAAAATTAACTCTGTGCTGACTAAAACCAGCACAATGTATCACACCATTTCAAATGTATTGTATTTAAAAACTCATTAAACATGGTGGGAGCAAGATTTATTTGTATTGCTGGTAGAAAACTTTCAAAGACTGTTTAGATCATCTCTGGGGCCCCCAACATCAGAAGGACACAGAGCTGTTGGAGCGAGTCCAGAGGAGACCATGGAGATGCTCCGAGGGCTGGAGCCCCTCTGACATGGGGGACAGGCTGGGGGAGTTGGGGGGTTCAGCCTGGAGAAGGGAAGGTTCCAGGGAGACCTTATAGCACCTTCCAGTGCCTGGGGGAGCTACAAGAAAGCTGGGGGGGACTTTATACAAAGGTAGGGAGTGACAGGACAAGGGGTAATGGGTTTAAATGGGAAGAGGGAGGTTGAGATTGAACATCAGAAAGAAGTTCTTCATGGAGAGGGTGGGGAGGCACTGGGACAGGTTGCCCAGAGAAGCTGTGGATGCCCCATCCCTGGGAGTGTCCAAGGCCAGGCTGGAGGAGGCTTGGAGCAACCTGGGCTAGTGGAGGGTGTCCCTGCCCATGGCAGGGGGGTGGAACTAAGTGATCTTTAAGGTCCCTTCAAACCCAAACCATTCTGTGATTCCATGAATAATCTTGAAAAAGGCATGATCACCAGTAAGAGGAGTGTTAGAAGCTTGCTAAGAGTTTTCCATCCAACAGCAGAGATATGGCTTTCAAATCATTCACTGCTGGCCCATGTTACTTCCTTGTACACATCTGCAGTCTTCACTACAGAATAGACCTCATGTGGGGTATAATGTGTGGTTGTCAATGTTTCCTTATCATTGAAAAGGGCTTCCCCTTCTGCAATTATCACTTTGAAAATGAACATTTGCATATTGCTTCCCTGAATTTATATTTCTGAGATTTCTGAACGTTAGCTTCATTATGAAAGCAAAGGACTTTTACCTTCTTCCATTTCCATCTTCATTTTTACTGAAAAATAAAGAAAATGGATCATAATGTTAATTATTCTTGTAAACTTCAAGAGTGTACTTTATGTAAAAGCAAAAATAACTGGGGTTAAATCTTTAATTTAATTTAACCTAATAAGCTTCCAAAGGCTTCTTGTGAGTCCAAAGAATTCTTATTTTTTATACCAGGACACATTTCATTTGCAATGGAGTTCACAAAAAAATGAAGAAACATTCTGAGACACACAGACCTTCCAAGGAGAGTGTTGTCCCAGCCATAGCCTAACTGAGATTCAGTGACCAGGAATAAAACCTTTCTGGTCCCATTGACACACATATCCTCCAGTGCCAAACCTTGCCAGGGAACAGAACCAAACGTGCCTCAGGGAATACAATTCTTCATGCAATCATTCATTAGAATAATCCCTGCTGTAGTTATAGCATGGGTCAATTAGTATTCTCCCTAACAATAGGCAGGTATCATCCAGGCAACAACACGAGCCAAGAGCCATTGACAGTCGATGTTTTGATTGTGGATACTCTGTCCTGGTGAGCAGGAATGTTCGGCACAATTCACACAAGCTATGCCATGTGTCGTGTGTGTCTCCCCACCCCAGCAGTGGTGTCAGACTAGATGATCTTTAAAGGTCACTTCCAGCCCAAACCATTCCATGATTCCATGCCAACTGGTCCATTCTATTTTCAAGTACAGGCATAGGAGGTAAGTACCAAACAGATGTATTCAAAGAGCGAGTTGCTTTCAGAGTCTTGAGATGGATTTGGGTTGGATCCTTGAATTGCTCTTTATTGTTTAGTTCATTTAGTTCTTCTAAGGAATCTGAGGAATACTTCTCATAATTTAATTAACTCTTGAACAATTACAAACAAAGCTTGAATATGCATGACCTGATGGAGTATGTCAGTCATCATATAGTAATGACTAGAGCTTAATGAAAGAAGGAAACAGACTATCTCTGAAGGAGAAATGAAAAAAAAACCTCATACAGGAACTTACTACATTGTCCTGTGCAAAAATAACATTAAAAACTACAAAACATATTTGGACACAACTACAACTGCTAATTGGTTCTGTAATTTAATACAAATAAACCTTCCAACTTACAAATTGTCATAATCTTTATATTCATCTTCCTCTTTACTTACCTGTGCTAAGTGTTTTCTTGTTATTACCTGTTAAAAAAAAAGAGCAAAAAACCCATTATTGCGTGGTTTTCTAGAGTAATACTGCTGGAAATCAGTTTGTTGATTTGTCATTTTTGCTCTAGTGTCATTAGCGACACTCTGGAGTTGTATCCCCGAGGATTATAGAAAGGAAACTACGCACATAGTTTAGCTCACAAAGCTCCTCTTGTCAGACCTAAACCGACAGAGGTAAGTTTGCATTCCTCCTTGTTCAAACTGTATAATTTCCCATCTTTTTTTGGATCAGTTTCCTGAGTTTGGTCATTAAACAATCACTGGTGATTTTGCTTGTGAGCTTTTGTTAGTCATGGATTTCAGTATGAACTGTTGCGATATTTCTGTATGTCGACTGATGTACAAATACTTACTTCTCAGCTTAGAAAATACAGTGGAAATCAGGACCATGCAAAGACATAAAATTACCAGGAAGATAATCAGCCATTTTGAAATGTAGGGAAAGAAAATATCTGTAAAAAAATTACCAAAAGGAGTTATATTCTATTAATGATAAACATAAAGACAACTATAGCTTAGGATGCAATCAATACCTCTGAGGAGAGGGTGGATTTGTATTTTACTTGGGATTGCCTAACAATGTTACTGAAGAGATCTAGCTCTCCCCAGCAAGCCTAATCCAGGGAGACTCTTTCTCGGGGTATCAGATTCAGAATTATGAAAGAGATGTCAGAAGGAAGGAGGTAGATAGGTAGGTAGGTAGATAGGTGAGAGAGAGATATCTGTTGCATTTCGTAGTAAACTAACCTTAAAAGACGTGATGGAATGAAGAAAGGAACCATCCCCACTGGGCAAAAGAGACATGTTCACTCTTGTTGAATTGGCTTCAATTACTATCATCTGATTCACCCTGCTGAGCCATCTCCATAAGCCCAGATGGAGAATAAAATTTAAGACATTCTCCAAATTCAGTTTCCTATTTTCTCTTTCCAGGAACCTCCACCCACAATTTTCTGGGATTTCTTGATGCCATCCTGAAAGGGACTTCCTTCAGACACTTCAAGAGCTTTATGCTGCACTCTAGTTGCCACCCCAGACCTAGACATTGGCTTTGTGGGGCTGAAGTTCATTTTGAGGTCCAGCCCTATGAGTCTTGCTTCAGACCACCTGACGCTTGTCTATATACCCAGCAAACAGAAAAGTAAAGTCCTACAGACTACAGGAAGGCATGACATTATCCACATCATGATTACACGGTAATGCACATATTAAAAAGAGGGAAGATAAAAACATGAACTAGACACATTTGTGAGATGTTGAAATTATCACTTTAACTCTTCGGACCGTAACTACCGTTTTCAGCTGTTCTCTCTGAAACCCACCAGTGCTCTTATTGTTAAATGACCTGGTAACCTATTTCTGGATAATCAAAGCCTTTAGAATGCCTGACTATCACTAAGGAAATGTGTCTTTTTTATGTGCACGGAGTTGTATTCTTAGCCCATTTTAATTCAGCTCCAACCAGTTGACAGCCTTAAATTTGAAGAACGGAACATAGAAGTCTTGATACTACCTGACCCCTTTTTAAAAGGAGAAACCGAGTCACTAGGTACTGTCAAAGGTTGTGCAAACAACTAGAAATAAGGGTGGAAGAAGACTGCAGCTCATGAATATTTTTCCAACACTGACACTCATAATACAACTTCAGGTCAGCCCATGACATGAAAATGGGTCCTACACCATTTAGACAACCAGTCTTTTTAATCTATAAGCAGGTGACTACAGAGCTCACCCACCTGAGATCAGGACTCGGGACTCGCTTGTTGTATTTAGTAGATTGTTGACTATCCTGCAAGAGACTTCCATGTCAGAGCCCGGGTTTAGGTTCATGGAGGTTACCACACTGTATAGGCCTGCTGGCATCATTGTCATCTTTGTGGTCGATAGTTCCTTCCGGACCCATCCTTGGCCATCCAGCCAAATCACCTCAGGTTTAGGAAACCATCCAGCTGCATGGCAGGTGAGGCTAATACCCTGCTTCACATGACTCCTCAGGAAAATGGAAGGCACACCACCTTTAGCTAAGAAAAAGCATGTGTATACTCCATTTCAACCAGTACTGAGAACAGGGAATTTTCTGGTTTATCTTGAATTCAACACTTTTTTAGATATGCATTTGTATGGAACTGCATAGAAAAACTTTTCTGAATTTAAACTGTGATAGGGACTTGGGTCCTGAAGTTTCTTAAGGGTCAGCAATTAATTCTATCAGGTTAAGAGAAAGGAACAATTTAATGGAGATTACAACAAACAGAGCTGTCTGGCGATGACTATTCTGGAATGAAGTTGCCAGTGGAATTTCCCAGAATTTTGTAAAAAGAGAAAAAAACCAATCCATATAATTACGATGATTAATGGATTGCAGGAAACCTATGAATGACCAGTGCAACCCGTCCATGAAAACATTATATTACTGTCTCAGTATACACCAGTAAAACTGGTACCAACATGGTACAGATCACATCTACAGTGCAAAAGGGGGTATTGTTTATACTCAGGAGTGCAGAAAACTCAGAGTGCTACTTAGATGGTAAACCTTTGCTTCATCTGGAGGTTTAAAGATAAGAAGACATCTTCAGGAATATCTGGCTGTGACATGAGATGCCTCAATACCTATCAAGTGGAAATTGGTTCCTGTGTAGCAGGGACAACACAGAGGAACACATACGTGTCCGCTTCCAAGCCAACCACAATAACTGAAGCTACAGACAAAGATGGTAGAGACCATAGAGAAACTCTGGATAATCAACTCAGTAACAGCTGATTGCACAGTAGAAACCTAAATTTAGTTTTACATTGATCAGTTGGATAATTGCAGGTTTTTCTGAACCTTCTGACTGGACTTTCACTGAGCGTGAGGGGAGATTGTACTCTCAGGTCACATTACATGTGTTTGGGTACCTAAATAAAGGTATCATAAAGTAGAAGTAAAACTTAGCTCAGATATCAGGTTTGACCGTTAATTTAGAGAAAAATAAGTCGAATCAAACACATCCTCCCATGAAGATATTTTATGTATCAAACAATATTAAATTGATGTTACAATTCCCTCAGTCAGTGATGGATATTCATATTTCTGTTCAGCTCCATCTTTGAATAAAAAGAGAGAATTGCCACTGACCTGCCACTTGCAGTTCGATCAACACATCATGGTACGTGTCATTGAAAGAGACCACACAAATGTATGAACCCTTGTCAGAGGTCCTGACATTCTTCAGGTACAGAGACATGTTGCCAGCTCTAAATTCACCGTGGAAGAATTTTGTTCTGCCTTGATATCTCTCATCTTGTTCCTCCTTTTTGTTCTTTCCATCGTATCTGCTCACAGTTATTTTTTCAGACGGTTCATGAAATATCCACTGGACAGAGAAAACCTCAGGAATGTTATCTGCTACCACGTGGCAGGGCAGAATGACCCCTTTTCCAATGACCCCAATGATGGAACTATTAGGAGAACTAATAAGTTGACCTGTGTGAAGATGAAATGGCAGTCGTTTCTGTTTGTCCATATCACATTTTTCATGGCACTACATCAGGTAACAAGTCAACCATTATCAATGTCAACAGGAGGGAAATCCAGCAGAAAAATAAAAGAAGAAAAATAAAAATAACATGACAGATGACTTAGATGAGTAATGTTCATGTTAAGTGAGACTCAGGGAATTTATCCTTCGGTGGTCTGAACACTTAAACAAGTTTGTGGCCATTAAGTGATGGCTATTGAGGAATCATAGGAAATGGGTGAACACCGAGAAGTCTGTAAAAGGTCAAATATAGGGTGCAGGATCTATATATCAAAAAAGCAAAGGTGGAATTCAGTTGTCTAAACTTTAGCACCAAGTATCATTTGAAATGTCATACAGTATACAAGATATTCCTATGGTTCTGGTAGATGTAGCAGGTGACCTGGAGCTGATCTGCACGTATGTGAAGGAGCAGCTGGAGAACAGACCCCAATACAGCGGTGCCTAGAGGGACACTAGACATTTACATGTCTGTTTATCACATATATGATGATGTGGTGATCTACATCCGAGCTAGCCATCCCAGGTTCCCTTTGCAATGAATGTGGAGGAACAGGCAGTGTCAGAGAATGAGTCTTTGTTGAAGGGCCAATGACTGTCTCTTCCAGATCTTTTCTTTGAATGGTGAAGTCTAGGGTTACTATACTGAAGTTAGATACATGAGTTGAATCCCAAACACAACATGTATTTTTGAAAGGGAGAAAAAGGGAAATCCAGAACATCTTATAGCACTCATTCTCATTTCAGTTTCAAGGAGGATACCAAAATGGAAAAAAGGCTCTTGGAAACAACTAAATAGTGACCAATATGGATTTTCAAAGAAGATGTATCACAGAAACTTGACTTATTCTATGGTGAGTTTAAAATGTACCACGAAACATTGAGGAATTTTTTCTAGTATTGTTTCATAAACATGTAATGTCACTTGGTATGTTGTATGGTGTTGCATCTGATCAAGCCCAAAGGGCCTCAGTCTATGCTGACCTTCTATCACACCTGCCAGCTCCATCTAACAGGAAATCTCAAGTACCCTAAAGATTTTACAATGGCACCAGGTATCTATGGTTCAGCACCTGACCACGACAGTAACTCACAGGGCGTGGGATTAAGATATGGAACTGTGAGCCTAAAAACAAGTGTCCAGGCTTCTTAATCACCAAAAGCACTAAAAACACAACTTTCATCTTTGAATGACCTGCCACTTGCAGTTCAATCATTGACTTGACTACATTCCTGCATCAGTCAATGGAGATCTAGCCAAGTAATCTGTTCAGTTCATTCTGCAGTAGGCAAAGTGTGTCCTTTGTGTAGGATAGAATTCCTTGAACATCCATCTTGGATGCCTTTAGGCCGTCTAGACAAAGGACAGGCTACATGACAGGTCTGTTCTATTTTGGAACATCAAGGGGCAAGATCATGACCCCACAATGTCTAAAATACCAATAGATGCCAACGTGTGAGCAACCAAATCTTATTCTAGATGCTGAGCTTGCATGAAGACACCTGCTTCTAGGAAGCTGCATGTAGGCAGCTAAATCTGCCAGCCAGATCCAAAACCTTGGACACAATTCTGTTGCCTACACCTCGCTGTCTAGTGCCCAGTTAACCTGGAGCCTCCCAGCTGACCTCCATCCACCAGTCTAGGGGGTTATACATCTCCTACAGCCCTACATAGATGTCTCAGGTACCTTAACACATATCAGACTGCACCAGGATCTTATTTGGTATTTTAATTTGATGTTTTATAAAATGTGATTTTTTAATTGTATTGTTTTTAGTTAAAAAGAAGAAAGTTAAATTGAAAGTTAAAGTTAAAAAGAAGAAAGATGTGTACTCATTGTTTTTGACTTTTACATTTTTATGAACCTAGGCAGAAATAAGCTGTTTCATTAAAATATACACAAAATGGAATTATTTTTACCTGTAGTCAGGCATGATCTGCAATGAAAAGTCAGTATGTGAATAGCTGTCAGCCACCAAATGGGGGAACCCATCAATATCCAGGCTTCCTAATCATCCACAGGACCAAAAGCAAACCTTCCAGTTGAAATTTCTGTATGACTCCTTCAGTCTTTTCACGTTACATGCAAAATAGCAAGCATAATTAGAGATAAAATAATGACAAAATATGAATGAACTTACAGATAATGGGTTTGATGCTGTGAAAGAGGACATCTTTTCTTTCCTCATGTCCCTGTCAAATTTAACTAATAAACAGTGCAAAAGAAATATACTGTTTGTCTCCTCTATTCAGCTGGCTATATTTACCTTTGTTTTCCAGGAACTCCTTATTATAGTCACTGGCAATTTTTTCCTTTCAGTGAGGACTTAAACCATTTCATCTTGTCTTTTGACTTTAGCAAACTACTCTTTTTTTTTCCTTATTTATAGTACAAAAACCCCAACAACCTCATGGGTAAATTCTCAGAAGTAATGCTAATATATTAGTCTCCCTGTTGAATTACATCTGCATTTTAAAGAGAAACTTGTGATTTAACAAATATGACTCTCCCACTTCCTCCCAGGATCTTTGCTTTCTACTCACTGCTGAACTAATCCATACTCACAGCATACTCAGAGTAAGTATATACAACTCAAACTGACTAGTGAGCTGAAGGGGCACAAGTCAACTTCATTACAAGCACACCACCTCCTGATTTCCTTTGCTTGTCTCCGTTTTTCTCACTTCTCCAATCACTGGTAAAATCAAGTGCTGGCAAAGAGAGGTATTCCCATCTGAAAATGGCAATAATGCATCTACAGCAGGCAGGTTCATTCCTGTCACTGCAAGTGATTAATTCTACACCAGTTAATTCAAGTATCATAGCAAACGCAATGTGTTTTCTTCATGGATTTAGCAAAAGTATAATTTCTTACCTGAATTGTAAGACCTTAAGGCTTCTCTATGACATATGGTTGTGGTGAACCTTTGTCCTCATATCTTTATTACCACTGAAGCTTGTGATTGCATTTTCCACATCCAATAGAGCTAGAGAGGACTGAGCAGTATGACTGGGGAAAAGGTGGCTGCCAAGATTCATATTGCAAAACCAAAATAGCTTCTTGCTTCTCAGTTCATCTCCCTGTATTCCTAGCTGGAACACATTGGGGATGTTCCTCCTCATCCCCCTGTGAAAAATTATGCTCTATTCAACCTCCGTTTAGCCAGAAAACACTGCAGTAAAACTTACCAGTATGTCATGAACAATTGGTAGGGTAATTCTTTTCTATCACAGACTCAAGTATTTCCCCTCTGTTTGCAAATACATCTGGATCTTGGTAGTGTTGGAAGTTGTTTCTATATTGTTCTTTTTATGTCCTGTTGAAGATCAGAAAATCAGAAAACAATTTCAGTCAAACTTTCCCCTTATTTTTATCCTTCAGTTATTCTGTCTCCTGGACACCCTGTGAACTAGCATTTACTGCTGTCAGGATACTGTTGTCCCTCTTTTTATATTATCATCGTTTAACCCCAGCTGGCACCTAAACACCACCCAGCTGCTTGCTCACTCCCCTGCCCTCAGGGGGATGGGGGAGAGAATTGGAAGAGTAAAAGTGAGAAAACTCATGGGTTGAGATAAAGACAGTTTAACTAAGTAAAGCAAAAGTCACACACACAAGCAAAGCAAAACAAGGAATTCATTCACGACTTCTCATGAGCAGGAGATGTTCAGCCATCACCAGGAAAGCAGGGCCTCGTCATGCATAATGGTTGCTTGGGAAGACAAAAGCCATCACTCTGATCATTCCCCTCTTCCCTTCTTCTCCTCCCACATCTTTATATGCCGAGCATGACATCATTCAGGATGGAATATGCCTTTGGTCACTTGGGGTCTGCTGTCCCAGTTGTGTCCCCTCCCAACTTCTTGTGCATCCCCAGCCTTCTCGCTGGTGGCGTGAGAAACAGAAAAGTCCTTGACTCCGTGTAAGCACCGCTCAGCAATGACAAAAACACCCTGGTATCATCAACACTGTTTTCAGCACAAATCTAAAACTTAGCCCCATCCCAGCTACAGTGAAGGAAATTAACTCTGTCATAGCCAAAACCAGCACACGTATCTGGATTGTAGTGAAGATCCTCGAAAAAGGGATGGCCCAGAGTTTTTCTGTGTAGCAGTATAATAGAATGCATTGGTCTGGGTGTTTTTCTGGGTCTTAGGGTTTGGTGTGGGGTTTTATGTATTTTTCTGGGAGGTGGGGTGGAGTATTTTCTCCTGCTTTTCTTTCTTTCTGTAATGGAAATTCTAAACCACCTGATTAGGTGTTTTGCCAGGCTTTTTTAGTTCTTGAAACAAAGGCATGATTATGGAAACAAAGACTACAAAGGCAAATTGTAGTCTTCTCTTTTAACTTTTGAGGATAATTTGATCAATTTTATTCAAATTCAATTGAGCAGTAGATTTTCTTAGAGCTATGAAGTTTCTGTAAGGTCTGCAAAAACACCTGCATGTTTGCAATCTGTTCTTTCCAGAGACAAAACTGAAGAAAGCAGAGGGGAGGTTGCTTGAAAATGAACCTGATGAAGGATGGAGGGTACAATAACATCAAGAATGCAAAACATGATGCTTTCTCAAGTGAATCTTGACATTTCCTAGATGGAGTAATCATTGATGAGGTGAGTTTTGCAGGTGCATCTTGCAACCTCTTCACTGATGACCCCATTTAGAAAACAACCACATAGAAAACATGAATTACCTTCCTTAGGGATGCAGGTGGAGGAAGGGTTGTCTGAGATCACCATGGTAGTTAGGGTAGAATTTCTCAGCTGGACTCACCACATCAGCTGGGTTTGGAGGGTGTTCCCAATGCCCAGGAATGCAATACTCTGCCTGGGATAATTTTAGCAACCAAAATCTGTAGACCTTTTAGGCAAAACTTCTTGGTTCTGCTGAATTTAATTCAGCTTTGAAGAAATTAAGGCAGGAATATTTTAGGTCTGGCAAATTTTCCTGATACACATGACTTGCATTATGAGAAACATGATATATGGAAGAAAACTTGTTGAACAGAGAGCTTTTAGTCACTTCGTAGACCAGAAAAATAGATAGATAGATAGATAGATAGATAGATAGATAGATAGATAGATAGATAGGTAAAGATTCTGTTTTGTAAAGACAAAAAGTGTCTGGTTTCTCTCCTAGAATTTGTTTAGCTGAAAAGCACAGAAGAAGTTGAAACTGCAATAATGTAAATGCTTCAATACTATTATTGTAGATATTTGAGAACATTAACCGGTTTATTTCTAACTCCAATACTTCTACTGCACTCTCTATTGTCGTTACAAATTAGTAGTAAACAAGTCTAAAAATTTGCAAACAAAATGAGATGTCACCAAAGCAAACTCAAGTTTGGACTTAGCAGACAGAAGTATTAACAGCAGATCCTTTCTGCCTAAATAACATGTCACTTCCTGAGGAGATTTTCATGTCGCTCATCAGAGGCTCTCCGGCACAGATAACAAAGTGCTATTTTGGTATCATCTAGTATGAGCCTAATCTAGCCGTGCTTCTGAAAACACGAGCTGCATGGTTTTGTAACAGAGCTGCACACTAGAGGCATAATTAGGTTATAACCAAACCCTTCAGTTAATGAGGCAGTAGGACAGTACTTACTTTCCCACAGCAGAGGAATTATTCTTTAGGGAAAAAATTACCATTTACAGCTTTTTTTTTACAGTATGTCCAATGAAAACATTATCTCTTTCTAAGTTCCCATGTCTCTACTGCATAGAGATGGTGTACATGTTACTTTAAAGATATTTTTGGTGTATTTTTGAGGATGTAATGTGAGGGAACAAATGCAAATAGTCATAAAACTCCGATTTTAGATTAAAAATGTGATAAAAGAGCCTACCTTCATGTGTCAAGACACTGATTTACCTTTTCATAGATTTATCAGGGTGGTCCTCAATGCCATGTCTGTGGAGACAGGTCCCTGAATTTTCAGAGATAATTCTCATGTGAAACAACCGCTTATCTTACTGAGATTGTGAAAGAGAGTGGAGTTTGAGTTATGAGTCATCTCACAATACGATAAGCCACCTTGTTTGATTAAAGGAATCACAGCATTGAATTCTCTGGGTGTAATTAAGCTGCTGTGACCTTGGCTGTTTGAAGATGATGTTTTGTGTTTCAGTTGGATGTTCATTTGCCCTCTACAGTCAAAGCAGGAAGAGGCAGCTCCACAACATAATCGATCCTGCCTGGAGCCCAGAAAAAACTCCCAGAGTTTTAAATCTAAGTGTGGCCCCATGGCTGCAACACTTTTGTATGCAGAATCCATCTTGTCTTTAAGTGATGGGAAACTGAGCCTCATCTAGATGTTCATGAGTCTTTTTCACCATGAAGGGTCTGAGTCTTGTAAATCAAGTTATTTTCCGGCTCACTAAAGACCTTAACTTCCCCTCTCTCTCTCTAATACGTAAATAAAACTGGTGTAATTGAATCATAAAGTCTTGCACTTCAAAGTTCCGAACGGTTCAGTTTCTAAATCTCTATGGTTTCCTACCTGGTCTCTGTCTTGTGTATTCACACGACTAAATTCAAATCATCCTGGAGGGTAATGGGCTCTTGAAACACCCCATTTTGGTTTCTCAACTTGCCATTCACACTGTTTTCTCAGTTTTAATTGTCAGAAAACCCTACTAGAAAATCAGTTGAACAGCACAGGTACTAAAGAGTTCGAAACATAATCCTCTTGCTGTACTTTGGATTTAGGTGTGTAGGCAAATCAAGCCTTTGGATGTGTCCTACTATAGGTTGTTGGTACCTGCAGGTATTGGCTGGAATAATGCACCCAAGGGCAAAAAACTGCTTGTGGTGAAAGTTCTGTTTTTAATACTTGTAAGCTTTAGTGAGAAAATTAGTGAAGCTTATCCCCTCCATAGATATGGAAAAAGAAAGTATGTATGTTCAGGTGATACACACCAAGGGTTCTTCACTTCCATAATCCACGCTGAATTTAAAATGGATACTTTGCCTCTTGCTACGCAGGTAAGAAATTAAAGTCAGGCTGTAACAGAATTGTGTGTGATTAGGTTTCTGGAGGGGGTTGCATAAAATTGGGCAGGGGTTTTGCTATTTACAGTCCCCAGGGAATTATTCCAGTTTGGAATTAAGAAGGCTTCTTCTCTTCTTGCCTGGATCAGTGGGAATGTTACTGTCGTTTGTGGGTGCCATTTTAATGAACTTGTTAAAGATCATTTAAGTTACTTTTTATATACTGCCTTAATGTAATGAATGAAACAGCCCACTTGTTTAAGAGTGGATAATGCCTAAATCTGAGCTATGATTTGGATCTTGAATCAGATGCTACCTGCTAGCAACTTCTACTAAAGAGATTAGTCACTGAAAATGCTAATTAATATTTGCTAGGTTGCTCGAAAGGGTTTGCTGAAACTTCTGTGATGGATGGGGTTAGTTTGAGGATTGCAGTGCAATGATTCTGAAACGTATTTCCGCTTATGAAAGCAAATTTATGTCCACTTTTTGTGTCAAAAATATAGAGTTGTTATGTGTTTGTCTGGTAGGTGTATAGCAGTATGACTTATATATATCCTGACACAGATAATATTAATTAATGAAGTATGACTCAGGTATAAATTTATTCTGCAGATAATCAACATAAAGGATAGAGATTTTTACATTTCTGAATGTGCAAGCAATAAATCTTTGCTAAATTTCCCAGCTGGTGAATGGTGCAAATCTGTGGCAGTTATTTTGTCTTTCCTATTTAAGAAATAGTTTTTGGCCTGTGTCTGAGAGCCTTTAGTTTTATTTGTGTGAAACAGAAATAAATCCAGAGCAAGACAGACAAGGCTCTGTAGCTTTCCTGTTTTTAAACCTTTTTTACTTTTCTTCCTTCTTCCATTCTAGATGTTGGAAAAGCTAACTCTGCATTCGTAGGAATAGTTAATCATTCAACAGGAATAGCAATGAATGAGTTATTACAACAATGGACTTGGCCTTCTGCAGTTGCAATCCTTAGCTTTCTTTTTTACTTTACTGTTTCATGCTTCTCCTTTGTTAGGAAAGCAAAGGTGCACAAGGAAGTGAGCACCAAGCATGTTCTCCAGACCTTGCATTTGAAGAGAAATGCTGGGATCTAAGGAAACCAGCCCCTTCCCATGTTGAGTTTGTTGACACAAATGGTTTAGATCGATCTAATTATTTTTCAGAGTTCACAGGAAAAGCTCTGGGTGGAGGAAAGTACTTATATTTTATACTAAAAATAGCTATTGAGACATTGGGTTAGATTCTGTGCATCTAACTAGAATTTGCACGCCAGTGTATCTCTCTGACTTTCTTTACAGCAATCTATAGGTTGTTTCATCTCACCTAGGTATTTCTCCCCAAGGATCAAAACATAGTTAAGTCATATACAGCAGGTGAATTCCACCCATTGCTGTTTTACTGACCGTATGGGTCTGAAATAATCAATGTAACAGGCAATATGTAAGTTATTTAGCTCATGAATTTCCCAAGTTGAATCCATGGTTTCAAATGACACGTGCATTTGCTCATGTTAGAAGTATGTAAGCATTTTACTCAAAACAGGAATGATATAAAAATTTATTTTATTGTCTTCTGGCATTTTTGAAAATCCTTTCTATAAAGTCTGGCTTATTTCTCCAACTAACAAGGACAACAGAATATTAGACCAAGCAAAAAGGAGTAAGAGAAACAACATATGGAATTTCAGTGCACAGTAGATACTTTCTAGCAGGACTTGGAAATGAATTTCAAAGATTTCTGTCCGCCTCAGAGTCTCACCCGTCTGTAGTTAGACACATCTTAATTGGTTTAGATTTAGTCTCACATCGTCTAGAAAAATGTGCAAACAAAATGTCCCAAAAATGTCCAAGGGCAAGGTCCTCCACATGGGTTGGGGTAATCCCAGGCAAAAGTACAGGCTGGACAGAGGATGGCTTGAGACCAGCCTTGAGGAGAAGGACTTGGGGGGCTGTTGGATGAAAAGCTGGACATGAGCCAGCCGTGTGCGCTGACAGCCCAGAAAGCCAACCATATCCTGGGCTGAATCCAGAACAGCGTGGCCAGCAGGGTGAGAGAGGGGATTCTGCCCTTTGACTCTGTGCTGGGGAGACCCCTCCTGTAGTTCTGTGTCCAGCTCTTGAGCCCCCAACATCAGAAGGGCACAGACCTGTTAGAGCGAGTCCAGAGGAGGCCATAGAGATGCTTCAAGTGCTGGAACCTCTTCTGCCGTGGGGACAGACTAGGAGAGTTGGAGGTGTTCAGCCTGGAGAAGGGAAGGCCACGGGGAGACCTTAGAGCCCCTTCCAGTGTCTGGATGAGGGCTACAAGAAAGCTTGGGGTGGGGGGGGTGGGGCGGAACATTTTACAGGGGCTGGTAGTGACAGGACAAAGTGTAACAGGTTTAAAGTGAAAGTGGGTAGATTGAGATTGGACATCAGAAAGAAATTCTTCCTGGAGAGGGTGGGGAGGCACAGGGACAGGTTGCCCAGAGAAGCTGTGGATGCCCCCTCCGTGGAAGTGTTCAAGGCTAGATGAGGCTTGGAGCAACCTGATTTATTGGAAGGTGTCCCTGTCCATGGCAGGGGGTTTGGAACTAGATGATCTTGAAAGTAATTTCCAACCTAAACCCATCTATGATTCTGTGAAAATTTTGCTGTCCTGGCTGGAATTTTTCTGAACACTGTCTCATGGACACTTGGGGATGAAGACTGAAAAATCCAATCCCTTAAGATCCAATATAGTGCTCTTCTATATCTCTCAAAAATGCCTCTCTTTAGTCTGATGGCTGAGCATAAGTCTTAGAAACACAGCTTAATTGTTTTTGTTAAATACAGCTTATTGTGTCATTCCTAATATTGCTCAAAGATACATGAATACCTCAGAGGATTTGTCCTTGTATCACTCCATATGTACAAATAGACAGAGAAACATATGGCTCTAATTTGATTCACTCTTCCCATTTTCTGTTCTGTGCTTGAAAATATTACAGGAATCTGGTAAGATTTGACCCAGAAGTTTTGCTTATTGATGCCTTACAAAACTGCAAGACCATGGGTTCCAGACATCAGCAGGCAGAAGTTCTTCACATCATTATTTTCCTACAGATAATTCTTTTGGTCACAGGTAAAACTGGGTTTTTTCTCATCACAACTTGATTTTTAAAGGCATCTAATTTCCAGAGTCAGTGAATAGAACTAGAGATAAAATAAATAAATATTTCCAAAAGTAGATCTGTGGGGGGAGTATTGACCATACGTATTTTATTTGTAACCTATTTGTAGCAATACCTGGGATTTTATGTATTTAGCAGACATCCACCATTCCCGCCAATGAGGGTGGTGAAACACTGGCACAAGTTGCCCAGAGAGGTGGTAGGTGCCCAATCCCTGGAAATATTAGAAGTCAGGTTGGATGGGGCTGTGAGCAACCTGATCATGTTGAAGATGTCCCTGCTCATTGGTTGGACCAGATGACCTTTAAAGGTCCCTTACAATCTAAACTATTCTATGATTTTATGATTCTATGACAGGTAAAATTTACATCTATAACTTCTTGCAGGCCAGTATCAAATTATTCCTCCTGACAATCCTGTCATGGGAGTCATTGGAAAAGGAGTTATCCTGCCCTGTCAGCTGAAAGTTAAGATAGTCCCTGAGAGACTTTCCGTTCAGTGGATATTTACTGGAAACTCCAAAAGAATTGATGTGACAACTTATCATGGAAAAAATATACACAATCCAGTTTATGAGGATGAGATGTACCAGGGGAGGACAAATTTTTTTCAGTCTGAATTTACTGAGGGAAACCTGTCTCTTCACTTGAAAAATGTCATGCTCTCGGACAAAGGGAAATACATCTGCAGTGTCTTTTTTGAGAACTGGTATGATGAAGTGGTGGTTGACCTGGATGTGGCAGGTGAGTGGAATGGCAGGCGTTTGCTACTTCCTCTGTCCAGCTGTATAACATTGGAAAGGTCTATGGGGTACCAACGGGCTGAACTCTTCTCACTTGTTCTTATCCATGTGAAAGACCAGACTCTGATGTATGTTAGGCCACCTCTGTTACCAGCAGGCTCTGAATAGTCATAGATGTCTTTTTACCATGTCTTACAGAGGGAGCATAGGAAATGCCTTAGCTTTAAAACATTTAAAGGTAGGAAAGAGATTAATCCTATGGTAAAACATGCCTGGTTTTGCAGAGGTGAAGCAACTGAAGCCTGACAGAAACTGTATTTGGTACTGCAACTCATTTCTCACACATCTTCAAATTTTCTGTCCAGTATTCCCATTTTCATCTATTCGTGGTGTTGCCAACTGTGTTTTATCAACAAATTTCCAGTCCATGCAATGCTACTTCATTTTAATTTCAATAATCCATGGAGATAACAAAAATCAGCCCAAAGATCTGTCTCTACCAGGACTGTAAAGGGGAAGTTACGTAAAATGTCCCATGTTAACATAACACAGGAAGAGATATTTATCAGCAATTTAATGAGAAAACTTCAAATCTGATTAATATACACACTGTGTTTTTAGATAAACCTGGGGAAGACCTTCCCACCATGTACTACTTGGTGAGAGAATATCTTGTTTCCTGTTTGTTGGAGTTTGTTTGTTTGCTGTTCCGTAGCTAAAGGTGATGAGTTTTCAGTTTTCCTGGATGGTCACGTGGGTCAGGGCATTGGCCTCACCTGCAAGTCACAGGGATGGTTTCCAGAGCCAGAAGTAGTTTGGCTGAACAGCAAAGGACAGACACGGAAGGAACAAGTGACCACCCAAAAAACAAAGACTTCTTCAGGTCTCTTTGATGTTGTAAGTTCCATGAATCTTGAACCAGGATATGACAAGGAAGTCTCCTGCCAAGTAGTCAACCCTCTACTCAACACAATATGTGAATCCCGAGTCCTGATTTCAGGTGAGTGACCTCCAGGATCCATCACTGTCAGGACCAGTTGGTAGGCTGATGTTTGCTGTCTCCCTGTTGACCCTGGAGTGGTCCTGGACACTCAGTGCAAGCACAAACAACTAGAGTTTAGATTGATAACATGGTGAGAAGTCCATTTTTATGTCTTAGATTACTTGTAACATTCAAGATAGGTTAGCTATAAATGCTACCAATGCAGAGCTCTTGGTAGCTGCCACCTGAGAGTACTGTGCCAGTTTGGACAGGGAAGCATTTGGAAGTGCCAATGGGGAGAACAAAGGCCTTATGCAACGCTGCCAGGCTAGCCAGCACAATGACCTAAGACAGCCGGAGTACGTTGATAGGAAATGCTGAATGTCTGCTCCCATCCTTTTTTCTTCCCCTAAGACCACTGTGATTACACTGAGCTTCAGCAGGTGCCTCCATCTAGATGGATTCCTAGTCTGGAAAACAGGCAATTTTATTTCCAAAGGGAAGGAGGAGGATCCTTTTTTCTTTCCCATCTGAAATGAGCAACCTGGTCTAGTAGAGGGTGTCCCTGCCCGTGGCAGAGGGTGGAACTACCTGATCTTTTAGGTCCCTTCCAGCCTAAACCATTCGATGATTCTGTGATAGCTGTTTCACAAACATTCAGTGAAAGTAATTTATATTTTACAGATGTCTTCTTTCCTTCCACTTCACCTTGGATGATGGCCTTCCTTGTAATTTTATGTCTTAATATAGCTGTTCTTGCTGCTATAGGTTATAAACTGAAAAGTAAGTATTCTCACCTACAAAAGTTGATATAGAAGTTTTCATCTACAATGCAAAACCCAGTTAATGAAAGTTTAAATAACATTTTAACATCAGATTCAGAAAGAAACATAAGGGAACGAGAGGGAGAGAGAAAAAATTAGATGTATAACTAAAAGTAGAGTTTGGGTGGGGGCTGCATGTGTGTGAATGCACAGAGCATATTTACAGGGAGGTGACTACTATGAGATGCTATTTTGTGTGGTCACAGATATTTACAGGCACAGAATACGATTTTAGCTTTCAGAATAGTGGATTTTTGAAATTTGTCTAATTTTAAAATGAGAAAATTTGAAATTATACTTCAATATTCTCAATAGACATCTCGTTTAAACAATTTTTTAAAAAAATCACAAGTTACTTTGTTTTTTGCAGGGAGTTTTACACAATCCCGTAAAGCAGGTGAGTGTTGAAGAAACTAACTATAAACCTACGTGAACATATTTCAGAAGAGAAGTTTACGCTTCTGAGCCAGGAACAATCTTTATAGGAGTGACAATAACACATGCATGATCAATATTTAGGTATTTCAGTTTTGCAGAGAACCAAGGTGAAGTGGGGGCATCTGGACACTGCTCAGCTCTGAGTGCTGCCCCTGCTGCTTAAGGAGCTTTGCTTCCTTCACTTGTAGGCAGGTCTTGTTGTCAGCACAGACAAATTGGGGTACTGTCCTGTTTTATAGAGTCCAATACAGAACAGTCAATGGCTTCTGTTGCTCCAGAGCTCACTCAGCTGCTCCTCTAATCAAGAATCTGAAAATGTATATATATACTGAAATGTCAACACCAGCTGATGAATCCAATACAAACTTCTTTTATCTGCCTACCCAGTAGTCATGTGGAAGTTCTCCCTGCCTCTAGCATTTCTTCAGACGTGACGATATAGGCTTGCTTATTCAGTAAATGGTTGCTGTTCCAGTAGGTCTTTTTAATTCAGGTATTTCTAAGGTCTTTGGTGTTGAAATAACCCTGTGTTAAAATGACTTCGTTTTTCTACAGATCTAATGGGTTCACATTTCAAATAGCATGCCAGATTCTTCAGCTTGTTTAATTTAATTGTTTTGAGATAATTAATAATTAATATTGCTTTTTCTTTTTTTCAGTAAGCTTGAAGGAGAAAATGGTCACAGGTAAATACTCCATGAAAACTGTGAGGATACCTTGAAAACATAAAACCAAAGACAGTGTTCTAGTGCATTTTGATTTTTTGGACATGAATCTCAAAAGCAGCAGTCCTTATTGGCATAAAGGATTCGATGATGAATGATCACATTGTCCTTTATAATTAACAAGTACTGACCCATCCATAGATAGCCTGAAATACAGTCAATCACTCAGGGCAATCGACCAATGCTTCTAAGAGGGTGAACAGACTGATACACTGTCGTTTAGTATGATTGCACTAATATCTTGAGGTATAACTTCATCCATGTTGTAGCTCTTCATTGTTCTATGTCAGGTTTATGCTCCTCATTTTGCATGTCTGGATCACAGTGATCCATGTGTTCTGATTTTTGACTCCCCTGTTTTAATCTGCTAATAATTCCCAAGGTTATTAGAGAAAAATAAAATTAAATAAGAAGCCCTGAACTGTTTACTGCCAAATTGCACCCCTGGCCTTTGACTCCGATCCTCTCACACAATCTCATCTGAAGATGCAAGTAACAATTCCCACTGCAATTTCTGCAATTTCTATGTATCATCAGCACGTATTTCTTGTCAAATAATGGTAACAGTAAACAAGACATAGTCTAGAGGAGCTCATTTTGGCCTTTCAACTTAACCGGTGAGATTCAGTTTATTTAAGTTTCTAAAATAGTAAAAATCGCAGGGTCTTCCTGGGAGTCTTTTCCCTGTAGTCAGCTAAGAGAAACAGGAACACTCAGAGAGAGATCAGATTCAAACAGTTTGAGAAAACCATTATCGGGAAGAAGACTTGTGAGGTGGGGATGGTCTTCCTACCTTGATAAGGGACCTACAAAGCAACTAGATGAAATGAGTCATTCATCTTGTAGATACCTAAAAGCGGTCAGGTGAAGGTGATCTCATCTCTCTAGCCAGTTAAGGTCTCCTCCAAATCCATGCGCTAATTTACCTGTTTATTTGACTTCATAATTCTCTGTGTAACTCCAACTTTTTACCTCACCAAACAGATTAAACTGACCATGGGTGTCCTATGTTAATATATTGCTGAAGAAAAAGGAAGTAAAAGTATTCAAGAATATATTCTAATTAATCTTTAAAATGATACTGAAACTTAGACATGAATAATCATGTATTGTTTCTTTCAGAAAAAAATGTTTTGAAGTCAGCACTAGGTAAGAATATAATTTTTCTGTTCCTTTCAATACTTGTAGGGTGAATCCCCAAAAGACAAAATGAGGTGTCGATTTTTATATTAAGTTCTTCTGAATGTATCTGTACCCTTTAACATACAATTTAATGACCTGCTTTCAAGTTCGAATATAAATTGAAAAATGATCCTTTTCCCAATAACTTGTTGGGACTTTAGTACCTACGGACAAAGAAATAATTTAACAGCTATATCTCATAAATTTAAATTTCCAAATTAAATCAACTGGCCACCTGGTAATGTTGTGGGTTTTTTCTTTCCTTTTTTTTTTTTTTTGGTTTGGTTTTGTTTTGTTTTGTTTTGTTCTTGTTTTGTTTGTTAATTAACTTAGAATCGGAGAAGACAACAAACAAAGGAGGTAAATACAGTTCTATAATGAGTACATTTTTAATCAACTTTCACAAGTAGGTATATGTGAGAGAATAAAAACAAGCTACTTCATAAAAAAGCATAGCAGCTTGCCTTTCTTCAAATTATAGTTACTTATATTTCATTTTTAGCCACTGCTAAAAGATATTATTTAGTGTGGCTCTTCTTCTAGGAGGATTGTGATACTGTTCTGCTTCTGCCTAATCTCTCTGCCTGGAGTTTTGCTGATTGTACAGAGATTTCCTGAAGCTCTGACATACCTTCTGTTCTTTTTCACTTTCTGGTCAAATTATTCAAGCGGCCGTAACTAGAATCACAAAGCCAAAAAGGCATGGCTGGGACTCTCAATCCTGTGAAATATTGGCTTGGATGTCCTGCTACATTCACAATAAGTACTAAGGAAAATGCCATGTCATGCTTCCCCCTCTCTTCCTGCTTCATCCCTCATCTGAGATACCCACCTGGATGGGACACATACAGCGAAGACCCTCCTGGAGGTCAACCCCTTTTGGATGAGCAGAGCTCCTGAATGCCTGGCAGGAGATTTTAAGGCATCTCAAATAACATTAGACAGCTTGTGCCTATGAATAGACATTAAGCAAATAACATCAGACAACTCCTGCCACAATAAAGAGGATAACTATCAGTGCCACCAGTACTGATCAGCAATATTGCTAAATGCACCTAGAGAGCTCAAAAACAGACACCTACATTAAGTCACCTGAGCCTGCATGTCAGACTGTTTTGACTATGTTCATTTGGGTTGAAAAATCATCTGTTTATACTAGGATATCTAAATTCTGCTGAGATGCCATGAGGTCTCCTGGCCAGGGAATGCCATTTCAGAGAGCGTTGGAGGTGTACAACTAAGGGAAGCAGAGTAAGAAAAAGAAAAAATAGTGCCAGCACACTGGAGCATTGAAAGAGTCCAGTATAGTTGTGTTAATTTACACCTGACACAACACATGCTTTTAAGAATTTAAGCTGACAACTTTTCATGTTGCAAATTTTAAAGGAAAAATTAATTTCAGTGATTGCACAGTGATAGAATTATTTCCTTCAGATCTCATCTCTTAATCATGATCTCCTTGAGTTTTCATTTCACTGATAAAAGTTATTCTTTTACAGTAATTTATGAAAACGGAATTCACCTTGGTAAGAAAATACCTTGCATAAATGTTACATTTTCACCAATCTCATATAAAATAAAGCAAGTGTTCAGAGGAGCCTGACTATGCCATCCGTGAGGATGAAGCCAATGCAAATATTTCCTCACAGTGAGGTTCGATTTTCTCCTCAAAAGATTTGTCACATGGCTTGCCATAAGACGTCTCTGGACTATGAATAATCCTCCTTGCTGGAAGCTTTTCTTACCTAAAAACTACACTAAAGCTACAGATAACTGTGTTGCATCCTGAGTTTTTTCCTTACAAATCATGCCCACCTGAACCATTATGATAACTACCAAGAAATTAATTTTGTCCACACAGCCCAACCGGCTGATTTAATGTCCTCTAAAATGCTGACTAAATGTAAACAAATGCAAACTTTCTCTACAGGCTCAGCTTGTGTCCTTCACCTTGCAAGGAACTCTCAAAAATGTAACTCACACAGATAAAGAAAAGTCCTCACACTGACTCATCTTCTATTGTTTGAGGTTGTCACACTTGGGAAACACAGTCACAAAATAAGTGTTAATAACCAGAACATCTTTCCCTTTCAGAGCAACTCGAAGCTGAGATAGGTAAGTGGTTTAAAAGTTTTGGTTTATTGCTATATGTACTGGCACATTAAGAAAAGTCAAACCTGGGGCAGTATCACAGCAATAACTGCACATCAAGAGACAGAAATACCGCAGGTAGGCAAATATCTACCTGCCCAATCAACTCACAGAACACTACCCTGTTTCCTTTCTGTAGATTTCTGGGAAGCCCGGAGCCACGCAGGTAAGCGGGCAGGAGGAAGAGTGTGAAAATGCAGTGGCCATCTGTCCAAGCTACCCTGAATGGACAATGCCAGTCACCCTGAAATAACGATGTCATGTTTATAGAGATAAACTGACTGAGCTGGAGTCACAGGAATGTGCCTGGCTCAGTTAACGGGAAAAGAGGCTGGGGTGTGGCTGTTAGGAAGACTGAGAAAAGGAGTTTCTGGAAAGAGTCAAGGTCTGGGGTGGGGTGTGGACACAACTCTGGAGGGGACAGGCAGCCGTACGGAAAAGAGAAAGATTTATGGTAAGGCACGTGGACGTGCACCTCGAGAAAGGACCTGACTGTGAGAGCTCCAAGGTGCCTCTCGGTTCATCAGGGATTGCATGCCCTGTTCTGGGGAATGTTTAAATTCTTTGTTGAGTCACACCAGGAGCACCCAGACCCTTGAACGCTTCAACTCATAGCCCTGTGTGGAGAGAGGTCCCCAGGACACTCTGCTCATCAGATGATTCTCATTTTTCCTTCCAGTTCCCATCACTGTGAATCCCGACTGCCGAGTCCTGCAGATCCAGGTGCCAGGGATTACAGATGTGGAGAGCCACACGTCAGAACCTGCTGGCCCAAACACTCCCTCCACAGTCCCTGTGCTGGTGGGGAAGGAAGGGTTTACATCTGGGAAACACTACTGGGAGGTGGAGGTGGGCCAGCAGCAGGACTGGGTGCTGGGGGTGGTGAGGGACAAAGGGAGACGGGAGGAGAAAGGGACCCTTCCTGGGGAGTACTACTGGGCTCTGCACAGGTCCCAGGGAGAGATTTTCTCTAGCGAAGGACACCGCAAGTTTGAGAAGCAACTGATGACTTATTTAGTAGTCGGTGTGCTTCTGGACTTGGAGGAAGGGCAAGTGAACTTTTACGAAGCTGAGCAGATGGTCATCATGGTGAGAATGCACCTAAGACTTGGAAAAGAACCTGCAGAAATGTTTTACCCATTTCTATCCAGAAGGGAAGGGACACGCACACCTCTTATCCGCCCAGTCTCAATCCCTGTTCCATTATAGCTTCTTTAAATTGGACTGTGAGATCTAATGGATCAGGGAAAGACAGCTCAGTGGAAAGAAGGGAAAAGTTAAATCTCATACATCAGTAATGTGAAATTAAACAAGAAGAAACCTGAGGCTGAAACAGGAAGAAGATTGAGAAAGGAAAAAAGAATCAGTTAGTTGAAAGAAGATTGGGATCAGACTCAGAAAATCCCAGGCAGGAGTCTGAGTTCCCATTACAGGTCATGAAATTCCTATCAGAACAGCAATGGTCTCAGTTGTTTGCATTGTCATTTAGGTGATGTTATTAGCCTGCCTTTCCTTCTTCTCTGGGCAGTGTCATTTATACTCCGTGTTCTGTATTTATGTTAGGTTGAATGCAATCCCTAAAGTGTTGCAAGCCAGTTTCTGCTATTATTGTACCAAGAAATTAAATAAATGTGTTTTGAAGGAAAAGTGTGGTTTTCAAAACTTTTCTTTTAAACTTCAAATTCATTGGCAACTTTATGGTAGGAAAAGGACTTGAAAGAGAGGTTGTGTTTTCCAAGACTGTGGTACCATTCAACAGCTTATGATGGGTAGAGGTGTAGCAACCTCACTCGCCAGTTCTCTCAGGACCCGCAGATGTACTTCGTCCTTATCCTTTCTTTAATTTGCTCAACTTTTTGCTCTTCTTCATGCCCATCATATACAAACATAGCAATGCTCAAGATCATTTGAAAATTTTCTCCCTGCCACCGAGTCATGTGTTCTTTAAAGGATTTTGGTATATCGAGGGCTGCCTGATCCATGAAGAGGCTAATGGCAAGTGTGTCATTAAAATTCCACAGCATCATTCCTCTGAATTTTAGCAGAGCTTGTTAGACCCATCCCCAGAAATCACTAGGATGCTCATCAGGTCTCTGTCTGCTTTCTTGTACTTTAGTCCAGTTCACCCCTTGTTCCCCACATGCTCTAATGGCTTCTACTAAATTCCAGAGCCCTATTTGACATACAGCTCAACCCCCTGAATTATTATAGGACAAAGTCCAGCAGCTGGCAGAGAGGAACTGGAAGACAGAGAAGCATCAGGTAGGATGGAAGTGTTTGAGGCATTATCAGAGGATTTGTCCAGACCAGTAACCTCTGCTACTGCAAGTGTTACCTTTGGTGATGCCTCTTTCGGCCCACATGTCTGGCTTGCATGTTTCCTCCCCCATGCCAAATCATCCCAAACATACCAGCAATCCATTTGGTATTTGCTGTACCAAAAGTTCCTTTTCCAGTCCTGAAGCACCTCAGCCCAGGCCATGCCCTTCTGTGTGCCAGATATATTTCCCGTCACTTCCTTATTTACCCTTGTGTGCTTTTTGCTGATCAGGCCACACAGCATCAAAAGCTGCAGCAAGATTCTTCCTTCTCTCTTTCCACTCAGTCTGCTCAGGGAATTTTAACATTCACCCTTTGATGCCTCTTGCTCCAAAGGGCCGAGGTGAACTCACCTGCTGCTGACAGTTGGACATTTGGAGACGAGGGGTTCCAAAGATGATGGCCTATGGTCCCATCTAGAGTGCCAAACTGTTAAAGGAGAGACAACTCGAGCATTCAT
This sequence comes from Rhynochetos jubatus, assembly GCA_027574665.1. Lineage (NCBI taxonomy): Eukaryota > Metazoa > Chordata > Aves > Eurypygiformes > Rhynochetidae > Rhynochetos > Rhynochetos jubatus. The sequence continues at coordinate 192,567 of CM050684.1, read as the reverse complement.
ACACCATCCCAGGAGCTGCACAATCACCACCCGAATCTTTAACTGCCAGGACCGAAGTCCCTACACAGCAGGCAACTCCAATGAGCTGACGAGTGCCCCTTCCAACTCCTTTCACACACACATTCTCTCCCTCTTGAGTGCTTCTCTCCTTCCAGGCTCAGTCCTAAATTTCCTGTAGCAGAGTCTCAGACATAAAATTTTATTTAAAAAATTCTTCAGATGGTACAGAAAAAAGAAAAAATAACAGCTTGAGCTTGGTGCCTCTGGAGAAGGACCCTGAACAAATGAATTCCTGGGCAATTATACCCTTACAATTCCTGCACCCGCCCCTCACGTGCCTTCTCAGTCCAATGGTGATTTTGTTGGTCTGGGGTCTTCTTATACCTTATTGGATCCTTTCTCTGTCTCCAGGCAGGCGGTTGGCTGTTCTCATCTTGTTGATGGTTGTAGCCTCCTGACCTGCTTTGTGCTTCTTATACATCTACTTGCTCTGACAGACTAAACTTGGGATAAGCACTGCTTGGCAACAACAAAACAGCAGTATGTTACCAACACTGTTCTCACACTAAATCTACAACACAACACTGTGCCATCTACTAAGAAGAAAATCAACTCTATCCCAGCCAACAACATGTTCAGTGCAAACTTACAGCTTGAGGCCTAAGGCTTTAGCAAATCGAGCTACTCATGCTAAGTTTGTAATGAACAAACAGCATAGCAACTTACTCAACATCATACTATAAACTCTGTGTCTAAGTCTAAATGATTGACACTGAGCAATTAATTTTATTTAAAACTTACTTAATCTCAACTACACAACTAGTATTTCTTAACACCCACTAGTATCTGAAATATCTGTATGAGGTTGGCAGAGGTGGCACACAAACTGTTTTAGATTGATGACAAGGTTTGTGCAATGGACTGCTATTCTAAAATCACGTTGTCTCGGTCTGTGCGCTGAATCCCACCCTGAGGTTTAAAGGGTAGGCTCTTCTGAACTCAAGTGAGAGGTTACCTTCTTGAAATCAAGTGACACAAACAAAGGCATTGTTGTGCAGAGCAGTTTTACTTTCTCTGTAAGAGCGTGTTATCTTCCCAGTTTTCACAGAAATATTTACTGCACATGTTTCACAAAACTCCATTATGAATTGTATTTGACTCTTTCTATGCATGTTAAAATTCCAACCAACTTCTAAACCACGATACCAGAGGGATCTTTCAGTATCTTTCAAAAACAAGCAGTGTGTCTTGACCATGTGTCGGGTGGGGATGGAGTTCATTTTCTTCACAGAAGCCCATATGATGCTGGACTTTGCATTTGTGGTTGAAACCATATTGATGACGCACCAGTCGAGATGTTCTTTGCCTGTGTTAAGCTGTTTTGACAATGTTCTGTGCACATTGCCAATTTTGCAAGAAAACTCAAGGATTGTCAATAAAAATAACGAACACTGGGAGACTGGTGACATCAGCATAAAAAATTGAGGTTTGATAACAAGGGGTGAACCTCCTTGCTTATCAAAAGCATGAGGATACATGCTCATCACTACCTTCGCTGTGTCCTTGTAAGCTAAGGGTTGTTTTGGTAAAGCAGCAGATTTTTAAAATTTGTCCTTTTTGTGAAATTTGCTCATTAAAAGCTCATTATAATACTAAAAATCACATCCATAGGTCAAAAAGACCCTTGCCCGGGTAAAGACCCTTTCCCTGAGCATCTGTAATAGTGAAAGAAATGTGTCAGCAGTATTATAATTATATGTAAATCACTCACCAATCATTGTAAAGGAAGGGGATTTGGAAAATCGTTATTGCTATTACTATTGCAATTGCTGAGCACTGGTAGCACAGCGTGACATTTCTTCTACCCTCTCCCTCCCTGCCTCCCACCCCCAGCAAATAGGTCAGCGAGGGCAAGAAGCTGGGTGGCCACCCAAACCAGACATCTGGCCTGAATTTGTTAGTACAAATTGTAACCAAGAAAACTCTCCAAACCAAATGATAGTTTAGAAAGCTAACATTGGTTTATAACAGTCTTGGGTGCATGGGGGATACCTCCTCCAGGTATGCATACCAGAGTTCTTTGTACTATATTTATACACAAAACTTTCAGGGTTAGTAATTTTCCAAGTCCACCCCATTTTGTATACCAGAGGAAGTACTTATTCCATAGTAACAGGAAACAACATTTGTTTTCCTGAGCACCTAAATTTCCCCCAAAAAAGTTTTCATACCAGTCCATAGCATAAAAAATTTCACAGCTGGCCACTATGATAGATCTGTCCTCTCCTTACTGGCTTTTTTCAGGAGACGCAAACTAGGCAGCAGCCTGATAAAAATGTGATGTGAGCACTGGCTGATCACTGTGTAGAGCAAACTACTCATCACCATCAAAGCCCTACACTATTGTCAGAGGCTTAGTGTCAGAGTTTGCAGTAGCAGGGCCTGTTGAGAAGAAGGGAAAGAATTTCCCTTCCTGGCTGCTGCCATCAGCAATGGGGAAAGTGTACAGAGCTGCTTTCTTATGGATGTTGTAAAACAACAGCTTCTTGGCTGACACGTCCAGGAAGATCCCAATCTTTTGCACCTTCCCACTCACATTCAAACGGGTCCGAGGATGTGTGTGGGCCCAATACTCTTTCCCACCTGCAAACCCTATGACCCAGAAGCCATTCTCAGGGGACAGAGACAACGTCCCTTTGCGAGTCACAGATTCCCGGGCAATACCCAAGACCCAGTTTCTTTTCTTGCTAACATCCACTTGCCAGTAGTGACTCCCAGATGTGTATCCTTCCTCTGCCAACACAAAAGTGTGGGAATCAAATCTCTTCTTATTGGTGGGCAAGTATCTGATGGCACCAGTATCTCTCACACTCTTCCCATCAGCAGAGATTTCTAATCTGGGGTGAGCCGTGTCAGGGTCCAGGGTGACATCCACTGCAATGATCAATCATGCCGTAAGGAGCAGAAAACACAAGGCCTGCTTTCTGGGGCTCACTCTTCTCTGTTCTCATCTACCTCTCGTTTATGGTTACTCCACCTCCACACTCAGGTGCACTCGGAAGCATCTTGCCTCAGGGGACCTCTAGATTCTCTCCTCCCCTACCTCCCATGTCCCCCATCCTTGGGCTGCTGACTGAGAGAGGGGCCAGCCTGCACACATCAAATGCAAGGCCCCTATGCAACCTTCCAGTGACTCCAGCATTCAGCACCAAGGATCAGGGTGTGGGGCTGAACACCTTCTCGCTCCGTCTTTGAATTGCTGTCGGCATGGCCTGAGGACAAGCACCATGATATGACCATACAGCTCCTACTTGAGCAACACCAGAATCACAACTGACTTTTATCAAACCATCGAGGTGAAGGAATAACGGCCTAACAAAGTTCTCTATGACAGAAAGAGAACAGGAAGCTGGTGAGATAACGTATCAACATGGCAGGCATCTGAAACCCACCTAGAAATCAATGCAGACACTCACTGGTCAGTAATAAATACTATAACATAGATGTAAAATTTTCAGGAACTGTGCTTGAATCCTCATGAATGGGAAGAGAGACCGTTAGGAAAGATGGTGGATGAAGTGTGTTACCCGAGGTTGATACAAGCGTAAGCTCTCTGGATATATTGGTACATCACCTGGAATTTGGTTTGTCATGACTAACTCCTCAGCAATGTCTGACGGTGATTTCTGAGCTTTACATAGTTTCTCCTCAAAAAATAGGATAGCACCAACCTAGGGTACTATATTCCCATGGATTAGAATGGAAGAGTGATCTTCACTGCCACAATGCTAAAGAAATGTTTCTTTCCCCAGTTTACCCAGCTCATCAGTATACATGATGAACACCTGACAGGAGTCTAGCAAGTTGCAATGTCATGAGCTAAGGTCATCCAGCTCAACTCAGATTTAAAGAAAGAAGTTCCACCTCTAGTAGAGCGAGATCAACTCAAGACACTTTTCCTGACCACCAAAGAGGGCAAAACCAGGAGTGGGAGACAGGGCTCAAGTGGACAATGGAGGTGGGCTGTCCCTGCTCCCCACAGCTGAAATGGCTCCTGTCAAGCATACATAGGGTCTTTGGCAGCACACAACAAAGGAAAAAGTTATCAAACAATGCTTCCTCTGAGCCTGTTGTTCTCCAAACATCTCTCTGTGCTGGTTGGATGTGTTTCCCAGAGATCCATTCAGACTCTGAGTACTCATGTCCATCATCTCCCTTGTGCTTACCTTTGTAGTGATGTATTTCTAAAAGCTCTGTGGAAAAAAGAAGCAAGCAGTGAGTAAGTACATTTGTCAAGGCATGCTGGTCTCCAGTGTGTTAAGAATCAGCCCATGCTGATGACCAGAAAGACTAGGTTCTCCTGTAGTAACGTGCTTGTTCTATAAGTTGGAAAACACGTGTAAAGGCCCCATGTCACCCTCCAAAAAGAGCACAGACTGAGGCCATTGGGTTGCTTTGCCTTTTAGCAACAAAGATGGTAACCAGGCCTGAAATCACGGTAGGAATTCTTGAAGAGAAGAAAGAAGATGACATGTTGTTGGGAGAGGAGAAGGACCAAGGGAGATTAATTTCTCCATACGAGGCCTCTCTGGTTTGCCATAAAATGGGAGGAGTTCTAGCTATGGGACTTGTCACTGAGCCAATGTGCACGTAGAGGTGGTCCTTCCTCAACAGCAGCCCAGCCACTGCCTGAGTACCTCCTACAGGCAAAAGATGCTTCCCCAGCGCAACACTCCCACAGTGCCTTCATCTGCTCATTGTCCATTATAGTTTCCAGCATCTGATCCTTCTCAAGGTGTGTCCAGAATAATCAAAGGAGGGGAACACAAACAGTTTTCCCACTATCAGCCCTATGTGACACAGGCCGACACCAACCCCCATTCACTTTTTCTCCCACCACACACAGAGTTATCTTAACTGTCTCTATTCTCACTGCATCGGTGTCTTCAAGAAAAACCAGTACATCAGTGTGTGTGCTATTTTTGCTTCCCAGACATGGAGCACATGACTCCAGCTTGCTCCCTCTGAAGACCATGGGGAAGTAAAAGCTGCTGTGAGATGAGCTCAGCATCTCATTCCTTTTCAGTAGGGAAAGAGAGGCCAGAGGAATGGCCACACCATGGACTAGAACAGGAGACACCCTTTCACAGAGAAGAACTTCCCAGAGGGATACAAGAGTTACTCTGCAAGGAACATGTGTTCGTCTCCTTTCATTTAGAGGAGGTGTAGAGGACTAGCTCACAGCGCAGTTTGTCATCTTCAGGATGAAGGCTTGCTTAGGAATGGCCATGCTCACCTAGTCTGCCCTCCAGGTCTGCTCTAAGGCTCTGAAGCTCATGCTGTGTGGACGCCTGCATCTTCTGCAAAGGTTCCTGCAGAGTTTGTATTTGTTGGGTCACTTCCTGGAGGTCCTTCTCCCGCATAGATTCCAGGGTCTTTGTGGTATTTTCCTCCACTGTCACTCCTGTGAAAAGAGTCCAGTGTCAGTGGAACAATGATATCACCTCCTTGAAGTGTAGGCAAAGGAAGGTGGGAGAACACCTATCTACAATGAGGCTGCTCAAAATCTCTGCTTTGAAGTCCTGTTCAGGGGGTGTTCGCTGTGGACTCTCCTGTGGATGGGTTTTTTCTTCCTTGTTCCCTCTTTAGAACTTCTTGCCTCACAGAAATTGAATTTTCTGTTGAAGGTGCAATCTGGAAATGGTTTTAACTTGGCCCCCTGTCTTTTAGCAGGGAGGGGGCAAGAAACCCAGATCAATTTTTCCTCACCTATAAAGCTCTAATTGGTTCTGTCTGCAGTTCAATAAATATGGCTGTAGCTTTGATAAGTGTTCCACAGGCTTAATTTTAGCAGACTAGCTGGAGGCATCAGAAATTCAAAGTTTTTGTCTGGAGTGTTCTTGGCTGATCATTACCGTATTTTTGCAGGTCTCAGCTGGAGCAAGAATATCACCCACACTCAGGCACTTAGATTCTGCTCACCTCTGCTCAATAGGGTTTATTTTGAAGTCATGATCCGTGTATAACCAGGCACACACTGGTATCTGTGCACTGGCTGACTCCTTCACTTCCCAGCACCAGCTCTTTCAGGGAGAGGTGTTCTCAACAGTCATCTTTGCTCAGAGACATGTGCAGCCTCTGTTCTCATGGAAGTTCACCTTCTTATTTATTATTGTTGGTATCACAGGTGATTTCCATCCTCAGGATTTTGCAACTCCTAAAGAGATCGTTATCTGTTTAGTTCTCTTCAATGTCCTGCCTGGTTGCTAAATGATGTGCTTCACAATGGACTTTCCTTTCCCCAGAGAATTCTTTCTGATTCAGCAGCCTTAAAAAAGAACTCACTTATCCTTTCACTCAGGGATGGGGGATTCACATGATGATGCACCTGCAAACACCATTACATACCTCTTCCTTCAACGGTAAGTCCTCCTCCACTGTCAGGTTTCTCTGGGCAGGAGCCTTGGCCTCTCTCCTGTAGCTGCACTCTTCTTCCTTGACATGGGGAGTCCTTTCTCTTACAGCTTTCATCTGTTGAAAGAAGTCTAATGTGCTGGTTATGGGCACAGATGGGTTGCTCTCCTGGGACCAGCCCACAGGATTTTGTTTAATTCCATGATACCTGAAGCTGAGTGCTCAATGTCACACCCGCACCCGTGGCACGGGAAGCAAGGGGGGCTGGGAAGTTCTCAAAGCGTGCAATTTCACAAGGCACGTAAGGGGATAGAGAGAGGCGCAACACGGAGGGTTTGGTGGGGGTCGACTAGGAAGTTCCTGCTGGCAGCACAGTCTTTGTTAGGACATTGTGGTGGGTGATTAGCAGAGAAGGAGCGCCTTTTTTCAGGGAACTGATCTGGGATGGAGAGGTTGGAAGTGTCTTTCTCCTTGATCTCGTCTCTGGGGGTAAAGGAGAGGGGTTTTTTCTATCTGCTTTTGGATCTATTTTGTTTTTTGTTGTAGTTGTTGCTTTCTAACCACTAAGTTAGAACCATTCTATGAATCTGTGATTCTATGTCCAGTCGCACAAGAGGGTGAGACTCTCCTCCTTCACAAGCCCAGGCATGGAGAGGGAGCGCATAGGTCACCTCCTTACCCCTCAGCATATTCACCTGAGCCTGTCTTTGGAAAGCCTTCCTCAGCAATACGCTCTGCTAGAGTAGGATGTGTCTCTTATCCGAGGTACACCCCTCTGGCCAAACTCCTCCCGCCACCGAAGGCCATGCCTTCTGTTGTGGAGTGGAAGAAGCCACTTGCTCAGAGGGATACCCCTCCCCAGGCGTTGCTTCTCTCTGCAGTGACGCATGGCATCACAGGGCTTCCAAAGGATGGCCACAGGCCAAAGCAATGGGATCCAGCGTACTTGCCTTGGGAGTCAAAGAGTGGCATTCGTTCTGGGACAGACACCTGCATGGTCTCAGGTTCTGGGCAATATGTCCATAAGAAAAATAAAAGAAAAGATGGAAATACTACTAAGTCCTTTCCCAATTAAACCGCAAGAATGCATTGAACAGCTTTTGGGAAGAATGAGTCCCCCAGCAAGCCCAAGCAAACATGAGGTTCTGTGAATCAAAAGCCTGACAACAGTCTTGTGGGTTCCTTGATCAATGTATCCTGCTGTGGAGCCCCACAGACCCTCTCCTGTGCCATGGATCTGCGTCAGCTTCTGGAGAGGTCAAGTACAGCACCACATAGGGGGCCTGTAGGGACCTCGTTCCCCCCTTGCCCTTCTGCCACCCCTCACAGGGATTGTTCTACTCCCTCCCACCTCCTCCCACAGCTTCCCATGTCTCAGGGACTCCTCCAAGCGGGACCTGAACACATCCAAGGCTGGAGAGCTCAGGGTTGTATCTCCCAGCCCTCCAGCACCAGAGGGGTAAGCCCACAGCCAGGTGAGATCTATGTTAAATATAACAAAGAAATTTCTGGAGATGTGAGATAGTTTCATCTCACTGTGCTGGGCCTTCATGCAGAACAAGCCTCCTGATCTAGGAAAAGCCCCCAGATACTCTTCTTGTTTTGCAACTTTTTTTTTTCAGGTAGTGTGGATCAATCCAGTCACTCACCCGCACTGGAGTGCTTCTCACTTTTGCCTCTAGACGGAGACCAAAGAATTTGTGGATGCGAGCCTGCAAGAGAGTTTAGGGTGAATAATGTCCATCACTTCCCAAGCAAAGTCAGACAAGCTCACATAAAGGCTCATCTTGCTCAGCTGTTGGTACCCAGACAAGAGGATGAGCTCCACCATGCTTAATTAGGTACATATATACTTACATGTATGTATGTACCTATGTGTATATGTACATACATACATACTTGGAAAGAATTTCTTTCGTTTTTGGACAACACGTTGCTCAGTCTCAGGTTCTGGATATTACATCCATATGATCAAAAAAAAAAAAAACAAACCAAGGGTAAGAGAGGAAATATCACTAAGAACATTCCAAATAACACTAAAAGAATGCATTGAACAGTTTTGGGGGAAGAATGCTTCCCGCAGTCAGCCCAAGAAAACATGAGGTCATGTGAATCAAAAGCTTGACAGCAGCATTGTTAACCAACATTCTCTCTTTCATGGGGTGGAATCTCCCTTCTGCCTGTGGATGATCTCTTAGGTGAACTCCTTATCCTTCAAAATATTCACCTGAAACTGTCTTTGGAAAGCCTTCCTGAGCAATAAGCTCTGCTAGAGTAGGCTGTCTATCTCGTCAGAGGTACAACCCTTTAGCCAAATTCCTTCCACCCTGAAGGCCATGCTTTCTGTTGTGAACTGCAAGAAGTTCTGCAGATAACTTGCTCAGAGGGATAACCCTCCCCAGGCACTGATGCTGTCTGCAGTGACACATCATATCACAGAGCTTCACAAGGATGACAGCAGGCAAGAACAATAGGATCCAGCAGACTTACTTTCAGGTTCAAACATTTTCTTTCGTTCTTTGACAGACGCCAGCATGGTGTCAGATTCTGGAAAAAACATTCATATGAAAAATACTAGAAGAAAAGGAAAAGTCACTAAGCCCTTTCCCAAAGAAACTGCAGGAATGCATTGAACAGCTTTTGGGAGATACATGTGCCTTCTTTTACTGTTCAATTTTCCCAAGAACCCTGAGCCTCTAAAGTATTCATTTTCCCTTCCATGCCCCTCTAAACAGAACAAACACAGCTCTTAGCAGGGTCCCAAGACATCTCCTTGGCACAACAAGTTGTTTCTACTCAGTAAAAAATATAGCACCAGTGTGCTAAGCCATGACAACGAGACTAGGGTAGAATGTCCACATGGATTGGAATCAAAGAGTGATCTTCACTGCCACAGCCCTAGGGAAATGTTTCTTTCCTCAGTTTACCCAGCTGGCCAGTGTATGTGATGGAAACCTTCCCCTTCACAGACAAGATCCTCCCAGCAAGGAAAGGATACTTTCCTCCACCAGTTTCCCCTGCAGACACTTGGCAGGCACTCATACGTTCACTCTCCAACCTCTTCTACACTCCCTTTCAAGGCTGCAAGTCTGCGAGGGGGTGATGCCAGAGTCCTCTGTGGAGTAGGAGAGCGATACCACATCATCACCTTGCAATGCCTGCACGTTCTTCCGATATCCCTGCAGAGCAGGAGTGTTTTGAGAAGGCTCCAGGAGGGAAGGCCGGGTGTCCGTCACTTCCTCAAGAGCTGAGGTTGCACCATGGGCCACTTGCTTTTGGTTCAGTATGACAGCCAGATTCTCACTCATCATCCTCTTCATCTTCTCCTCCAGGGATTCCAGGGCCCTTGTGATATTCTTCTCCACTGTCTTTCCTGCGAAGAAACATTGAGGTCACTGGGACAATGATGTTGCCTCCCCCAGTGCGCGGCTCTTTCACTCTAATGGTGTGGGACCTTCCTCTTAGAAAGGTCCAATAAGTTACTGTTCTTCTTGCACTGCCCAGGAGGACCCAGACCCAGAGCATGAATGGTATAGTTCAGAAGCTGCTTTTTCCAGAAAAGGGACACCATTCAGGCTGAGGTGGTGTTGACAAGACAGAAGCCACACCAGGACCCACTGGGCACTCCTGAGCCAGTGAAAGGGGAGCAGGGCTTGCCAAGACCTGAGCCCAAGCTTCCTCCCTCAAGCTCTCCCTCTGGGGCTTTCACCCTCCCACGTTCCTTCCCTCCTTGACGTGTCCACCCCTCAGGGTCCAGTGGCACGTGGACTCTTGAACACTGAGAAGTGGGAAGATCATTCCAGCTCCTTGGAATTGGTTTGAATGGATTGACAGCTGGAGGGATGAGGAAAGAGCACAGGTCCTGTGTGCATTCCTGAAGGCTTGACAAAGGCCTTGGACAAAGGAGGGAGGGTAGGAATTACCTCCCTCCATCTCTCCAGCCAGCAACTGTGGGCTGTGGGAGACAAGACTCTTGATCAGGAGGAAAGTGAGTGTGGAAAGGGAGAGAGACAGAAGTAGGACTTGAAGGTGGACAGCTTTACCACCTATCGGAGTCACAGAAAGCCCACGATACGCACTCCCTTAAAAGACAAGGGAGAGACGAGGGACCTTGTCCGCCTGCAGTTGCTACCTCTTCATGCAGGTGTCTCAGTGTCATGGAACACAACAGTTACTCTGCACAAAAGGTCTACCCAATTCCTTCCATTTTATGAGGTGCCGAGGACTAGCTCACAGGGCTGTTTGTCATCTCCAGAGAGATGAAGACCTGCTTAGGAATGGCCATGCTCACCTGGCCTGCCCTCCAGGTCTGCTCTAAGGCTCTGAAGTTCACGCTGTGTGGACAGCTGCAAGTGCTGCAAATCTTTCTGCAGAGTTTGAATTGGTTGGGTCACTTCCTGGAGGTCCTTCTCCCCCATGGATTTCAGGTCCTTTCTGGTATTTTCCTCCACTGTCATTCCTGTGAAAAGAGACCAGTGTCATTGGGACAATGATGTCACCTCCTTGAAGTGTAGGCAAAGGAAGGTGGGAGAACACCTATCTACAATGAGGCTGCTCAAAATCTCTGCTTTGAAGTCCTGTTCAGAGCGTGTTCTTTAAGGACTCTCCTGTGGGTGGGCCTCTCCTGTGGTTCTATGTGTCTGTGGGGTGGAGGTGCTTGGTCTTGATTGATGCCTGAGCCCTCCGTGACAACAGTGCTGCAACAGCTGTCTTTGGATCGGCAAGATGGGACCTCTACCCAAGAATGGCCACAGAAGCAGGGATATCTGGAGAAGCCCTTGCGAAGATGGGGGAACCACAGCCACTTCTGAGAATAAGCTCCAGCTCTAATGAATGAGCTGTGCTGGAGCCTTGTGGGAGGAGAAGACCCCAGGAGGCAGAGGAAGGAACCCTAATTCACCACAAATCTATTGATCCCATCCTCCCTCCCTCTTTTGCTTGGGGATTGCTAAGTTAAACCTAGTCCTCACCTGCATGGGGAGGAATCTCCCTTCTCCCTGTGGATGACAGCTGAGGAGTTGAGGCACTCTTGCACTCAAGAGAATTTAGGATGAAGTATGTTTACTCCTTGCTGGGCCAGATGGAGACCCACTTGGTGTTTCAGCCTCCACATCACATGGTTAGTCCCACAAGAGGGTGAGACTCTCCTCCTTCACAAGCCCAGGCATGGAGAGGGAGCGCATAGGTCTCCTCCTTATCCCCCAGCATATTCTTCTGGGCCTTTCTTTGGAAAGCCTTCCTCAGCAGTATGCTCTGCTAGAGTAGGACATGTCACTTCTCATAGCAGTACGACCCTCTGGCCAAACTCCTCGGAACCCAATGGCCATGTCTTCTGTTGTGGAGTGAAAGGAGCCATTTGGTCAGAGGAATAGCCCTCCCCAGGCATTGCTTCTCTCTGCAGTGACGCATGACATCACAGGGCTTCCAAAGGATGACCACAGGTCAAAGTATTGGGATCCAGTGTACTTACCTTTGGATGCAAAAAATTTAATTAGTTCTTTGAAGGGCATCTGCATGGTCTCAGGTTCTGGACAACACATTCATGTGAAATATAAAAGAAAAAGAGGAAACGTTACTAAGCCATTTCCCAAAGAAACCTCAAGAATGCATTGAACAGCTTTTGGGAGATACATGTGCCTTCTTTTATTGCACAACTTTCCCAAGAAGCCTGAGCTTCTACAGAATTCATTTTCCCTTCCATGCCCCTCTAAACAGAACAAACACAGCTCTTAGCAGGGTCCCAAGACATCTCCTTGGCACAACAAGTTGTTTCTACTCAGTAAAAAATATAGCACCTGTGTGCTAAGCCATGACAACGAGACTAGGGTAGAATGTCCACATGGATTGGAATCAAAGAGTGATCTTCTCTGCCACAGCCCTAGGGAAATGTTTCTTTCCTCAGTTTACCCAGCTGGCCAGTGTATGTGATGGAAACCTTCCCCTTCACAGACAAGATCCTCCCAGCAAGGAAAGGATACTTTCCTCCACCAGTTTCCCCTGCAGACACTTGGCAGGCACTCATACGTTCACTCTCCAACCTCTTCTACACTCCCTTTCAAGGCTGCAAGTCTGCGAGGGGGTGATGCCAGAGTCCTCTGTGGAGTAGGAGAGCGATACCACATCATCACCTTGCAATGCCTGCACGTTCTTCCGATATCCCTGCAGAGCAGGAGTGTTTTGAGAAGGCTCCAGGAGGGAAGGCCGGGTGTCCGTCACTTCCTCAAGAGCTGAGGTTGCACCATGGGCCACTTGCTTTTGGTTCAGTATGACAGCCAGATTCTCACTCATCATCCTCTTCATCTTCTCCTCCAGGGATTCCAGGGCCCTTGTGATATTCTTCTCCACTGTCTTTCCTGCGAAGAAACATTGAGGTCACTGGGACAATGATGTTGCCTCCCCCAGTGCGCGGCTCTTTCACTCTAATGGTGTGGGACCTTCCTCTTAGAAAGGTCCAATAAGTTACTGTTCTTCTTGCACTGCCCAGGAGGACCCAGACCCAGAGCATGAATGGTATAGTTCAGAAGCTGCTTTTTCCAGAAAAGGGACACCATTCAGGCTGAGGTGGTGTTGACAAGACAGAAGCCACACCAGGACCCACTGGGCACTCCTGAGCCAGTGAAAGGGGAGCAGGGCTTGCCAAGACCTGAGCCCAAGCTTCCTCCCTCAAGCTCTCCCTCTGGGGCTTTCACCCTCCCACGTTCCTTCCCTCCTTGACGTGTCCACCTCTCAGGGTCCAGTGGCACGTGGACTCTTGAACATTGAGAAGTGGGAAGATCATTCCAGCTCCTTGGAATTGGTTTGAATGGATTGACAGCTGGAGGGATGAGGAAAGAGCACAGGTCCTGTGTGCATTCCTGAAGGCTTGACAAAGGCCTTGGACAAAGGAGGGAGGGTAGGAATTACCTCCCTCCATCTCTCCAGCCAGCAACTGTGGGCTGTGGGAGACAAGACTCTTGATCAGGAGGAAAGTGAGTGTGGAAAGGGAGAGAGACAGAAGCAGGACTTGAAGGTGGACAGCTTTACCACCTATCGGAGTCACAGAAAGCCCACGATACGCACTCCCTTAAAAGACAAGGGAGAGACGAGGGACCTTGTCTGCCTGCAGTTGCTACCTCTTCATGCAGGTGTCTCAATGTCATGGAACACAACAGTTACTCTGCACAAAAGGTCTACCCAATTCCTTCCATTTTATGAGGTGCCGAGGACTAGCTCACAGGGCTGTTTGTCATCTCCAGAGAGATGAAGACCTGCTTAGGAATGGCCATGCTCACCTGGCCTGCCCTCCAGGTCTGCTCTAAGGCTCTGAAGTTCACGCTGTGTGGACAGCTGCAAGTGCTGCAAATCTTTCTGCAGAGTTTGAATTGGTTGGGTCACTTCCTGGAGGTCCTTCTCCCCCATGGATTTCAGGTCCTTTCTGGTATTTTCCTCCACTGTCATTCCTGTGAAAAGAGACCAGTGTCATTGGG
>CM050684.1:30000-178187 GCA_027574665.1 Rhynochetos jubatus | reverse complement strand
AGTGATGTCTCTGCTGGACAGAGTTGAGCTGTGTCCTGGATGTTTCTGTTGTTCCCTTTACAGAACCTGGTTTTACATTAAATGGTGAAAGGGACCTTTTTGATTCAGAATAAATGAGAATCAGCTGCACTCAGCTTGGTCATGAACTAGGCAGGCAAACATTGCAGGAAGTAGTTTGTCATAGCCATGTTTCTACATGACAGGGTATGTCAGTAATGGAAGACTGACGTCCCTTAAAAGGGCAATGGTTACCACTTGTTACCACTTCTTCCTTGGCCCTAGTCAAAAACCTACAGGTATTTATTGCTCTCTCATACCTTTTGTTTTATGAACTTTTTGAACTAGAAATGTAATTTATAACTCTACAGTGCTCAGAGGGCTGTAGGGCCCTGCCATTGAAAGCTTTTCCCCATTCTTCTGAGGGGGTCCTGCTGCCCTCCAGGGTACCCTGCGGCTTTTGCTGGGCTATACTGGAGTTCAGCATCAAGCTGCTCCATTTGGGAGTGTCTCAGAACCTACCTCAGGCTTTGCAGGAGCTCACAAGGGACCCTCTTTAGCTACAGATTATTTTGTGGCCTTTGCTAAACTTTGCCAGAGTCTGGGCAAGGCTCTGCTGCCCTCCAGAGTGCACAGAGACCTTTGCTTGGTTTTACTGATGCTTGGGCAGTGCCCTGCCAGGCACAGGAAACCCCCAGCATCTTCAATGGGCTTTGACTATGCCCACAAAGGTCTCTGCTGCTCTGCAATTTGTACCAGAGCCTTGCAAGGCTTTGCCCAATCCTGATTGATGTCCTGCTGCTTTTCACAGTGCCCTGGGGCTTTTGCTGGGCTTTTCTGCCCTCCAGATTGCCTCGGGGACTTTTCTGCCCTTTGCCAGTGTCCTTCTTTTACTCTGCTACGCTCCAGAGATGCCTGGAACCTTCAACAGACTTTCCCCATGCAGGCAAGGGAACCTGCTCATATCCAATGTTTCCTGTGGTCTTCGCTGGGCTTTGCCAATGCCTGAGGGTACTGGTTTCAGGCAAGAACTAGCTGCTCTCCTACACAGAGCTGGCCGGCCCACAGTGGCCAAGGGATCTTGTTTCACTCCATGACACGTCAGGCTCAGTGGTCAGACTGGGTGCATGAGCAGTTTGGGAAGGTGCAAAAGTAGCCCTGAGAGTGGAATGATGGTTAAGGCTTTTGGGCTTGCCGATAGCAGGGTCCTTTAGCTCCATTTGTGAGTTCTTGATGTGGCTCTTATCAGAGAAGCAGGTTCTTTTCTTAGTGGGTTGGGAGGTTGGTGTTTTCTTTCTCCCCATTCTCTGGCTCTTGGGTTTGAGAAGGAATCTTCTCTTGGGGTCTCAGGTGTGGGGGGTGGGGGAGGTACTCTCCACTACTGGTCTTGGGGTTGGGGTTTTTTTTTTCTGTGCTTGGATTTTGCTTGTTGTTTTGGAATATGTCTGTGTTGGTCCACGGGTGGTGATATACTGTATCATATGTTCTTTTTTCTATTGTTTTAATTACTCATTAATAGTAGCATTGCTAGTATCACTACAAGTTTCACTTATTAAATAGTTCTTATCTCAAGCTTCCTTTGGTTGTGAGGTTTCTTTTTCCTCTTATCCTGAGGTGAGGGAGAAACTGAGTGGTACTTAATTGCCAGATAAGGCTAAACCATGACAGTTCTTTTTGGCACCCAAAGTGGGGCTCAGGAGTGTTGAGATAAGAACAGATCTTAGTGTATGATAAGGATTCGGTATAGCGATGTGGTGGTGGCTGATGGAGACACTGAGATCAGGGCTTTTTAAATTTCTAACAGAACAGTGGGATATGTTGCTTTATGTGCTGCTTACTGTCCTGATTTTATATGTTCGAGCTGGGTTGAGGAGTTTGGTTAGGCTGTTCAGTGTATTGCTGCTGTGGGGAGGAATCCTCTATCTGTACCTGTATTTAATATTGTCAGCCCTCTGGTACATTGTGAGTTATATCCTGGAGACTTTCAATAATTATACCTTTCCCTTTTTCTCCTCAGGGACTCAGTCTATAGAGGAGAGATTATTCAGGGCTGGGGTAGGTGTGGAGAATTTATTCCAAATTTTTCCCTCTTCTGTTGGGCCATTGGCAAAGGTGTATGAGTATTTTGAAAATTTTTCATGGGGTTGGGGTGACTTGTGGCCAGAGATCAATATGCTTCTGAATGTCTCCCAGTGTTTGTTTATAGTTAAAAAACTGTTGGGGAATGCTGCCCCATCTGATACCTGTGCTTGGGGCAGATGCAGGCTCTGTGCAGCCATGCAAATCACCTTAATGCAAAGGGGAGCAGCATGAACCTGTGCAGGGGGAAAGGCAGCAACCCAAGTCTGTGCAACTGCCACCATGGCTATGTCACCTCCCACCATGACCATGTCACTGCCCACTGCTATCACACCACCAGCCACCATGGCCACACCATTGCCCACCACTGTCACGCCACCTTCCACTGTGGCTCCACCACCCACACCGTCTCCACTTCCACAAACTCCTGTGTGCAGTGTCATTGTCAGTGTCAAACAGCACCACTGTCAGTGGCCCAAGTACAGAAAAAGAATTGGACATATAAATCGATCTGTCTGGCAGAGGATGACGAGGTAGCAAGGCCATCCCAAGAGTCAGAGACAGAGAATGAATCAGTAGTGACCACTCAATCTTTATCCCTGAGGGAGCTACGGGATATCTGTAGAGACTTCAGCCATTGTCCAGGTGAACATATGATGACCCTGCTGTTCCACTGTTGTGATAATGGGACCAGTAGCATAGAGTTAGAGGGCAGAGAAGCCAAACAGTTGTGGTCACTTGCTGGAGAAGGGGGTATCGACATAGCAATTGAAAGAAGGACACAAAACATCAGCCTCTGGAGACACCTCCTGACCAGAGTGAAGGAAAGGTATCTTTTTAAAGAAAGTGTGCCACATCAGCCACGCAAATAGACCACCATGGAGATAGGTATCCAGTACCTGAGAGGGAACTGGCTGTGCTGGAGATAGTTTATCAGGACCTGAACAATACACAAACCACTCACCGATCCAAAGGAAGTCCAGTGCACATGACCCATGTGCTGGAAGTTAATGCAGAGTACACCATCCTCATATTCTATTATGTTTGCAATACTGACCTGGAGATAGGACGAGGCACCAACAGTAGATGAGATGATTTGCTGATTCCAAGAACATGAGAAAAGTATCTTTTCCCTCATACAGGCCTGTGTCTCACCTGTAGATAGACTGTCCCAAAAGCTTTAGCAACTCCAAGAAGAGATGTTCCGCTCTCCACAAGAGTCAGTGTCTTGGATATTAGGAGTAAGTGTTCCTCTGTTCCAAGAAGGGAATACAGTCCGTATCCATCACGGGGTACCTGGTGGTTTTACCTGTGTGTCGTGGTTTAACTCCAGCTAGCAAAATACCACAAAGCCGCTCTCACAAATCCCCCTCCCCTCCTCCAGTGGAGGGGAAGAATTGGAGGAAAAAGAAATAAGGAAGCTCGTAAAATTGAGATAAGAACTATTTACTGATTAAATCTAAATCAATATATACAGATACTACTAATAATAAATAATTAAAATAGTAGAAAATGAAACATATGGTACAATATATACAATATGATACAATATGATACTATTTCCCACCATCCACTGACCAATGCACACCCAGATGTTGAGGGATGAAAATCAGACCCCGAGAGCCCGAGACCCACAGTCCAAGAGCCACGGCCTGAAGGCCGGAGCCCAGGAGCTAACGCAGCAGATTCCAAGTGAACCCTATCACTGATAACATGGCCAGAAAACACTAAACAACCCACCAGCTCCCACACGAATGAGCCAGCACAGGAGTTGGCAAAGCAGCTAACACAGGAGGGCTAGCAAGTTGTCCAGAGAGACGAGCAAGGGAGTAAGGGAGAGAGAGAGAAGGGCAGAGTAATGGCTACCAGACCCCCTTCCCCACCCAAAGAGACCGGAACATGACGGACTATGGGATGAAATACTTCCTTGGTCAGTCTGGGTCAGCTACAGTATCCGAAGTGGACAAAAGCCCTTGAGTTCAGTACAGGCCATCCCCAGCACCAGCTGAGGCCTTATCAATGTTTGCTCCTAGCATCCATCAACACAGTTCCCTGGCAACCAGAGTAAAGGGAGTTAACCCTTTCCTGACTGAACCCAGCATGCTGTGAGACCATGGAGAGGACATGAGGAGGTGGGATGGGAAATCTACCTCTCTCCTAGAGGAACAAGTAAGTGAATTGAAAGGGAAAAATTTCACCAGTGGGAATTCTTCCAGGAAGACTGCTGCTCCCATATCCAAATGGGATGGAGGATCTGACATGACCAATAATCCATTCCTTCAAGACATGAGTGAGGCATGGCAGTATTAGAGGGGCCCTGCCTCCAGCTGGGTGGAGGAAATGGACAACTGTGTTTACTGGACTGATGGCCTGGCACATCAGAGGCACAGGAGTACAGAGCTCTAGTAGACATGGGTGCGCAGTGTACCCTCATACCATCAAGCTCTAGGGGGGTACAGCCAATCAGTGTTTCTGGTGTGACTGGGGGCTCTCAACAATTGACTGTGTTGTAGGCTGAAATAAGCCTGACTGGGGAGGAGTGGCAAACCCACCCCATTGTGACTGGGTCAGATGCCCCATGCATCCTTGTCATAGGCTATCTCAAGAGAGGGTACTTTAAGGAGCTGAAAGGGTACCGATGGGCTTTTGAGATAGCTGCTGTAGAGACTGATGAAATTGAGCAGCTGTCCACCTTGCCTGGTCTCTCACAGGACCCTTCTGTTGTGAGATTGCTAAAGGTTGCAGACCAACAGGTGCCAATTGCTATCACAACAGTGCACCGGCAACAGTATCCCACCAACCGAGATTCTTTGCTTCCCATCCATAAGTTGATTTGCCAACTGGAGAACCAAGGGGTGATCTGCAAAACCCACTCACCCTTTAACAGCCCCATCTGGCCAGTGCGTAAGTCTGATGGGGAATGGAGACTGACAGTGGACTATCGTGGCCTGAATGAAGTGACACCACCACTGAGTGCTGCTGTGCCGGACCTGCTGGAACTCCAATATGGGCTGGAGTCAAAGGCAGCCAAGTGGTACGCTATGATTGACATTGCTAATGCCTTTTTCTCCATTCCTTTGGCAGCAGAGTGCAGGCCACAGTTTGCTTTCACCTGGAGGGGCATCCAATACACCTGGAATCGACTGCCTCAGGGGTGGAAGCACAGCCCTACCCTCTGCCATGGACTGATCCAGACCGCACTGGAACAGGTTACAACTCCAGAACATTGATGATATCATCGTATGGTTCAGCACAGCAGACAAAATTTTTGAGAAAGGGAACATCATCCAAATTCTTCTGAAAGCCATTTTTGCCATAAAGCAGAGTAATGTTAAGGGACCTGCACAGGAGGTCCAGTTCCTAGGAGTAAAATGGCAAGATGGACATTGTCAGATCCCAATGGATGTGATCAACAAAATAACAGCTATGTCCCCAGCAACAAGCAAAAAGGAAACACAAGCTTCCCTAGGTGTTGTGGGTTTCTGGCAGATGCGTATTCCACTTACACTCAGATTGTAAGTCTATGAAGTGAGCCTATAGGTGTAAGTCTATGAAGTTCACTATGAAGTGACCCGAAAGAAAAACAATTTCCAATGGGGCCCTGAGCAGCGACAAGCCTTTGAACAGATCAAGCAGAAGTTCGTGCATGCAGTAGGCCTTGGACCAGTCCAGACAGGGCCAGGGGTAAAGAATGTACTCTACACCGCAGCCGGGAAGAATGGCCCTACCTGGAATCTCTGGCAGAAAGATCCAGGAAGAGACCCGAGGTTGTCCCCTTGGATTTTGGAGCCGGGGATACAGAGGATCTGAGGTCTGCTACACTCCAACCGAAAAAGAGATACTGTCAGCTTATGAGGGAATCCGATCTGCCTCAGAAGTGGTTGGAACTGAAGCACAGCTCCTTCTGGCACCTCGACTGCCAGTGCTGGGCTAGATGTTCAAAGGAAGAGTCTCTTCGACACATCATGGAATTGATGCTACGTGGAGTAAATGGGTTGTCCTGATAACACAACGATCCCACACAGGGAATCCCAGTCACCCAGGAATCCTAGAAGTGATCATGGACTGACCAGAGGGCAAAGTCTTTGGAATGTCACCAGAGGAGGAGGTGACACGGGCTGAAGAAGCCCGTTTGTACAACCAGTTGCCAGAAGACGAGAAGCAATATGCCCTGTTTACTGATGGGTCCTGCTGCATTGTAGGGAAACATTGGAGGTGGAAAGCTGCTGTGTGGAGTCCCACGCAACAAGCTGGGAAAAGCACAGCGACAATGGGGAAAGCACAGCAAGCCCAGTGGGAGGCTTGGCCACCTTGGCCTTTTCCCTCTGCCAGAGAGCTCCTGCACTGGTCCAATGGGGGTGGTGTGTCCCAGTTGGGCTTGCTCGGCTTTGCTGTCATGGGGAAGAGTTCAGCGTTGGGAGCCTTGGTGATGCTCCCCCAGCTCCTCAGCTGACCATGATATCCACCTAGCCCTTTCCAACCTCACTTCCTCCCTCCCGGCATGTTCGGTTTTATGGGTACCCTTGCAGGCTGCCAGAGGTTTTGTCCCCATCACCAGGAACCCACCGTGTGCCAACCCTTTGCTCACACACAATTTCTTGCTGGGGAATTGCCAGCACTTCCTTGGGAGACCAACAACTTCCCACAAACCCTGTGCTTGCCAAGGTGTCCACACCCAACTCGTCCACCGTGCCAGGCCCTTCCCACACACTTCATAAATGGGTTCTGCATGACTGCAGCCAAAAGCGTGTCTATGACTTGCACAGCTATTTACAATCTGTCATGTGAAAATACACGTGTAAGGCATACGGTGTAAACGTATGGATGAGCACCTCAGCTGAAGCCATCTCCACCCCACTATGTAACGTGTAACCTGTGTGTACATAAACTGTGTGTTACAGCCGTGAGTGTGCTCCTCCATCTACCCACAGCGATGCACGTCT
This sequence comes from Rhynochetos jubatus, assembly GCA_027574665.1. Classification (NCBI taxonomy): domain Eukaryota; kingdom Metazoa; phylum Chordata; class Aves; order Eurypygiformes; family Rhynochetidae; genus Rhynochetos; species Rhynochetos jubatus. Next base: position 171,168 of record CM050684.1, on the reverse strand, counting down.
GTGTTCAGAGGTGCACAGACGCGTAGGCACCCGTGTGCTCGTACGTCTGTTAATAGCTGTGTGCAATGATGAAGTGTTTTTGCTCAGATGAAGAATAAACCTCTATGAATTTGTGTCAGCGATTGCACGGTGGCTTACACAGGCCCTAAAGGAATGGGATTGAGCTGCCCCAAGACAGCCGTAGAGATCCGAAGGGATGGCGGTAGAGGTACGAAGGGACGGTAGAGATAGACGGGGATAGAAAGACCCTTGTGGAGAGACCCTAAAAGCTTCACCTTCACTCTCTGTTACTGCCTCTCCTTCCTCATCTTGGCCCACCTTTCCTTGCCAAGATGAAATCCCACCAAAAGTCATTGTCTGCCTTGCCACACACAAACAGCCCGTGCCATTGGGGGGTTACATTGGCAGGCAAGCTCATGGGGCCACTCGTGTGCTTGCAGATCAGGCTCTGGCATCAAAATGATCACCACGTTGGCAGGTACTGGTGTGCATTAACGCTGAGGCTGTGACGAGGAAGAGCTTTGCAGGTTTCCAAGCCAGCTGGGTTTTATGTCCCCTTGTGAGCCCTGTGCACCAGGTTTCTGTGACAACCCCTGGAGGCAGACAGACAGCGGGAGGCATTTCACCAACACGTCTGTGGGAATAAGACAACAGCAGCCCCTTGCACTCCTTTGGGGGGCAACCTCATGCTTTTATTTCCAGCTCACAGACCTCCCACGCTTTCCCCATTGGTCTCTGTCCCTCTCAGAGGACTTGTGTGCACCCTCCGCTGCCGGCACAACACGATTGTCACCAAGGTGGCAGCTTGGTGCTTTAGTGGAGAAGGGTCTTGGGGTTTCCTGAGATACCTCCAAGCAAACCTTTCCTGCGGGAGAGAGAAAGTGCCGAGTGGGTGTGGAATGGGAGAATTGCAGCTCCTGAAGGAGCCATGCTGAGCCCCTTTGGGAATGTCCAGCCAAAGTCCAGAGATGCTCACAGAGGGGAGAGAGAGCCAGCAAGGATCCACGTGAACACCCTGAGGTGTGTTGGGGAACTCAGAAGAGAACTGCCTCACCTCTTACTTCCTCACATGTTGGCATACAGCACATTTTCAGAGCAGTTTCGTCCAGAGACCTTCAAAATGGAAAATATAGCAGCCTCGCCCTCCTGGTGCCCATCATGGCCACAGACGTCTGACCTGGGCTGGGACCATGGAAAGAGGCTGCTGACACCCAAAGCAGAGACAATCCTACCCTCAAGGGTTTTGGGAATTTTCTTCTCCCCACAATGCGCCCTCTTGGAACCAATAAGTGCTTACACCGCCTGAAATCCTCCTCAAGACCAGAACTCATCTCCACTCTGGCCAGTCTGTCACTGTTGGCATCTGGGGGGAGAATTTGAGTTACTGTCCAACCATCAGCAGTACATTGGAGACATCCAAGAGACATTTTAGTGATAATAGAACTTATTGAATTCTTTGGGAATATATAGAAGATTTTTGAAGAACAGTGATGATAGGACCAGCTCTGCATCACAAGCGAGGATGCTGAACAATGACATTGTGCCTGGGAAGGGTGCAGGGGGAATTGACACTTACAGTAACTCCAGTTGGTAGCAGCAATGAGTCCTCAGCAATACAAGCATCACTGAGCGGAGTGAAAAGCAGTGGAAAATGGTGCTGAAGGTCTGGAGTCCCACTGCTGTCCCACAGCAGTGAGGCCTTTTGGGTCATTGCCATGGGTGATGATTTACTGCATCCAGTCCATGGCAGGAATCAAACCCAAGGCAAGATCTGCTCCTCCCTGCCTCCACCATGAGGGAACCCATGCAGAGACCATGCTGGTCCACACCAAGAACCACTCCTGGTCACCTGGGATTCCCCCATCTGCATCACCCCCCAACCAGGAGGGATTGCTGCTCACCTTTGGCATCTCTCTGTGCAGCCCGCTGCAAGAGAAAGAGAGGGAGACGTGGGGAATCTGTTGCTGCATGACCCTGGCTTTCCATGCTCGGGGCTGCAGGATGAAGATGATGGGCTGAGCCATCCAGAGGGACTTTTCCAGACCAGAATTTACAACCAGGAGTGCTCTTTCTCAGACTGCTTTTCCCATGCCCTCAGCAGCTGTGGACAGCCCAAGTGTCAAGGAGCAAACTTGCTCTGCTCAGGGCCAGCTTTTGCCCAGGGGGCTGGGAGCCAATGTCTGCCTGGGACAGGGATGCATTTGGAATTCCCCATCTCAGCACCATTGATCCTCCCAGCTGATAAAGGAAAGGCCTGAGAGGCTCAGATTCCCATGTAGCAGGGGCAAGAATCCAGCCATCCTAAGCTGGCTGGATGGTTTTAAATCCCCTGTGGGTTTCACCTTGTGTTTTGCTGGCAGATTCCCCAAATTACTCACCTTTCTTCAGGGCACAGTAGCTGGCTGCAGCCAGGAGGAGGAGGGAGATGGCCGTCACTCCCAGCATGATACGTGTAGTGAAGGTGTGCAGAGACCAGGGATTGGGAGCTGGGGTGGTTGGGGCAGAAGGTGTAGGGTAAAAGGGAGCATCTTGGGGAGAGGAAGCAGAGAGCAGGAGGTGCCCTTAGAGCCAGGCCACATCCTGCCTGATGAAAGTCCCAGTGTCCTGGTGCCAGCATCCTGGCATCCCTTGGCCCAATGCTGGAGGACATGGGTTGTGCAGGGAGGGAATCACGCACTTGGGGTCGATGGCCCTGGCTGGGGGCTGGACCCTCTGCCTGGGGGGAAAAAGACGCAGGTTGAGAGTCTCCAGTTCTCTCAAGTACAGCACAGACTAAGCAACAGTGGGGACACCCTGATCCACCCTCCATCAAGTGTCATGATACATAAATCACTGCATTGCTCAGCTGTGTCTCTGGATTAGATCGAGCATCACCACCCTCCCCTACCCATCATACTGGGGCAGGAGAGGAGCAGGATGTTCTTCCCTTACTGTGAGGATTTGCCCCATTGGCAAAGGCTTAGAACTGAAATTCACACTGATCTCCAGCATCGCAACCTCTCAGGGACATGTTATGTGGTACAGCCAGGTCCCCCGCTTCCACTGGGGACTGTGCGTCCCCAGAGCCCACACTGTTGCCTGCCACTTCCCGAATGCCGTTCCTCACCTGTGACAGTTAAGTTCCTAGGAGCATTTAGGGCAGACTTGCTCACCCTGTTGCTCTCATTCTTTGGCTGGTGTCCATATGTGTACATCCCCATTGTCCCCATCGTCATGCTCTTGTGCATGCGGTAGATCAGCTGTCCCCATTGGGCTTTCATAAACTCCTTCATCCCATCCTTGCCGAAGAAGATTCGGGTAGCAGGAGACTGCCAGTCAATGGAGCAGTGAAACAGAATCTGTTCCACCTCCTGAGATCTGGAGGTGTTCAGGAGCTAGGAGGTCACCTGGAGAGATGGGCAGGGATGTCCCGGGATGTGTCACTGTGGTCAGGGCTGGAAAATTGCCTTGGGTCTGGGAGCAGATGTGTCTTCTCTCCAGGGGTTCACACATACAGAATAAATCCCTTCTCCCTACACATCTCCACTCCTGCACAATTCCCTTTTCTGGACACATCTCTGTGCTTAGCTGGGGAGCTGCAGGGGTCCAGGTTGTTCACATCAATGCCTGCACCATGGGATATAGAGGGTTTTGGTAACAAGGGAAGTATTCCAGCTCACTCATGTGCCCTAGCCCAGGTCCTCACTGCTGAGAATTTGCTGGACAGCACTTTCCCACTCATGTGTCCTTATCCTGCATCTCTCTTGTGTCCTGGCTTGACACCACCACAATCCCATTTTAGGTGCATTTGTTGTTCCAGTCTTCACATCCCTGGCTCCCAAAAGATCTCCAGCTTGAACCCATTCTCAGAGTCTGACCAAAACCCCCTTAGGGGTGCTGCAAAAACACGCCCTTGGCTCAGAGAGGCGCCATAGCTGGAGCAGGCAATCATCCTTGGCCACTCATCAAGGCAACTCAGCCCCTCGTTGCTGCCCAGCTGCTCCGCACGCCCTTTCCCCATCCTCCCCCACGCCCAGGATGTGCCCTATCCTGACCCCTTGGCAGCCCCAGGGAAGGAAACCCCCAACTCACTGAGCAGCAGCAGGAGGAAGGCAACACCAGAAGGAGACAGCCTGGCACATCCCACCTGCCCCAGCATATTTGGGGGCACTGCAAGGACACCCCCTCCTTGCAGTGTTTGCTTTCCTCTGAGCTGGAGACAGCGCTTCAAGAGCTGCCTGCCCCGTGGCTTGCAGTGCGCCTGGGACGGCTCCTGTTGTATTTCTGTGGTGAGCAGTGCCTTTCCCACAGCGAGAGGCTGTGACCAGCCCTGCCTCAGCCTCCACTGCGGATTCTGCACTTGCAGAGAACCCCCTCCCAATCCCTCATCTCTGCATTGTCACACAGGGCAGCACAAGTCGTGTTTGCCTGTCCCTCATGGACAGCATCCTGGAAGCAAAGCCCTCCTGCCCCTTATCCCCCACTCTCCCCTTTTCTGACTACTGCTCTCAGCTCTTCTTCCAGGTGGATGCAAGTGATTCTGCCAGGAGACCCCTGGGCGGGGTCAAAAGTGACTACAGAGCTCTGGGGTTGGTAGTCAAGGGCATGGGGACCCAGGTGATGTTCTCAATCCTGCTGTTGATGTCTGAAAGTGTATGAGGAATAGGACAGTGATATTATACGACAATAAGTGGCTGTAAAGCTGGTTTTGGCAGCAGAGTTTTGAGCTCATTGACCACTGGACCCTATTTGCAGATCATCATCCTCTGGGGAGAGATGGGACCCCCTCACCAAGCAGGGCAAAACTGCGTTTGCCAATCAGATGGCCAACCCCATAAGGAGGGCTTTAAACTGAGAATGATGGGGGAAGGTGAGACTATCTAGCGGTCCTGTGAGGGAGTGACAGACAGAGCAAAATCCATGGGGTGATGTGACAGAAATGAAACACAAACTCAACAAAATGGGGCTTAAGTGCGGTCGACTCCGGACTTGTATTTCAACAAGGACGTGCCTACAAGGCATCATTACAGAGCAATTCCCCAACCTGTCTCTAGGCATTTGATGTGCTGAGGTGCTTCTGTGAAGTGTCTGTGCACCAACGAGGGCCATACAGGGAGTAAACATGATGAATTAGAGATCTGGGTGCAATTTCAGGGCTATGGTCTTGTTGGGATCACGAGGACATGGTGGGATGGGCTCCCGTGACTCAGGTGTTGCAATGGAGGCTCACAGGGTCTTTAGGAAGGACAGGCTGGGAAGATGAGAGAGAATTGATTGTTATGGGAGAAAGCAGCTGGAGTGCATGGAGCTCACCTGGGGATGGGTGAGGAGCCAGTGGAGAGCTCACAGGTTAGGATTAAAGAGAGGAGAGATAGAGGTGACAGTAAGAGTCTGCTAAAAGCCATCTGGCCAGGAAGAATAAGTGGATGAGGCCCTCTACAGACAGATAAAGGTAGCTTCATGTTCACTGGTCCTGGTCCTCGTGGGGGACTTTAACCACCCTGATGTCTGCTGGAGGGACAACACAGCAGGATACAAGCAATCCAGGAGTTTTCAGGAGTGTATTGTTGATAACGTCCCCCTCCAAGTGATAGAGGAACCATTGAGGAGGGCAGTGTCTTCTGGACCTCCTACTTGCTGACCACAGGGACCTTGCTGGAAATGTGTTGGTCAAAGGCAGCTTTGACTGCAGCTACTGTGAGATGGTGGAGTTCAGGATCCTCAGGGGAGGGGGAAGAGTAAAAAGCAAGCTCACAGAATTAGGCTTCAGGAGGGCAGACTTTGCTCGCTCACAAGCAAGCTCACAGACATTGGGGTCCTCATATATCTGCTTGGAAGAGTCCTGTGGGATCAGGTGCTGGAGGGAGGAGGGGCCCAAGAAAGCTAGTTAATATTCAAGGGTCACTTCGTCTAAGCTCCACGAAAGTCTATTCCTGTGAATAGAAAGACCGGCAAAAATGCCAGAATATGTCTCTCGTACTCTTCCCAGTGCAAGACAGACATGAGCATAGTGGTGAGACTCCAGGGAAGGACCACAAAGATGATTAAGGGACTGGAGCATCTCTCACATGAGGAAAGGCTGAGAGAGTTGTGACTGTTCAGCCTGGAGAGATGGCTCAGGGTAGATCTTATCATTGTGTATAAATACCTGAAGAAGACTGCAAGGAGGATGGACCCAGGCTCTTCTCAGTGGTGCCAGTGACAAGACAAGAGGCAATGGGCACCAGCTGAAACACAGGATGGTTCCTCTGATCACCAGGAAACACTTTTTCACTGTGAGGGTGACAAGCACTAACACAGATTGCCCAGGGAGGTTGCGAAGTCTCCATCCTTAGGGATATTCAAAAGCCATCTGGGCAAGCTTCCTTGTAGGCCCCTTTGCTGCAGGGCTTAGAATCACAGAAAGGTTTGAGTTGGAAGGGACGTTGAAAGATCATCCAGTCCCACTCCCCTGCCATGAGCAGGGACACCTTCCACTAGACCAGGTTGCTTAAAGCCTCATCCAGCCTGGCCTTGGACACTTCCAGGAATGGGGCATCCACAGCTTCTCTGGGCAACCTGTCCCAGTGCCTCCCCACCCATTCTGGGAACAGTTTCTTCCTGATGTCCAATCTAAATCTCCATCTTTTAGTTTAAACCTGTTACCCTTTGTCCTGTCACTCCCTGCCCTTGTAAAATGTGCTCCCCTCCAGATATCTTGTAGCCCCCACCCAGGCACTGGAAGGTGCTATGAGGTCTCCTCGGAGACTTTTCTTCTCCAGGTTGAACAAGCCCTGTTCTCTCAGTCTTGCATAGTCTGGAGCTGCGGCTCATGCACGTGTGTGTTGCAGATGGGACACGAGAGTCCAGGTCTGCAGGATGACCCTGTGGTGATTGCACTGGGAGAGGAAAGCCAGATTTGGTGCAGCCCGTGCCCATCCTTGGGGCAGAAAATGGGCCAGAGCCCAGCTGCAAGTTAGTTATTGTATGGCACAGATAAACAGACAGCAAAGGCCGCGGTGTAAAACAGGATGTGTAAGACAGTGTTCAAAACAACTGTAATCAAAACCAGAAAGCAATTGATGGGAGTTTTCATCAGAAACGACATTGACTTTTTATACCTTCAGCTAGTGCAGAGAACCGATCTTACGCAGCTGTTTTAGAACACTTCCTCACACATTGCTATATTGAACATCCTTTACCTCAAGGGAAGATCTTATTATTAGTCTGAATTCAGAGGTCAGGACCATTCAACATTCGTAAATACTGTGACTTTTCACAATGAAACTAACATTAGAGCAGCCTTCCCTAACCTGTCTACACGGCATCTTAAGCTGCACGAGCAAATCCCATTTTACATCCTGGGTTACCCATGTGGATCTGTACCAGCACACCGTGACTCTATTTTTCTTTCTCTAGGCATATCTCATTACTTCCTGCTCAGTGTCCCGTTTTATTGAATAACTTAATTGTCAGATTTGAGCCCTATCTGAACTTCATTAATTTATTTAATTCTATACCTCTCTATTCTGGGAACTCCTTCTGTGGAAGTACAGCTGGAACTTGGTTGCAGCTCTCGTAATCTTGGAAAACTCTCTGGCATGACACTGATTATGGCAATAATGCAGTGGCGAGAAGCTACGACTTCCCATTTTTATTTAGATTCTCCCTTTACCCTGTAGCAACAAAGAAAAAAATGCCAAGGAAACACAAAATAATGAAGGTTGGAAGGGACCTCTGGATGCCTTGATCAAAGCAGGTCTAGCTAGATGAGGATGCTTGGGCCTTGAACTCCACCAAGGATGGAGTTTTCTCAGCTTGTTCTAATAGTTTACCCTCATAGTAAAAAGCTACCAGAATGTTTTCCTTACATTTATTCAGAATTTCTCTTGTTACAGCTGGTGCCTGCTTGCCTCTTTTACCCAATTAAGGTGAATCTCCAAGAAGATGTCATATGGACAGAAAAATGTAGGAAGGACATTGAACCCCAAACTGGTTTCTGAGTCTTAAAGGCATTGTTACCCAAGGAAGGCGTGAAGTCTCAATCCTTGGAGATATTCAAAAGCCAAGCAGACAATGTCCTGGGCAGGACATTTGCACCTCCGGTGCAAAACATTTTTAGGAATGTCCAGTGACGTCATTAGTTTTAAATTTTTTTTTTTCTTCCAGATTGTAGGGCTGTTTGTGCTTACTGTTGTTGTCATCCTTTATGGCACGTACCACAGGTACCCCTACCTGTTCTGCTGTAGGTCTGAAAAAGATTATCGGAAAGAGAAGCTGAAGACCCTATTAGAGGAAGAAACAAGGAAGCATATTGAAGAAATGAAGCAAAAGAGTGCAGAGCAGATAATGGAACAGAAAGTGAAACCTTCTTTCCAGTATGATAAGGATAATTTCTGGAATGGCATAGATTTAGCAAACATCATAGCGACAAAAATAAAGGAAGCTGCAGAGTCTGCTGTTGGAGGTACATGGACAGGGGACAACAAGCAGTGCAACAAAGTCTGCCTCACACGTCGTACAGTGACACAGCCCCAGAACTTCAGACTTCAGAAGCTAACACCCAAATCCCAGGAGATGGGCAGCTATGGATCCCAAACAGACCGGAGGAGGTCCCAATGCAGCAACACTGGGATGCCCAATCTGCCGAACTCAAGCGTGTCTAGAAAAAGCCCCCACCCTGCTCCCACCTCACTCCTGACCGCTGAATCTGACTCTGACAGTGTAGTCAGAAGAGTAGGTTGGGGTTATTGTTCTGCTCCAGCTACGGTCGTCAAGCTGACAGGTACCATCAGACAGCACTGGTCACCTTATCATCCCTCTTCCTATTTCTTGGCCCTCATTTTGTTGCTCTTTTACCTCACTTTCTTCACTCCGGTTCCAGGTACCAATTTTGTTATATCTGTACCCCAGACTGGTATTTCTAATCCTGTTACCTAGACAATCCTGACTACTCCTGCTTTGTCTTTGTGTAAAGTAAGGAAGAAATAAGCAGAGAAGAAGGAAACATCTTCAAGTCTTAAAGGACAGAAAAAATGTGATCTGGTCCTTCCTGAACATTGTGGTGGTTTGCACTGTTTCCACTTGCAAGGAATTAGCTAGTGCCTAATCCTAATAAAACTTCCTGAGCACAAAACCGGCGTCAGTGTCTCTATCACCATCAAAGGGTGATCACATAATTTAGGATGTTCCATTTATCCTTGGGTGAAACAGCTTTCGGGGAGGTACGGTAGCCAGCTTTCTTGAAGGAAAAAAAGCAAGTCTGACCTGTTGCTCAAAAGAGGGGAAATAGGGAATGAGCATTAACCAGCATCATGCATACTTGGCCTTTAGGTTCAGAATTCGAAGCTCAGTTCCGTTGTGGTTTTTTTCACCCCAGCAGAACTCTGCTTGCCTCATTGCAGGCCAGGAATTTGGAGGCTCCCCACCCTCTCCGGGAAGAATTCCTTCCTGATGTCCTATCTCAACCTTCCTCTTTCCATTTAAACCCGTTACCCCTTGTCCTGTCACTACAGGCCCTTGTAAAATGTGCCCCCTCCAGCTTTCTTGTACCCCCCCAGGCACTGGAAGGGGCTCTAAGGTCTCCCCAGAGCCTTCCCTTCTCCAGGCTGAAACCCCCAACTCCCCCAGCCTGTCCCCGTGGCAGAGGGGCTCCAGCCCTCGCAGCATCCCCGTGGCCTCCTCTGGACTCGCTCCAACAGCTCCGTGTCCTCCTGCTGTTGGGGGCCCCAGAGCTGGAGGCAGAACTGCAGGGGGAGTCTCCCCAGAGTGGAGCAGAGGGGGAGAACCCCCTCCCTCGACCTGCTGGCTTGCTGCTCTGGATCCAGCCCAGGATATGGTTGGGTTTCTGGGCTGTCAGTGCACACGGCTGGCTTATGGCCAGCTTTTAGTACCCCAGCACCCCCAAGTCCTTGGTAATACTTTAAAGTATTCCATTGTTAGAATACCATTCCAGGCTTGAAGAGGCTTTAAGCAACCTGGTCTAGTGGAAGGTGTCCTTGCCCATCACAGGGGAGTGGGACTGGGTGGTCTTTAAGGTGCCTTCCAACCCACACCATTCCATGATTATATGAAAATTTCATTGCCGTAGATGGAATATAGTGAACTTTTAAAATTTTGCAATGACTGAAGTCTGTTTACAAAGACATCCTCAGTCATCACTGCCACGGTGCGACTGTAATGATAATGTAAATGCATCCTTACCATATGAGAAACTCAGTCATTTTCTCTGATACTGACCTAAAAATAATTTTTGGAAACTATTTTTTAGGAGTGAATCTCAAGATTTCAGAACTGAAGCAGGAGAGGTTCTGCACTGAAGATAAAAATCGATGAGGCCAATCAAGAAGGAACAGGACACTGGGAACAGGTTAGCCAAGTGGAACCGTGCGGTCACTGCTAGGGGCAGAGGTAGAAGAAAGGTCACACCGGGGCCTCTTTACTGTATGTTTCCATTCTGTGGGTTCATTTACTGTGCATCAAATGATTAAGAAGAAAAACCACTTAACTTGACAGGGCTCTATGAGAACTGTTTAGCTTAAAGCAAAACCAAACAAGTTTCCTTTCCAGAGGCTCTGCTTTTAATCTGCTAAGCAGCCCACACCCTGGCTTTGTGGTTTTCCTCCCTCATGTGCACAGCTTGCACAAACACAGTGAAGAAGAGAGGAAACAACTGCAAGGTGCTTATCCTTCCAGCCAGTAGAAATGTCCAGGCTAATCAGTCTGAAATGCATCTTAAGCTCCACTGACCACAAACACGGTGGTGAGGCAGATCTCGTGGGGAGGAGACTTGTAGCTGTCTGGCGGGTGCATGGAGTGACAGTCTGGGGCATCTCTACTGTCACTAGAGGTTTGCATGTGAGCAGCTGAGTCAAGCACCCGATGTCCTTATCATGACCTCACTACCACTGCAAAAGGTAACAACAGGGTTTGGTTTGAAACATCTCAACTTTTTCACCTTTAATTTAAACTACACTTACGCAACAGATCAATTTTTGGGGGTTGTTTTCCCCTCCCATGATGCTCCCAATATCAGCTGCGGGTTCGGGATAGCAGAAAGACTTTGGTCATTGCTAGCTGCAACAGAATGGCTTTTCACTTGAAACAGAAGAATGGTTATAGCTGGGCTATGATGAGAGTTGTTTGGCATCCCGTGATGGTCAGTCCTTCCCCCTGAAACAGTCTGACCTGATCTCACAGTTTGGAGAAACCACACTGATGAGAAAGGAGCCCATGCAAACCACAACTCCTTCAACATAAAAGTTCACACCGCTGTGGTTGATTGTCACAGCCATGTAACTTCCACTCCGAGGACACTTGCTGAAAAACCTGTGAGAGCAGAGCAGGACATTCATTGATGGCCTGAGCAGCCAGAGAGGTCCAGCACCCTCTCAAACCTCCCCCAAAGGGGTAGCCTGGCTGCATGTCCCCCACAGTGGTACAGTTGGAACAACCCAAGGGGTCTGACAGTCCTTCCTGTGCGTCTCCAGTACCCCCATGGTGCGCAGCAGGGGGGGAAGGGCAGCTCAGAGGTGTGGGACAAGTCAAAAGCCAAATAATCTGCCCAGGAGACTGGTCCTCAGTGGCTTCAGCATCAGCATTTGCACTTGTGTCTGCTTCAGGCTTGGCAGAACTGGGGTTGGCTCCTGATATGGAGAAGTGGGCTTGCTTTTGTGCTGCAGAGAAAGAGCAGCTTCTTTTTTATGCTGGAGACAAACATGAACCCCAAGGGTAAAACAGGCACGCTGAAGGAAGAGCCTCAAGGGAAAAAGCAAGCAGCACATTTTTGGAGATCAGGAATCCCTAGAAAGACTGGCTCATATGTCAAAATGCAACAGCAAAAGACATGAGGAGCCCCAAACCCCAACAATGACCTTTCAGAGAAACTTTGATATATGGGAGTCTAAGGCAACCTGAGCAGAATATATTGTAGATCCTACTTCAGCAGCATTTTAATTGTTACCCACAGGTGCCAGGCAATGAAAGTCAGCACAAAATCCAAGCCCACCCAGAGCAGGGGAATGTCTGTAGGAGGCTGTGACCCCTTGGGCAGCCCATGCTGCAGCAGGCTCCTGGCAGGAGCTGTGGCCCCATGGAGAGAGGAGCCCAGGCTGGAGCAGGTTTGGTGGCAGGACTTGTGGCTCCCTGGGGGACCCAGGCTGGAGCAGGCTGCTCCTGAAGGACTGCACCCTGGGGGGGCAACCCAGGCCAGAGCGGGGACAGAGTGTGAGGAGTCCTCCCCTGAGAAGGAAGGAGAGGCAGAGAAAACTTACAATGAACTGACTGCAACGCCCGTCCCCTGGCAACCCTGAAGCAGGGAGGAGGTAGAGAATTCGGGGGTAAAATTAAGTCCAGGAAGAAGGGAGGGCTGTGGGGAGGCTGTTTTTATGATTTGGTTTTGTTTGTCATCATCCTACTCTGATTTGATGGGTAATAAATAAAACTAATTTCCCCAAGTTGAGTCAGCTTTGTCCATGATGGTAATTACTGAGGGATCTCTCCTTGTCCTTGTCTCGACCCATGAGCTTTTCATTATATTTGTTCTCCCCTGCCCAGCTGCGGATACTATTGAGAGAGGGGCTTGGTGGGCAGGTGGCCTCCAGCCAAGGCCAATCCACCACACCTGGTCTGCCTCCAACACAGGTAAAATTTTCCCTCCTTTCTCCCTTCATTCCTTTTTGGGGAGAATTCCATTTTAACGTCTCCATTTTCCATCTCCCTAAAATATTCCCAATATCATATATTTACAAGGGCAGCTAGAAATACTTCTGGCTCAGTGTTTCAGTGAAGAAACTGCTGTGAAAAGTGATACTAAGAAGTAAGTCTATTGAAAATCCAAGAGCATTTCAATTCAAAGACATGACCTTCTCCAAAAATTACTCCCATTTCAAGCTGCTTTCTCTAAATGGTCTGTCAAATCCCAGGGAAACCATGCCTCCATTCCCAGTGTAACCTCACAACCTCAGCATCAGTCTTGCAGAAAAATGATACATGGACAGTGGGATCAAGGGCACCCTCAGCAAGTTTGCTGATGACACCAAGCTGTGCAGTGTGGTGACATGCTGGAGGGAAGGGATGCCATCCAGAGGGACCTGGACAGGCTGGAGGGGTGGGACTGTGCCAACAGGATGGACTTCAGCAAGGCCAAGTGCAAGGTCCTGCACCTGGGTTGGGGCAACCCCAAGCACAAGGATGGGCTGGGTGGAGAGTGGATCAAGAGCAGCCCTGAGGAGAAGGACTTGTGGGGGGCTGGTGGATGAAAAGCTGAACATGAGCCAGTTGTGTGTGCTGGCAGCCCAGAAAGCCAACCGTATCATGGGCTGGATCCAGAGCAGAGTGGCCAGCAGGGCAAGGGAGGGGATTCTCCCCCTCTGCTCCACTCTGGGGAGAATCCCCCGCTTGCAGTTCTGCCTCCAGCTCTGGGGACCCCAACAGTAGAAGGACACGGAGCTGTTGGAGCACATCCAGAGAAGACCATGGAGATGCTCCGAGGGCTGGAGCCCCTCTGCCATGGGGACAGGCTGGGAGAGTTGGGGTTATTCAGCCTGGAGAAGGGAAGAATCCAGAGAGACCTTATAGCATCTTCCAGTGCCTGGCGGGGGGGGAGGGGGTACAAGAAAGCTGGGGGGGGGGATGGGTAGGGACTTTTCCCAGGGGCAGGGAGTGACAGGACAAAGGGTAATGGGTTTAAACTGAAAGCAGGGAGATTGAGATAGGACATCAGGAAGGAATTCTTCCTGGAGAGGGTGGGGAGGCACTGGGACAGGTTGCCCAGAGAAGCTGTGGATGCCCCATCCCTGGAAGTGCCCAAGGCCAGGCTGGATGAGGCTTGGAGCAACCTGGTCTAGTGGAAGGCGTCCCTGGCCATGACAGGAAGTGGGACTGGGTGGGCTTTAAGGTCCCTTCTCACTGAAACCATTCTGTGATTCTATAATTTTCAGCCAGAGCCACACCCCAAGTTAATCTGTAATATTTCATTCTTCATTTCTGTTTCAGTGTTCAAAGTTAATTCCTTGATGAAGTGATCAAAGTTCACTTTGATCCATAGATGGAAGATGTGGGGATCTCTCTTACCTGACAGTAGGTAAAATCCAGCTTTAATTTTGAAATGAGGTTCACTTCTGGTGCTAAGCAGTGGGCATTCAGCAGGATGTCAGTTTGTCCTTCGGTGTCCCTAATGCCGAAGCTCCATCTGCACCTAATCACCTTCAGCACAAAAATATAACCCTCATATGGAAGAGGTGATCTTCAGGCAGAGAAGTGACTTTTGGGCAGAGAAACAGCGAATTAAACTTCAGTACCTGAGTCTTCATTTTCCTTCCCTCCTGCAGGTTGAAATTAAGCTTCTCTGGCAAGGAGGAAGAATAGCTGTCCCATGTCACTGGTCACCTTTGTTCCTTAAAGCAAGTAAGCAAGTCTCTCTTCATTCTTTCACTGCTGAACAAGCCGTGAATGCAGTGGTGCTGTTGACATGGAAGGAAACCTCATGTTTGAGGATGAGGGATGTGGAGTGCACAGAGGGGCCAGCGGGCTCTTCTCGTCCCCCATGTCTCCTCAGGTGCAGGCAGCAAGGAGCTGGGGGCATCAGCAGCGTGGATCTTCCCAGTAGGGCTCAGAAGGGAAATGAAAGTGACAGAGGATGGTCATCTGGGGGAAAAAGCTGAGGTGTCAACTGGACATTTGGGTTCAATTTTTCTTTCACCAAGATTTTTTCTGCTGTCTTTGGTGTTGTGCATGTTTTTATTCAGGACAAGTTGATTTTCTTTACAGTGGCTGGTTTGAGGCAGTTTGGAGGTGCTGGGGTGCAAAGGTGCTCACCCAGCAAGGACTCAGCAGTGGGCATGGGGCCAGCTGTCCTGAGTCAGGATGCCCCAGGCTGCTGCTCCTCTAATAACAAGGGGTTCTGCCCCACGGTGCAGGTACCAGAGTGGCCACCGAGGACATCTGCAGGTCCCAGGTGTTGGTGAGCACAGGGGAGGGTGGGGAAATGGGGATGTGCAAGGGGTGGAGATGAGAAAGAAGGAGTTTATTTATGGGGCACAAACCCTTGGAGGAGAGACTCTTCCCTCCCAGATCCAGAGCATTTTGCCACCCCAGTGATGCTGTTTGCTGTCCCCACGAGGAGCTGGGGGATGTTCAGCTTCTGGGAAGAGCCCAGGGCACATTAAATGGGAGGAGGTTTGATCCCCCCAATTTGAAGCATGGTGGGGGTCAAGGGGGAGGAGGGCTTTGCACCCAGGATGCTCCCCGCGAGGGACATGCAAACATGACTTGTGCTGCTCTGTCTGACTGTACAAAAATGAAGGGTGGGGGGTGGGGGCTCTGTAAGGGCAGCATCCACAGCGGGGGCTGAGGCCCTCGCTCATCACAGCCTCTCGCTGTGGGAAAGGCACTGCTCACCATGGAAATACAACAGGAGCCATCCCAGGTGCACTGCAAGCCACTGACCAGGCAGCTCTGGAAGCACTGTCCCCAGCTCAGAGGAAAGCAAACGCTGCAAGGAGGGGGCTGTCCCTGCAGTGCCCCCAGAAATGCTGGGGCAGGTGGGATGTGCCAGGCTGTCTCCTTCTGGCATTGCCTTCCTCCTGCTGCTGCTCGGTGAGTTGGTGGGTGTGTTTCACTGGGGCTCATGACTGGTGGGGTGCTGAGGGGTGCAGGACAGGGTACGTCCTGGGCATGGGGGAGATTTGGGAAAGGGTGTGTGGAGCAGCCGGTCAGCAACGAGGGGCTGAGTTGCCTTGATGAGGGGAAGGAGGACGATTGCCTCCTCCAGTGACAGTGCAGCTCTGAGCCAAGGGCCTGTTTTGTAAGACCTCTAAGTGGGTTTACATCAGACTCTGAGAGTGGGTGGAGGCTGGAGAGGTTTTGGGAGACAGGGACATTAACCCTACCCAAGAGTGTTTTGGGAACATGGCAAGAGAGGAAATGCAGGAGGGAAACTCTTGAGTTTTCCTTGCTTGTGCAGCACTGGGGATCTAGGCAGGGTCATGTGCGTAAGATGAGTTGATATTCCTGTAACCAAAACCCTCTCTGTCCCATGGTGCAGGTGCCAACATGACCCCCCAGGACATCTGCAGCTCCCCAGGTGATGGTGAGCACTGGACAAAGGAGTTGTGCAGGGGTGAAGATGGGATTGGAGACGAAATTTATTCCCAATGTGTGAAGCCCTGAATTGGATACATTTCCCCTCCCAGATTCAGGGGCATTTTCTGCCTGGACAGCAGTAACACAGTCTGGGTATCCCTGTGCCATCTCTCCAGGTGACCTCCTGGCTCCTGATTTTGTCCTCAGCACCTCCAGCACTCAGGAGGGGGAACCGGTTGTCCTTCACTGCTTCATTGTCTGGCGGTCTCGCGCTACCCGTATAGTCTTCTGCAAGGATGGAGTGGAGGAGTTCAGCATGAAAGCCCAGTGGGGGCAACGGAGATATTTTGTGCTGCTGAACATCACCTTGGGGAGTGCAGGGACATACGCGTGTGGGTACCAGCACAGGAGAGCAACTGGGTGAGGAGCTCTGCCCTCAGTCCTCCCCAGCACCTGGCTGTCACAGGTGAGACGTAGCTCTGTGGCATGGGCAGGCACCGCTCCAGAGCCCCACAGTCCCATTCAAGGCTGGGGACCTGCCATACCCCATGGCGTGTCCCTGGGGAGTTGCAATGCTGGGTAGTTGCATGCAAATGAGTGAATTTCAGCTCAGCCTTTGCCAAAGGGGCAACTCCTGACAGTCACAGGAGAACATCCTGTTCCTCCCCTGCCCAAGTGTGATTGGAAGGGGAGAGTGGTGGTGCCCGATCTAATCCAGAACTGGAGCTGGGCAATGCAGTGATTTATGTATCATGACACTTGGTGGAGCGTGGATCAGGGTGTCCCCACTGTTGCTTAGTCTGTGCAGTACCTGGGAGAACTGGAGACTTTCACCCTGATCCTGTTTCCCGCCAGGGAGAGGGTCCAGTCCCAAGCCAGGGCCATCGACCCCAGGTGAGTGATTCCCTCCCTGCGCAACCCATGTCCCCCAGCATTGGGCCAAGGGATGCCAGGATGCTGGCACCAGGACACTGGGACTTTCATCAGGCAGGATGTGGCCTGGCTCTAAGGGCATGTCTTGCTCTCTACTTCCTTTCCCTAAGATGCTCCCTTTCACACTACACGTTCTGCCCCAGCTCCCAATCCCTGACTGCTCCAAACCTTCACCACAGCCATTGTGCTGGGAGTGAGAGCCATCACCCTCCTCCTCCTGGCTGCAGCCAGCTACTGTGCCCTGAAGAAAGGTGAGTGACTTGGGGAAACTGCCAGTAAAACACAAGGTGAAACTCACAGGGGATTTTAAACCATCCCTCCAGCTTAGGGTGTCCGGATTCTTGCCCCTGCTGCATGGGAATCTGAGCCTCTTGGGCCTTTCCTTTATCAGCTGGGAGGATCAATGGTGCTGAGATGGGGAA
Source organism: Rhynochetos jubatus (assembly GCA_027574665.1). Taxonomy (NCBI): domain Eukaryota; kingdom Metazoa; phylum Chordata; class Aves; order Eurypygiformes; family Rhynochetidae; genus Rhynochetos; species Rhynochetos jubatus. The sequence continues at coordinate 153,772 of CM050684.1, read as the reverse complement.
GCCCAAATGCATCCCTGTCCCAGGCAGACATTGGCTCCCAGCCCCCTGGGCACAAGAAGGGAGTCTCTGAGCTGGCCCTGAGTGGAGTATGCACATCTCATCGACACTTGGGCTGTCCACTGCTGCTGAGTTCGTGGGAAAAGCAGTCTGGGAAATGGAACTCTTGGTGGTAAATTCTGATCTGGAAGAATCCCTCCAGAGTATGTGCTGAGGTTCAGATCATCATCTTCATCATGCAGCCCCGAGCATGGAATGCCAGGGTCATGCAGCAACTGACTCCCCACATCTCCCTCTCTTTCTCTTGCAGCGGGCTGCACAGAGAGATGCCAAAGGTGAGCAGCAATCCCTCCTGGTTGGGGGGTGATGGAGATGGGGGTGTCCTGGGTGACCTGGGTTGGTCCTTGGCCAGGGTCAGCATGGTCTGTGGCTGTGGGTGGATTCCCCAAGGTGGAGAGAGGGAGGAGCAGGGCAAGCCCTGTCCCTGACTCCACCCTTGGGCTTGATGCAGGAGAGCATCATAGAGTCATAGAATGGTTTGGGTTGGAAGGGACCTTAAAGATCATCTAGTTCCAACCCCCCCCGCCATGGGCAGGGACACCCTCCACTAGACCAGGTTGCTCAAAGCCTCATCCAGCCTGGCCTTGAAGACAGCGAGGGATGGGACACCCACAACTTTGGGCAACTTGTGCCAGTGCCTCAGCACCCTCTCTGGGAAGAATTTCTTCCTGATATCTAGTCTAAATCTCCCTGTTTTCAGTTTTAACCCATTACCCTTTGTCCTGTCGCTACAGGCCCTTGTGAAAAGCCCCCCCTCAGCTTCATTGTAGGCACCCTTCAGGTACTGGAAGGCTGCAATAAGGTCTCCCCAGAGCCTTCTCTTCTCCAGGCTGAACAAACCCAATTCTCTCAGCCTTTCTTTATAGCAGAGATGCTCCAGCCCTCTGATCATCTTCGTGGCCCTCCTCTGGACTCGTTCCAACTGGTCTATATCCTTCTTATGCTGAGGGCTCCACAGCTGGACACAGCACTCCGGGTGGGGTCTAACAGGAGCAGCGAAGAGGGTGAGAATCCCTACCCTCTGTGACCACGCTTCTGATACAGCCCAGGATACGATTGGCTTTCTGGGCTGCCAGTGCACACGGCCGGCTCATGTTCATCCACCGGTACCCTCAAGTCCTTCTCCTCAGGGCTGCTCTCGATCCATTCTCCACCCAGCCTGTACTTGTTGGGATTGCCCTGACCCGGGTGCAGGACCTTGTACTTGGCCTTGTTGAACTCCATGAGGTTGGCAGAGGCCCACCTCTCCAGCCTGTCAAGGTCCTTCTGGATGGCATCCCTTCCTTCCAGCAAGATCCAAATGGATCCATTACAGCCTGGAGACACACTCCAAAACCCTTTCTGTCCTCCTCTCCAAGCAGCAGCGCATTCCCAGCATCAAGGCGACAGACCACAATGAAATACAGTGTGAGTATCAGCTCTCCTCCAGGTGAGCCATGGACCCATCTGTCCTTGGGAACCCTCCTGTTCTTGGGGACCCTCTTCATGTGAGCTGGGTTCCCTCTGGCACCCAGGCCACCCTGTGCCCATTGCCTGGCTGTGCAAGGCAGGGGTTCAGTCCTCACCTCAGGGGATCTGCTGTTCAATGGTGGATGGGTCCTATCACTCCCCAGAATAGTAAACAAGAGATAACAAGGTGTTTTTTGTCCCCCAACAGACTCCACCATTGCCCACGTTGGACGTAGCAGGGTGAGTCATGGCACCGCTTTGGTGTCAAACCAAGGAGTGGGGGCCCCAGCCATGGGATATGCTGGTCAGAGTCTGTGCCAATGGCTTGGGCTGGGCTGTCCCACTGGGCCATGTCCATCAAGAACCCAACTGACACACTCAGAGAAAAAGACCCATATTTTTGTTTCCACCTGCCCACTTCTCGCCTCGGCTGATTCCCGTTTGTGGGGGACACTACTCTGACTGAGAGATATTTTGGCCACCCAAAAGCTTTTTTCCTTATTCTCTTGAGAAAACATTTTTCCTCATCTTGAAGAATTGGAGCTTCTGCTGTCAACATTGTTAGGTTTACTGTCACAACCTGAAAGTATGGGTAATGCCTAAATTATATAAATATTTGTAGCTATTCAAGGGAAAAAACTCTCCTTGTGGAAACAACAACAAAGAAGGAATAAGGGCAAAACGAGAAACACAGTACTGCCCTGAATCTGCTGTTATTTTTCCTAGCTTGTTGGCCCAGACCCGCAGCTGAAATGATGTGGTTTCATCCTCTCTCTACAGCCTCGTGTGCAAGAGATGGACACCACCGTAACATATGCCACAGTGAGCCACTCTTGCAGCCAGCCATGACAGTATTTCAGCACGGCAAGCACAGCGGGAGGCTTGGCCACCTTGGCCTTTTCCCTCTGGCAGAGAGCTCCTGCGCTGGTCCAATGGGGGTGGTGTGTCCCGGTTGGGCTTGCTCGGCTTTGCTGTCACGGGGAAGAGAGGAGCGTTGGGAACCTTGTTGATGTTCCCCCAGCTCCTCAGCTGACCGTGTTCTCCACCTTGCCCTTCCCAACCCTATATCCATCCAGTTGTCATGTTGGGTTTTACAGGCACCCTTGCAGGCTGCCAGAGGGTTACATTGCCCAGCAAGCTCATGGGGCCACTTGTGTGCTTGCAGATCAGGCTCTGGCATCAAAATGATCACCACGTTGGCAGGTACTGGTGTGCATTAACGCTGAGGCTGTGACGAGGAAGAGCTTTGCAGGTTTCCAAGCCAGCTGGGTTTTATGTCCCCTTGTGAGCCCTGTGCACCAGGTTTCTGTGACAACCCCTGGAGGCAGACAGACAGCGGGAGGCATTTCACCAACACGTCTGTGGGAATAAGACAACAGCAGCCCCTTGCACTCCTTTGGGGGGCAACCTCATGCTTTTATTTCCAGCTCACAGACCTCCCACGCTTTCCCCATTGGTCTCTGTCCCTCTCAGAGGACTTGTGTGCACCCTCCGCTGCCGGCACAACACGATTGTCACCAAGGTGGCAGCTTGGTGCTTTAGTGGAGAAGGGTCTTGGGGTTTCCTGAGATACCTCCAAGCAAACCTTTCCTGCGGGAGAGAGAAAGTGCCGAGTGGGTGTGGAATGGGAGAATTGCAGCTCCTGAAGGAGCCATGCTGAGCCCCTTTGGGAATGTCCAGCCAAAGTCCAGAGATGCTCACAGAGGGGAGAGAGAGCCAGCAAGGATCCACGTGAACACCCTGAGGTGTGTTGGGGAACTCAGAAGAGAACTGCCTCACCTCTTACTTCCTCACATGTTGGCATACAGCACATTTTCAGAGCAGTTTCGTCCAGAGACCTTCAAAATGGAAAATATAGCAGCCTCGCCCTCCTGGTGCCCCTCATGGCCACAGACGTCTGACCTGGGCTGGGACCATGGAAAGAGGCTGCTGACACCCAAAGCAGAGACAATCCTACCCTCAAGGGTTTTGGGAATTTTCTTCCCCCTGCAATGCGCCCTCTTGTAGCCAAGAACAGCTTGCACAGCTTGAAATCCTCCTTGAGCACAGAACTCACCTCCACTCTGCCCAGTCCATCACTGCTGGCATCTGGGGAGAGAACCTGAGTTACTGTCCAATCATCAGCAGTACGTTGGAGACATCCAAAAACATGATTGGAAAGAAGGAGCCCCAGGTCTCAAGAGCAGGCATCAGGACGGGATTGGGGACTTTTTAGTGATAATAGAACTTATTGAATTCTTTGGGAATATATAGAAGATTTATGAAGAACAGTGATGATAGGACAAGCTCGGCATCACAAGCGAGGATGCTGAGTGTGCACACTGTGCCTGGGGAGGGTGCAGGGGGAATTGGCACTTACAGTAACTCCAGTTGTTAGCAGAAGAGACCTCAGCAACACGGGCATCACTGAGTAGAGTGAAGAGCAGGGAGAAAACGTGATGAAGGTCTGTAGCCTGGCTGCTGTCCCACAGCAGTGAGGCCTTTTGGGTCATTGCCATGGGTGATGATTTCCTGCATCCAGTCCATGGTAGGAATCAAGCCCAAAGCAAGCATTGCTCCTCCCTGCCTCCACCATGAGGGAACCCACACATGGACCATGCTGGTCCACACCAAGAACCACCCCAGGTCATCTGGGATTCCCCCATCTGCATCACCCCCCAACCAGGAGGGATTGCTGCTCACCTTTGGCATCTCTCTGTGCAGCCCGCTGCAAGAGAAAGAGAGGGAGATGTGGGGAGTCAGTTGCTGCATGACCCTGGCTTTCTATGCTCGGGACTGGACAATAAAGACCATGGGTGGAACCCTACTCCAGAGGGATTTTTCCAGACCAGAATTTACAACCAGGAGTGCTCTTTCTCAGACTGCTTTTCCCATGCTCTCAGCAGCTGTGGACAGCCCAAGTGTCAAGGAGCAAACTTGCTCTGCTCAGGGCCAGCTCAGAGACTCCCTTCTTGTGCCCAGGGGGCTGGGGGCCAATGTCTGCCTGGGACAGGGGTGCATTTGGAAGTCCCCATCTCAGCACCATTGATCCTCCCAGCTGATAAAGCAAAGGCCCAAGAGGCTCAAATTCCCATGTAGCAGGGTAAGAATCCAGCCATCCTAAGCTGGCTGGATGGTTTAAAATCCCCTGTGAGTTTCACCTTGTGTTTTACTGGCAGTTTCCCCAAGTCACTCACCTTTCTTCAGGGCACAGTAGCTGGCTGCAGCCAGGAGGAGAAGGGTGATGGCCGTCACTCCCAGCACGATGCCTGTGGTGAAGATGTGGGGGTGCCGGCAATGGGGAGTTGGGGGCATTAGGGGACGGAAGGTGTAGGGTAAAAGGGAGCATCATGGGGAGAGGAAGCAGAGAGCAGGAGATGCCCTTAGAGCCAGGCCACATCCTGCCTGATGAAAGTCCCAGTGTCCTGGTGTCAGCATCCTGGCATCCCTTGGCCCGATGCTGGGGGACATGGGTTGTGCAGGGAGGGAATCACTCACCTGGGGTCGATGGCCCTGGCTGGGGGCTGGACCCTCTGCCTGGGGGGAAAAAGGGTCACGATGAGTGTCTCCAACTCTTCAGGTACTGCACAGACTAAGCAACAGTGGGGACAACTTGATCCACGCTCCACCAACTGTCGTGATACATAAATCACTGCATTGCCCAGCTGCGGCTCTGGATTAGACTGGGCACCACCACTCTCCCCTTCCCATCACGCTGGGGCAGGAGAGGAGCAGGTCGCGCTCCAGTGACTGAGTTGCCCCTTTCGCAAAGGCTGAGCTGAAATTCATTCATTTGCGTGCAACTGCCCAGGGACATGCCATGGAGTGTGGAAATTCCCCAGACCCAAATGGGACTGTGGGGCTCTGGAGCGGTGCCTGCCCATGCCAGAGAGCCACGTCTCACCTGTGACAGCCAGGTGCTGGGGAGGACTGAGGGCAGAGCTCCTCACCCAGTTGCTTCCACTCCTGTGCTGGTACCCACACGCGTATGTCCCTGCACTCCCCAAGGTGATGTTCAGCAGCACAAAATATCTCAGCTGCCCCCACTGGGCTTTCACGCTGAACTCCTCTACCCCACCCTTGCAGAAGACAATTCGGGTAGCAGGAAACCATGAGGCAATGAAGCAGCGAAGCAGGACCTGTTCCCCCTCCTGAGCGCTGGAGGTGCTCAGGAGAAAATCAGGAGCCGGGAGGTCACCTGGAGAGATGGCACAGGGATACCCGGGCTGTGTTACTGCTCTCTGGACAGAAAATGCCCCTGAATCTGGGAGGGGAAATGTGTCCAATTCAGGGCTTCACACTTAGGGAATAAACCCTGTCTCCAATCCCCACACCACCCCTCACAACTCCCTTGTGTGGTGCTCACCATCACCTGGAGAGCTGCAGATGTCCTGGGGGGTCACGCTGGCACCTGCACCGTGGGGCAGAGAGAGTTTTGGTTACAGGGGCAGCAACCCATCTCACCCACATGACCCTGTGCAGATCCCCAGTGCTGCGCAAGCAATGAAAACTAAGGAGTCTCCATCCTGCATTTCCTCTCTTGCCATGTTCCCAAACCCATTTTGGGCAGGGTTAATGTCCCTGGCTCCCAAAACCTCTCCAGCACCTACCCAGCCTCACAGTCTGACCAAAACCCTGTTAGACATGTTGCAAAAACAGGTCCTTGGCTCAGAGCTGCGCTGTAGCTGGAAGAGGCAATTGTCCCCATCCCCTCTTTATGGCAACTCGGCCCCTCGTTGCTGCTTGGCTGCTCCGCACACCCTTTACCAATCCTCCCCCATGCCCAGGGCATACCCTCTCCTGCTCTCCTCGCCACCCCTCCAGTCCCGAACTCCAGGCAAAGAAACGCCCAACTCACCGAGCAGCAGCAGGAGGAAGGCAGCACCAGGAGACAGCCTGGCACATCCCACCTGCCCCAGCATTTCTGGGGGCACTGCAAGGACACCCCTTCCTTGCAGCGTTTGCTTTCCTCTGAGCTGGGGACAGTGCTTCAAGAGCTGCCTGCCCCGTGGCTTGCAGTGCGCCTGGGACGGCTCCTGTTGTGTTTCTGGGGTGAGCAGTAGCCTTCCCACAGCGAGAGGCTGTGATGAGCAGAGGCCTCAGCCCCCACTGCAGAAGCTTCGCCAAGGAGCGCCCTCCCCAGCCTTCATTTCCGTATGCTCAGACAGGGCAGCACAAGTCGTGTTTGCATGTCCCTCGTGGGGAGCATCCTGGGTGCAAAGCCCTCCTCCCCCTTGACCCCCACCATGCTTCCATTCGTGGGGGGGTCAAAGCTATGCCAGCTGCTCATGCCCTGGGCTCTTCCCAGAAGATGGACATCCCCAGCTCCTCGTGGGGACAACAAACAGCATCAGTGGGGTGGCAAAACCCCTGGATCTGGGAGGGAAGGGTCTCTCTTCCAAGGGTTTGGGCCCCTGGAAGCAAACTGCCTCCTCTTTCTCACCTTCACCCCTTGCACATCCCCATTTCCTCACCCTCCCCTGTGCTCACCAACACCTGGGACCTGCAGATGTCCTCGGTGGCCACTCTGGCACCTGCACTGTGGAGCAGAAACCCTTGTTATTAGAGGAGCAGCAGCCTGGGGCAGCCTGGCTCAGGACAGGTGACCCTGCCCCATGCCCACTGCTAAGTCCTTGCTGGCTGAGCACCTTCCCACCCCTGCACCTCCATCCTGTGTCTCTGTGGGCCCACACCCTCACCATGGAAGGCAGGGCATCTGGGCATCTCTCCTGCACTCTTCCTGTGTTCACAGGTCTCATTGCCCCTTTTTGGTCATGGTCTGCCCCACCTTGCTCCTTTCAGAGCTCTGCATGCCAGCACTCAAGGGCTCCCAGTCAAGGGCCACTCACCATCCCAATGCCACCCACCTGTCTACTCTACTTGTGAAGCCCATGTGCAGAAAACTGGGCAGCCAGTCCAATGCCTGACAGCCCTTTCCATGAAGATGTTGTTCCCAATAGCCATTCTAAACCTCCCCTGGTGTAACTTGAGGCCATTTCCTCTTCTCCTGTCTGTTGTCACTTGGGAGAAAGACCCACCTCCCCCTCCTCTGCACCCTTCTTTCAGGGATTTGTACGGCACAATAAGGTCTCCTCTGAGCCTCCTCTTCTCCAGGCTGAACACTCCCAGCTCCATCAGCTGCTCTTCACAGGATTCGTGCTCCAGACCCTTCCACAACTCTACTGCGTGTCTCCTTACACACTCCAGCCCCTTCGTGTCTTTCTTGTAGTTAGGGACCCAAAACTGACCCCAGGATTTGAGGTGCAGGCTACTGCACCTGGTTACTTTGCTGGTTTCGACTGGGACAGAGTTAATTTTCTGCACAGTTGCGAGTATGAGGCAATGTTTTGGATTTGTGCTAAGAACATTGACAGCACACCAATGGTTTTAGTTGTTGCCAAGCAATGTTTACATTAAGCCAAGGCTGTTTCCAGTGTCTCATACTGCACCAGTGTTCCCATCTTCTTCCCTATCAGAAGCTGGAGGAAGCACAGCCAGGGTAGCTGACCCAAACTGACCAATGGAATCTTTCATGCCCTGAATTGTCATGCTCACTGTATAACCTGGGGAGAGTTGGACAGGGGGCTCTATCTCCTGCTCTCTCTCACTCTTAGGTAACAGGGTGGGCGTTGGTTGGTGGGTATCGAGAGGCTGTACCTTTTATTTTCCTTTTGATTATGTTTTCCCTTTCTTTACATAATTTTATCATCATTATTACTACTTGCAGTACTTTCCATTATATATTATTATCAGTAGTAGTTTTAGCAAAGGTAGTATTGCTAGAATCTTTATTGATTTAATCAGAGAATCTTGGAATGGCTCGGGTTGGAATGGACCTTAAAGATCATCCAATTCCACCCCTCGACCATGGGCAGGGACACCCTCCACTAGACCAGGTTGCTCCAAGCCTCATCCAGCCTGGCCTTGGACACTTCCAGGAATGGGGCACCCACAGCTTCTCTGGGCAAACTGTCCCAGTGCCCCCGACCCTCTCCAGGACGAATTCCTTCCTGATGGCCCATCTCCATCTCCCTCTTTCTTTTTAAACCCATCACCCGTTGTCCTGTCACTCCCTGCCCTTGTAAAAAGGCCTCCCCAGCTTTCTTGTAGCCCTCCCAGGCAATGGAACGTGCTATGAGGCCTCCTCCAAGCCTTCTGTTCTCCAGGCTAAAGACCTCCAACTCTCCCAGCCTTTCTGCATACCAGAGAGGTTCCATCCCTTGGAGTATCTCTGTGACCTCCTCTGGATTCGCTCCAAGATGTCCATGTCCTTCTGATGCTGGGTACCCCTGAGCTGGACTCAGAACAGCAGGGGGGTCTCACGAGAGAAGAGTAGAAGGAAAGAATCCAACCCCCCCTTGACCTGCTGGGCACGCTGCTCAGAATACAGCCCAGGATACAGTTGGCTTTCTGGGCTACAGGTTCTCATTGCTGGGTCGTGTTGAGCTTCTCATCAACCAACACCCCCAAGTGCTTCTCCTCAGGGCTGTTCTCCAGCCATTCTCTGCCCAGCCTCTCCTGGTGCTTGGGATTACTCTGACCCATATGCAGAACCTTGTAAGTCAAATGGTGGAGTAGGACAGTGGTGGCAGCTTCTCTGTCTGCATGGAGGAAGGAGGCATTTAGATACCGGCGTGGCCTTTATGGGCCTCTGGAGATGAGCAGCAGCAAAGCTGGATGGGTAGAGACAATCTGTGAAGACACAATGTGCCCAGGATGTACCAGGCTCGTACCTACCCATTGCACACGGGAACTTGCATCTGCCTAGGAGGAGACAGGTGGAAATTTGGGAGCTCTCTTCCAAATGAGAGGTGTCGGGAAGGAACTGACAGGCAGAACAGTGAGTGCAGATGGCTTTTCAGGGGGCTATGGGAGCCTCCCAGGACTTCCCCTTAGAGGACAGGGCATCCCACCGCGGAGCATGGGCTCAGCTGGCTCAGCACCATCTCAGCTCAGCCCAGACACTGCTGCTCGCTGCAGCCGCTGAGCCTCGGGGGACCTGGCTTTAAAAATAGACCTCCCTTTCTCACGTCTGCACTCTCAGCAGCGAGCTGTTCCCCTCCTGCTCTCTCTGCATGCTCAGAGGTCGCCCACGCTACCGCTTGGCCAGAACACTCCTCTGTGTACGCAGCTGTGGTTCTTAAATTTAGAAACGACATTTCCTTTCCCTCCCGCTCCCCAGCATCAAGCAAACCGCTCCTTCAAAAGGACGGGTGTCCTCATGATGTTCGAGCTGCGCTTGAAGCACAATCGAAAACAGCAGCTGCAAATCTCCAAGCCAGACACCAGAACATGGGGGGGGGGGGAGGGTAGACGGCTGGAGGGCTGCAAACTGGACCAGCTCCGTGCATGGCTATGACCCCAGTTTGCGGTGTTCTGGACTGGACGATGAAGGAGACTGGCTCTGTCTTTCCACCCCTCTTAGGAACACATTTTCAGCACAGCCTAGGGGCCTTTGGAGTGCCAGCACCCAAACTGGCACATCTCAATCCCCCAGCCACCGTGGACACCCACCGTGGATGAGGTGCGTGTGAAGGTGGCTGCATCCCTCACCGGTACCATCCCCTCAGGTCTCTCTGCTGCTGAGGGATGCCTCAGGAGCATTTGTTGTGCCTGGAGACCTCCCTGCCCTACCCCAGCACCCCGGGGGCGTTGCTGAAGCCTTGCATGCAATAGCTCTGCCAGGACTGGTGTTCCTTGGGGTTTTAGAGCTGTGGAAGACGCCTCCCATTGCTGTTCTCCACCTCTGGCTTGATTTTGGATGAAGGGTGCTGAAACATGTCTGGCCAGACATTCCGCTAGTGGCTTTTCTGCCAGCCAAGGCTTTGCTCCCCTGAGCCCTGCCCCTGCCCACAGGGGCCTCTAAGGGGAAGGCAGGAGGCATCACCTCCAGCCGTGCCTAAGGGCCTCTGGTGGTGAGGTTGGCATCCACCCTCCTTCCCCCATTCCTGCCATGGAGTGGGGCTGCCTTGTGTCTCCTCGCTTGACATTGTCCCAGGTCCATTTTGGGTGACTTTCTTGTTCCAGTGGAGTGACTTTGGAAGTGCTGGACTTCATAGAAACATAGAACCATAGAATCTTCGAATGGTTTCTGTTGGAAGGGACCTTAAAGCCCCCTCCAGTCCCACCCCCTGCCATGGGCAGGGACACCCTCCACTAGACCAGGTTGCTCCAAGCCTCACCCAGCCTGGCCTTGACACTGCCAGGGATGGGGCACCCACAGCTTCTCTGGGCAACCTGTCCCAGTGCTCCCCACCCTCTCCATTAAGAAATAGCTAGACCATATTGATCCAGTCGTGACAGCACTGTGGACCAAGGAAACCTGCTCATGTTCAAAGATCAATCGTTGCCCCATCCTCTTATTTTTTTCCCCTACGATTTAGCCTCCTTCAACTCAGGAGTGCCACTCCACTGTGCCCTAAGTGTTTGCCCATCTCTTGTGCCGGTACAGTGACAATTCACCCCACACTTCCCACCTTCCTTCTGGCCCTTGATTTCCAACCCCCTCCCACCACCCTTCTCCAGGCTCATAGAACATCCACAACATGATGGTTGGCTGGCCAGGATGGGAGCTTTGATCCCCCCAAATTGTTCTAAAGCAGCTTCATCCTTGTGCACAAATCCTGCACCCCTAATGTTGGGCTGTCCAGTTAACCGAGCAACCCCCTGCCAGTTACAGTGCAGACTGATGGGCTCAAGAGCATCCTCTGGAGAGAGGGATGGAGACAGAGGAGAACAAACTGCAGTTCAGGTGCCTGCACCTCACCTGATTCCACCTTGCCAGCTCAGCCCCAAGCTGCAACAACCCCCAAAACCCCTCCCTAAAAGAGGGACACCCCCTCCTCCAAGCACTACAAGAGCACAGGGTCTTCGAGGCTGCATCGTTCAACCCTCCTCAAGCCCTGAGATGGAGGTGAAGTCACTGTGCATGGCTCCATCAGCAAACCCCAGCCCGCCGTTACGATATTTCTACAAGACAGACAGGCCCTGGCCTTTCTTTCTTTGTTTTAGTGGATTAAAAATAATAGTTGTGTTTAAAAAAAAAAAAAAAAAGTTGTGGTAGGAAACAGTCCCTTTGTACTGCAGCATGTACAGAGGCTGCTCTGCTGCCCCTCAAACATTCTTGAATCCGTTTGGGTGCATCTAGGGGAAATCAGCTTAAGAGTAGTGCTGGCTTATTGTTGTTTATATTTTTGTTTCAAGCTGATATGTTTTCCAAACAACCTGGAAATTCCCAGCACCCTCTGTGCTCTGAGGTGAACTGTACCTGTTTTCCCTTGTTTAAAGCCTTTTATTTTCATTTTATCTCTGATTTTCCAAAGTTTCCTCAAGACTAGAGAGGATGTAGACCACTGGAAACCCCTGCAGAAGCTCTGGGATCTCACGCCATGTTCTCCCCAGTATCAAGCCTAAAGCCCTCACCAAATCACATTTAGCCCTTGGGTTACCAGAGAAGAGAAACCAGTCAGGAAATACAAATATATATTTGAAAAGGAAACCGAAAGTGAGCAGCATGCAACAGAAATGTGCAGGAGAAGAGAGAAAGGGGAGAAAGAGGTTTATTTCTTTTGATTTTCCAGTGGGTGTGCTCCTTTGGCTTCAGAGCCAACGATGCTTCTCCTTGGTGGACATCATCTCCATGCCTGCCCCACGGAGACGGCTTGACCCATCAAGGAATGATGGATCCCAACAAGGTAACTCCAGAATCCCTGGGAATGGAGCACAGGGACTAAACCCAGTGATTGTGCAGAAAATGAGGAGGATACACAGAGCTGGAAGGGGCTGGACCAGGGGAGGATGACCACAGGCCCACGTAAACCCACTTCTACCTATGCAAGACTGGTCTGAAGACCCTTTTCCCACTGCACATTGGGCAGATGGGGGTGTGTTGACTTTCCACGTCAGATGCGTCTCTGAGCTCCTGCCAGTGCAGCTCCAAGGTTGGTTTAGTCAGGCAAATGTATGTAATAACTCTGGAGAGCCCCTAGGTTTCCCTCATGAGCTTAGGGCATCTGACACAGCAACCTGCGTCAGCAACTGGGTCGCCCGCCAGGGTGGTGCCTGAGACACAAAAAAGGAGAAATTAGGAAACCTTGGGTTTCCTGGTGACATTGAAAGGATATTGCATATTTGTACTGCAACGCATGAACGTTACAGGAACCTCGGGGCTCAGGCTGCAGAGGAAACTTCAGGGAGCATCTGGTTTCACCCTGGGGGATGCTGGAAGCATGCTGAGACGTGGTGTGTCCCACTGGGAACGGTTGTAACCTACAGTGAACCACCCAAAAACAGGCACCCACAACCATGGTGCAAAACACCGGAATCATGGAATGGTTTAGGTTGGGCGGGACCTTAAAGCCCACCTCCCCCTGCCATGGGCCGGGACCTTCCACTAGACCAGGCTGCTCCAAGCCTCATCCAGCCTGGCCTTGGACACTTCCAGGGATGGGGCATCCACAGCTTCTCTGGGCAACCTGTCCCAGTGCTCCCCACCCTCTCCAGGAAGAATTTCTTCCTGATGTCCAATCTAAATCTCCCTGACGAAGCAGCCTCTTTTGATGTCTTTTTTGGTGTGGGGGGAGGGAAGCACCAAGTGCTGCTGCAAGGTTTGCACGCCCACGTGCCTGCACCCAGTGCATCCATACCCACCCCATCCAGCTCATCCTCTTGGTCTCTCCTCCCTGAGAAGTTGATGGGTCATGCCCAGGGGATGCAACACGAGCAGGAAACCAGCTTCAGCTGCTTCTTCCCCTTCAGCTTGGTTCTGGGGAGCAGAGCGCTGCCTGAAGACGAGCATGGTGAGAAGCAGCTGCCTGGCCGCAGCTGCAGGTAGCCTGCTCTTGCTGGGCTGGCTGGCAGGTAGGTGGCTGGACAGGGTGTTTGGGAGGGGGCACTTTGGAGAGTCACACTGGGTGGGCAGCACCATGGGATGACATGGGGTGGATTTTAAGTGGTCTCCTTGGGAAATCTCCAGAGAGAGAATAAGTTGAAGCACCAGTTGAGCTGAATTTGGGAGGTTCTGAAGAGATTTCTAAAGGGTCTAACAGTCTGGAAACACAGGGTGGGCTTTAGGTGGGGTCTGAAGGTCCATTGCTGGTGGCTTCTTATGACAATAAAGACGTACGGAAGCTCCCACAGAGAGAACTGCATCCTTGCATTGACCCACGAGCATGGGGTTGGCCCCTCTTGGGGTCCAGGCATGGTGTGAATGTCCCTGGCTGGGAAAGAAGGGACAAGGCACCGCCAGAAAGGCCCTTTCGCTCCGCACTGGGCCTCCTTTGTGCTGAGGTCTGCAGGAAACTCTCCCCGTCTTCTGCGAGCTTTCCCAAGGTTGCATCTCCTGCCCCAAAGAGATGCCCTCTGTGACGTATCCTCTTCCAGACCAGCAGATCATCTCAAACCAGCTTCTGCTGCCCCACACAGGTGCTGCTGGGATGGAGCCGGAGACCTGCAGCTCCTCAGGTGAGTGCAGACGAAGAAGCTCGCTGGAAAAACCTTCCAGGTCCACCTTTTAACGTTGCCTGTGTCCTTTTGATGGAGTCTCTTGATCCGTGGGTGGCCAAAAAAGCAGCTCTGATCCTGGGGCTGGTGTTCCTTTCAAGGTAGAAGGAAAACTAAAGCCAAACACCATATATATGGGGGTTTTTGCAGGGTATGGCATCAAAGTTTTCAGTTTTGCTACAGCGGATTTTGGTGGAGGAAGCTGCAATTTTTAATTTTAAGGTGGAGCGTGACATATTGGCTTGAAATTAAAGAAAATTAAAAACATTTCCCTTTGGAAATCCCACAATGAGCTTTGGCTGCCTCAGATTTTACATATTTCATATGAGTCCTTTCTGAAATAGCTTGGATAGAAAAAATTGATTTGGTCACTAGAATTAATATTTTTCACTACATTTACCCTTATGTTTTTCTCCCACTGTGTTTACCTGTATCAGTGCTGACTCCTGAAGTGAACAGAGCTTCTTTTGCTTTCCTATAGTCAAAGTATTTTGAGTCATCAGATGACTGAAAAACAAGCTCTTTCAATCACTTCTTCCCTTTTTTTTAACCCCTATAATGTGCTGTTTCCAACACAAAGAAGCTGCAAGGTCAACAGTGAGGTCAGCAAGATGAAAACCCATCGCTTATCACACAATCACTCCACGACTGCGTCTCTTCGCTCTTGCAGGTGACTTTCCCCCGCCAGTGCTCTTCCCAAACATCTCCTCAGCTCAGGAAGGTGACTTGATTCTTGCTCGGTGCCTCGTTTTTTCCCATGTCCCCATCACCCACATCTTCTTCTGCAAGAACGGAGTGGAGCTGGCCAACCACCCGGTGGGAACAGGCCAGTTCACCTCCACGCTCACCATCCAGCTCTCCGCAGAGAGCAGCGGCACCTACTCCTGCGGGTACCAGCGGTGCAGCAGCCTTGGACATGTCATGCTTTCGAGGTTGAGTGTCCCATGGGTCCTGACCACCAGAGGTGAGTGGAGAAGGACAAAAGGAGGTTGTTCCTGCCACATATCAGGGGCAGCCCTTGAAAAAACCCACAAGTAGTTGTTTCTGTTTGCACAGACTCAGGGTCCCTGCAGTACCAAACCAGTTGAGTCTTAACCAGCAACACCAGCTCAGTGCAGAGATGGTCCTGGTTAGCCCCAGGTCCCTGCAGTGCCAACCCAGTTGGGTCTTGACCAGCAAGACCAGTTCAGTGCCACTCCCAGTTAACCCCACCAAAGTATCCTAGGTCCAGTCTAGGAGTAGCCACGCACCACCCTAAAACACCACCGCTTGGCCACGCTTTGGCAGCCCCCGCAGCAGAGAGAGGAGGGGATAGTTTTGGGGTGACCCTTTCATGTGTTTGTTGTCTAGGTGGGAATGATGACCCAAAAAATGGCACCATTGCTACCAGCCCAGAGCTGCCAGCCAGAGGTAAGTGTCCCTGTTTTTTTCTGGATAAACTTTGGCCAAGCATCCTGGCTTCCAAGCTCTGAGATGCCACCAGTGATGCTACCAACTTCAGCTTGGCCAGACCCTCAAATGGAAATTCCTCATTCTGCCTTCCCAGGGGAGTATAGGCCTTTTCCACAAAGCAGCTGAGAGACATGCTGCAGTTCACCTTCTCCTCACTCCCTGATGGGTGCTTGGGGCAAACCAGGTCAGGACAATATTCCCATGGGACCTGGAGGTCCATGGCTTGAGTACAAGCTGCCATGAGGGCATGGAAAGGAAACATGGGGCTCCGTGAGGAGGAGCGTGGCCACCAGATTAAGGGAAGCGACTACCTCAGTGCTCTGGATATCCCTTCCCACCAACATGAAGGTGGCTCTGCAGGTTTCCTAGCACAACCAGAACTGAACCATGCAGCCCAGGATGTGGTGGGGATGGTCCAGGACTTGGCTTTACTGCCATTGGTCCATGCCCTGTGGGACCCAGTGTTTCTTCTACCATCTACTTTCCTCCTCCCAGGGCTGGAAGCTTCCACCAGCGTGGCCCTTGCAGTCCTCTCCCTCCTGGCTCTGGCTTTGGGCATCCACCTTCTTCTGCAGATCGGTAAGAGAACCACCGGCCCGTTAACCACGCCACCAACTGGGGATTTGTGGGTGCGCACACCAAAACAGAGCAAGATTAGGAGTCATTAAGTGGGCTTTCGGCCATCTCACAGGGCTCCATGATCCACCAAGGCATGGAGCACCTCGCGGAGGCTCCCCTCTGCAGGGATGGTCCAACAAAACACATTGACCCATCACCTTGCCTTTCTTGCAGGAAAGCGAGTCCAGCTGGCCAAGTTGAAGAGCTTCATACCCCACTAGAAGACCGCAGCATTTCACAGGTGCTATGAAGGAGAACACGTCCAGGAGCCCTTGCAGTTGGAAGACCTGTTGGCAATCCAGAGAGATGCTCCAAGGTGCTGGGGGGTCAGTGGCAAAGACCACTGCGAATTGTCGGTTCCCTGTGGTCATGGCAGGGGGGGGAATTAGCCCAAGATGGTGTCCCTTGGCTCAAAGCCACCTGCACTGCACCTCCAGCTGCCAGAAGCACCTCTCCAGCACCTTGGGGACCCAACTGCTTCATCTGCAGCCGCCAGAGACACGGCCCTTGGCCAAAATATGCTTCTTCGAGCTGGTTGCAGGATTAGTTTGCTCCAACTGCGAGCATTGTGTGGGTCTTGGGCATAAATTAATTTAAAAAGTGCTTTGCCTCTGATTGTTGGCCCTTTGCATTGGTCTCAGGGTCTCATAGGTGCTTGATCCTCCAACAAACGGAGGTAGGAACCTGAGATCCACCCAAATCTTGGCCGTAGCCCTCACCTCACACAGAGCCCATGAAGACATTGCCCAAAGGCACATCCAGCATCGGGACCTGTTTCCAGCAGCTCCCAATCATGGGAGAGGGTAAATCTGGTGGGTATGCTGTCAAGTCCCATTTGGATCTCTCAAATTTACAGGACCACATTCTCTGTGATTTACACTTTATTTCACAAGGTCATTAAGAAATATAATAAACAACAAGAAAAACAGGGGCTCAATCCCCTTTTTCCCAGACTTGTCTACCACATTAATCCACCTATTCGTCACTCAAGTCACAAGATTTCATAACTTATAACCCAAGACTCTTAATATCGTGCACCTATGAGCAAAAGAATTGGTTCCCAGCCAACAGTGAGGGCTCATCCTTCCTGCTCCGTCAGGGTGTTGGGACTGGGAAGCACAAAAGCCTCAGCAGTCCAGCTGCTGTTGGATCCGTTGGGTAAGCTGATGATGATGCTCTGAGGGCTGGAGCCCCTCTGCCATGGGGACAGGCTGGGAGAGTTGGGGGGTTCAGCCTGGAGAAGGGAAGGCTCTGGGGAGACCTTAGAGCCCCTTCCAGTGCCTGGGGGGGCTACAAGAAAGCTGGGGGGGGAGGGTTTTCCAAGGGCAGGGAGTGACAGGACAACGGGTGACGGGTTTAAATGGAAAGAGGGAGATTGGGATGGGACATCAGGAAGGAATTCTTCCTGGAGAGGGTGGGGGGCACTGGGACAGGTTGCCCAGAGAAGCTGTGGGTGCCCCATCCCTGGGAGTGTCCAGGGCCAGGCTGGATGACGCTTGGAGCACCCTGGGCTAGTGGAAGGTGTCCCGGCCCATGGCAGGGGGTGGGACTGGATGGTCTCTAAGGTCCCTTCCGACCCAAACCATTCCATGATTCTATGCTTTATAACCTCCAGCTTGGCGGTTTGGTCTATGGTCATAGTGGATTCCAAGGAAACTGCCGGACAAAAGACAGTGTCTGCCAGGGACAGCAATTCGCAGGTGATGGTGGCACACAATAGTCCTTCAGCTCTTCCTGGCCACCTCTCTTGCCTACATGGTGCTCTCATTTTGACCTCACAAAGCTGCTGCCAGCGTACATCAGGCCTCAGCATGAGCTGGTTTAGCCAAAATCTGTGCAGTCTTCCCATTAGGAAGGTCTGATCCACCAGGCATTCGAGAAGGACTAAGGGATGAAGGGAAAGTTTGTGTCACCCACTCCCTGCCTGGAGGGTGGGAGGCAGCAGGGGTATCAGGTTGTTGGAGGGGGATGATGGAGACATCTCCGCATGGCTTTGCCCTGTCCCACCTCTCAACTGCATCTAACCCTTCAGTCAGCCACCAAAAAGGCTTCAGTTTGCATTTCAGAGATCTCCCGCTCCCTCCTTCCCCACAAAACCCAGACCTCATCCTGCCCTTGCCACTAAACCACAGCCCCAGTAACCCCCTATCCACCTCTGCTGCCCCACCACAGTGCTTTTTTAATCCTGGTTTGGCTGCTGCTGCCACTTCCAACCCCAAAGCAGAAAAAAATTAAAAGTTAAAAAAAAACATATGGCCACAAGTAAAATCTGTTTACTCACAGGAAACGTCGAGCCCAGGCAGTTGCACCTCACAGCAAAAAATAACACGGCTTGTGGTAATCACCAACCTCTCATCAGATATCGTGGCACATGAAGAAGCCCAGAGACGGTTTCTCCGCCGCCGCCGCCGCGTAGAACGGAAAGCAGAACAAAAGAAAAGTGCTATTTTTTCGGCCCAGAAGATGAGCCCCATCCCTTCCAGTGGGTGGCTGGAGGTGGTGCGGCTACACCGGGTTTTATCTCCAAGAATGAACCCCTCTAGATGGAGGGATGGGCAGGCAGGCAGATGTAGGGTGCAGAGATAGGTTGGGTTAGGAGAGAGATGGCACAGACAGGCATGATTGCCATAAGAACGTAGGGGATGGAAATGAAGGGATGATCTGACAGATGTAGAGCTAGGTTAGACGTTTTCAGCCCAATCTCCATGTAGACAAAGTAGTCCAAGGGGTTGGAAACGAGGATGGCCAATGGGAAGGTGTCTGCCCCCTACACCAGGACCCCCGGGTGGATACCAGAAGGACAAACCTCAAAACTAAACCCAAACCGTAATTCAAATCAAGAAGCACCTTCAGGAGAGCAGGTTTCCATGTGGCACTGCATCCGAGCAAACTCCCAATCCCTCCCAGCACAGCCCACCCCCAGGACCTTCAAACCATGCTCCCCCTCCTCACCGCTCGACAGGGTGCCCTCCAAGCTGATGAAAAAGGGTTAGGAGATGAAAGAAGCATCTTCCTTTCTACCAGGGTTCTTCCTCTCCTATCTTAGGACGAGACAGCAGGAGTTCGGATGCACAACTGCTTTGCTCAACCATTTATTGAGGACAGAAGGTTCTGCCTGGTGTTTACAGCAACACAGACAAGGTACGCCCATCCCTTCAGCTGATGCTGCCCGAGGCTAACGGGTGGTGCCACCTTTGGATTCAGAGGAGAAACCATCCGTATTCTCCAGGATGACTTTGATGACCGACTTTGCGGCATTGGACATGGTGGCCATGACCCGCACGTTGCCCGCAGAGACCACAGCGGCCTCCTGGCACTCACCAAGCTTGACTCGGTGGAACATGGTGCCCTTATCCGTGCTGGCAGGTTGACTACTATACATCCTGGTGTAGATGTCCTTCAAGTTTCCGAGGTGGACTTTGTGCAGGGAGATCTCCAGGGCTACCTTCATGCAGAAAACGTTGTAGTTGAAGGGGTTGGAGAAGAGGATGGCCAGCGTGAAGGTGTCCGCCTCATACACCAGGACCCCCACGCAGCCCCGAAAATAGATCACAGTGTTGGCAAAGTGGCAACTCTCTGTGTCATCCGGTCGGATCCTGGGGCTGGGTGGCATGGAGTTGTAGCCGCTGAAGCAGTAGCTCCTGGAGGGAGAGCACAGGTGAGAAGGAAAAGGGATGGGGACACCACCTGGGCTCACAAGGGAGATGGTTCAAACACTGGGAGATGGACCACCTTGGACCGTCTGCCTTAATCCTCTCTGGCAAGGGGTCTTCCATTCCCCGCCCCCTCCTCACAGCATTACCTGGGGTTGTACAAGGTGACATCCCGAGTTTTGTTGGTGATCTGGATCTCCACGCTCCGCTCAAAGGACTGCCACACTAATTTCTCACTCATCTCCGGTGTGTTCTCCGCAGCTCCGGGCAGCAAGTCAGTGGGAAGAAGAGTTTCAGAGCAGAAAAATCAGGCTGTTGTTAAGAAAAACAACTTCCTGATAACAGCTGTGCAAAGTTCTCCTTGGACTTGACAATCCTTATGGGTCCAGAGCTCAAGATACTTGAGATCCTTGCCCCAACGGGGTACTCTTGTGTTAATATTACGCCACTCGCAGAGGGGATTGGTCGGCTCCGGTGAAGGTGTATTCTGCAGCAGGGGGGAGGAGGGTTTCCTGAGTCAGGGACAAGGGCCGATGGCTTTAAACTGAAAGTGGGTAGATTCAGATTAGATAAAAGGAAGGAATTCTTCCTGGAGAGGGTGCGGAGGCACTGGGACAGGTTGCCCAGGTGTTGGGGTTTAACTCTGGCCAGCAAAATACCATGAAGTCGCTCTCACAGGTGTGTGTCCCCCTTCTCCGGCGGAGGGGAAGAATGGGAGGAAAAAGACAAGGAAGCTCATAAAATTGACGTTAAGAACTATTTATTAATTGAATCTAAATTAATAATATATACACATAAATTAATATATAAAAATACTACTAAGTAACTAAAATAATGGAAATTAAAACATACGCTACGTTACAATTTCTCACCACCCACCAACCGATGCACAAGCAGGTGCTGAGAAGTGAGAGTCAGAGCCAGAAAGCACAAGTGTCACAGCCCGAGAGCCGGAGCCCGGGAGCTGGAAGTGTCCAAGGCCAGGCTGGATGAGGCTTGGAGCAACCTGGTCTAGTGGAGGGTGTCCCTGCCCATGGCAGGGGGGTTGGAACTAGATGGTCTTTAAGGTCCCTTCCAACCTCAACCATTCTGTGATTCCAGAGCCCTGGGAGTGGCGGTAGGGAATCCTGGAGCACAGTTAGTCTTTTCATCAATCGTCCCAGGCAAAGGGAGGAGGTTTGAAAGGACCAGTTGTAGCTGGAGAATCAACGAATGGTCACAGGGCTGGTACGACAGTCAGGGGTTCGGCCGCTTAGGCCACGGGACTGGTTTTGAGAAGCCGGAGCCGATGGGGTCCATCTGTCAGGGAAGGGGAAGAGCATCTTCAGGCACAGGCTTGTCAAGCTGGTGAAAAGGGCGTTCAGCTAAAGTTGCCGGGAGAGGGGAACCTCAACCCATCCCACTCCTGCCAGTTTGATGCCAGTGCCAGTTACAGATGCCCAGAGCCTGACGAAGGACCCCAGGTCAGCAGGAGAGCACCCCAAGAGCAGCACAAAGGATTTCCAGCCACTTGATGCGGGGAGAGAGGTGGACATCGTCTACCTGGATTTCTCCAAGGCTTTCAACACAGTTGGCCACAGTCTCCTCCAAGAAACTGCTGTGTCACAGTCAATTGGTCTGTGCAGTGGGCGAGGATCTGGCTGACAGGCCATGGTGGTAATTACCTCCTTTCCCAGCTGGCAGCCTGCCACATGTGGGGTCCCCCAGGGATCAATACTGGGCCCAACGCTGCTTAACGGCTTCAGAAATTATCTGAATGATGGGATCGAGTGTACCATGAGGAATTCTGCTGATGATACCAAACTGAGTGGGGCAGTGGACACTTGGGAAGCGAGAGTCACCCTGCAGGAAGACCTGGATAGGTTTCCAGGACAAATGTAAGGTCTTGCACCTGGAAAAACATAATCCGGGAGTGCAGCACAGGCTGGGATCTACCCAGCTGGGGAGCAGCTCTGTGGAAAGGGACCTGGGGGTCTGGGTGAACAAGCTCGAGTGAACAGTGTGCTGCTGCAGCACAGAAAGTCAACTGGACGCTGGGTTGCACCAAGAAGGGCATCACCAGCGGAATTATCGCACTCTACTTGGTGCTTGTCAGGCCACAGCTGGAACCCTGTGTTCAGTTTTGGTCCCCGCTATGCAAAAAACACGTGGACAAGCTGGAGAGGGTCAAGAGAAGGGCCACAGAGATGATCCAAGGACTGGGGAGCCTGTCGTGTGAGAAAAGGCTGAGGCAACTGGGTTTGTTCAGCCTTGAGAAAAGAAGGCTCAGGGCAGACCTTGTTCCAGTGCTTAAAGGGTGGTCTCAAAGATTTTACAAGGGGTCACATGGAAAAGACGAGGGATAACGGGTACAAGTTACTCCTGGGAAGATTCTGATTGGACACAAAGGGATAACTTCCCACAATGAGAATAATCATCCATCGGCACAATCTCCCCAGGGAAGAGGGTTCCTTAACATTGGACATTTGGGAGGTTCTGCTGGACAGGCCACTGGGTCATCTTGTCTAGACCGTGCTTTCGCCAACAAAGGTCGGACCAGATGATCCTTGAGGTCTCTTCCAGCCTGGTATTCCATGATTCTACGATCCCTGGGGAATGTGGAGCCGGCAGGTGACAAAACCCCCCAGCTGGAAAGCTCAGCATCTCTGGGTACCTCCACGATGCTGTG
This sequence comes from Rhynochetos jubatus, assembly GCA_027574665.1. Classification (NCBI taxonomy): domain Eukaryota; kingdom Metazoa; phylum Chordata; class Aves; order Eurypygiformes; family Rhynochetidae; genus Rhynochetos; species Rhynochetos jubatus. Next base: position 131,395 of record CM050684.1, on the reverse strand, counting down.
AGAGCCTTCTCCCCCACCTCAGGAAGAGCCAGGGTAGGCGGTGCACAAGCTCGGAGTCTGGTTTTGAGGTCCAAGCTCGGAGACCCCAAGTGCATGGACAAAACCATCGTTTTCCCTCTTTCCAACCCAATAAATAAGCCCTGGGTGACTTTTGCCCCAAAAACCGTCTGACCCCAACCATCCCTCCAGTGCCCACAGACAACCAGAGCCCCGTGGCGGTATTTATGGGCACAAGAGCGAAGCCACCTCTCCCGCAGACGGCGTACGGCCCCGACAACCCTCCCTGACGTGCAGAAGTAGGAATCGATGGGCCTGTCGTTGCGAACAAGAAGTCACGACACATAGCTTCACGGCGGCCCGGCCACGGCGGCACCGATGACGGATCAACGCCTGGTCCCACCGGCTTCGCGTCAGGAAAAGCCCCCTGGGAGAATGATCTCCGCAGGAAGGGATGGCAAAGCAAACCTGAGGAGCCCTGAGCGGCCTGCAGGTGCTGGCGAAGAAACGCGCCCGTTTCCGGTGCGTCTGCACGGCGCCGAGGTCGCGGCCGCTCCTGCAGTCCTTCGCCGTGACCCCCGTGGGCCGCCAGGTACCGGATGCACACCCCCACCTCAGCCCACGTCAGTGGTGCCCGTGGCTGCGTCCACTGGAAACGGAAAAGCTCCCCAAAGGGCCCCACACGAGCATCCAGGTACTCGAGGAACGCCACGCAGAGGGTCCGGAATCTCAGGGAATGCCGTGTAGAGGGTGTGGAATCTTGAGGAACGCCGCGTAGAGGGTCCAGAAACTCTGGGAATGCCACGTAGAGGGTCCGGAATCTTGAGGAACGCCACGCAGAGGGTCCGGAATCTCAGGGAATGCCGCGTAGAGGGTCTGGAATCTCGAGGAACGCCGCGTAGAGGGTCCAGAAACTCTGGGAGTGCCACGTAGAGGGTCCGGAATCTTGAGGAACGCCATGTAGAGGGTCTGGAAACTCGGGGAACGCCACGTAGAGGGTCTGGAATCTTGGGGAACAACGCATAGAGGGTCCAGAATCTCAAGGAACACCATATAGGGGTCCAGAAACTAGAAAAACGCCACGTAGAGGGTCCAGAAACTCTAGGAATGCCACATAGAGGGTCCGGAATCTCGAGGAACACTGTGTAGAGGGTCCGGAAACTCAGGGAATGCCGTGTAAAGGGTCCAGAATCTCAGGGAACACCACGCAAAGGGTCCAGAATCTCGAGGAACGCCATGTAGAGGGTCCAGAATCTCGGGGAATACCACGCAGAGGGTCTGGAAACTCAGGGAACGCCGTGTAAAGGGTCCAGAATCTCGAGGAACGCTGTGTAGAAGGTCCAGAATCTCAAGGAACACCACGCAGAGGGTCTGGAAACTCGCGGAACGCCGTGTAAAGGGTCCGGAAACTCAGGGAACACCACACAGAGGGTCCAGAATATCGAGGAATGCTGTGTAGAGGGTCCAGAATCTCAAGGAACGCGACGTAGAGGGTCCAGAATCTCGATGAATGCCATGTAAAGGGTCCGGAATCTAGGGGAATACCACGCAGAGGGTCTGGAAACTCAGGGAACGCTGTGTAAAGGGTCCAGAATCTCGAGGAACACTGTGTAGAAGGTCCAGAATCTCAAGGAACACCACACAGAGGGTCTGGAAACTCGGGGAACGCCGTGTAAAGGGTCTGGAAACTCGGGGAACGTTGCGTAGAGGGTCTGGAATCTTGAGGAACACCGCGTAGAGGGTCCAGAAACTAGAAGAACGCCACACAGAGGGTCCAGAAACTCGGGGAACACCACACAGAGGGTCCAGAATATCGAGAAATGCTGTGTAGAGGGTCCAGAATATCGAGGAACGCCACGTAGAGGGTCTGGAAACTCAGGGAACACCACGCAGAGGGTCCAGAAAGTCAGGGAATGCCACGTAGAGGGTCTGGAATCTCAGGGAACGCCATGCAGAGGGTCCAGAATCTCAGGGAACGCCACGTAGAGGGTCTGGAAACTCAGGGAACGCCATGCAGAGGGTCCAGAAACTTGGGGAACACCACGCAGAGGGTCTGGAATCTCAGGGAACACCACACAGAGGGTCCAGAACCTTGAGGAACGCCACATAAAGGGTCCGGAATCTCAGGGAACACCATGCAGAGGGTCCGGAATCTCAGGGAACACCATGCAGAGGGTCCAGAGAGTCAGGGAATGCCATGCAGAGGGTCCAGAATCTCGAGGAACGCCGCGTAGAGGGTCTGGAAACTCAGGGAACGCCACACAGAGGGTCTGGAAACTCGGGGAACACCACGTAGAGGGTCCAGAATCTCAAGGAACGCCACGCAGAGGGTCTGGAATGTCGGGGAACACTACGCCAAAGGTCTGGAAACTTGGGGAACGCCACGTAGAGGGTCCTGAATCTCGGGGAACGCTGTGCAGAGGGTCCAGAAACTCGAGGAACACCACGCAGAGGGTCCGGAATCTCGAGGAACACCACGCAGAGGGTCCGGACGTGGTGGCAAAAGGTGTCCCACGCTCCAACCCCCCCGGCCGCCCTCTGCTCTGCCAGTGGCTCCTTCCCCCCCGCAACATGCAGCCCCGGGCTTTGCGCCCCGGGAGGGAGCGGCGGACGGAGGGGAGGACCCCAGCACCCACGGGGTGTCCTCCAGCCCCCCCCTTAGTGCAGCACCCACGGGTGGGGGGACACACACCCCACGTGCAGCACCCACGGGTGGGGGACACTCCACGTGCAGCACCCATGGGTGGGAGGACAGCCACCCTTATGCAGCACCCACGGCTGGGGGAGACACCCCCCTATGCAGCACCCACGGGTGAGCATAACCCCCCCCTGCAGCACCCATGGGTGGGGGGACACCCACCCTTATGCAGCACCCACGGCCAGGGGAGACACCCCCCTATGCAGCACCCACAGGTGAGGACAAGCCCCCCTGCAGCACCCACGGGTGGGGACACCCCCACTGTGCAGCACCCACGTGTGGGGGGGACCCCCCCCATGCAGCACCCACAGATGGGGACAGCCCCCCGCGTGCAGCACCCACGGATGGGGACAACCCCCCGCGCGCAGCACCCACGGGTGGGGGGGACACCCTCCTATGCAGCACCCACGGGTGGGGGGACACCACCCCCCTATGCAGCACCCACAGATGGGGACCCCCCCCCCCCGCGCGCAGCACCCACGGGTGGGGACACCCCTATGCAGCACCCACGGGTGGGGGGGACACCCTCCTATGCAGCACCCACGGGTGGGGAGGACACCCCCCACCCATGCAGCACCCACAGATGGGGAAACCCCCCCCCCCGAGCGCGCAGCACCCACGGGTGGGGGGGACACCCTCCTATGCAGCACCCACGGGTGGGGGGACACCCCGCGTGCAGCACCGCGGCACACCGCTCCCCCCACGCCCCCCCACCCCACGCAGCACCCCCCGCTCCCCCTCCCCACGCGAGCGCTGGGGCGGGGCTTGTCCTCCTCGCTCGGCCGCGCCCATTCTCCCGTTTTCGCTCGCCCATTGGTCCGTCGCGCTGTCACTCCCGCCCCCTGCCAGGGGTGGACGGCGTTACAGGGGCGGGGCGCCCCGCCCACAGCCTCGCTGCGGTTGGCCCGTCGCGCCGTCACTCCCGCCCCCTGCCGCAGGGGCGGGGTTTACAGGCTCCAGCTCCGCGGGGGGCGGGTACCAGCGTGATTGACAGCGCGTTGGCCCAATGGAGAGCCACGTGGGTGTTTCCCTCGCTGGCTCCCCACCGTACGGTGGCCGAGAGGGGTCGTCGGGTGCGGCGTGAGGGGGGGCGGTGCAATGGTGGGGGGGTGCCCCCTGGGGGTTGCAGGGGGGGATGCAGGGGGAGGGGAAGGGTCGTGGGGGGCGGGGGTGCAATGGGGGGGGGGGTGCCCCCTGGGGGGTTGCAGGAGGGTGGGGGTGCCCCGAGGGGGGTGCACGGGGGGGGGGGGGTGCGGGGGCAGGGGAAGGGTCGTGGGAGGCGGGGTGGGGGGTGCAATGGGGTGGGGGTGCCCCCAGGGGGGTGCACAGAGATGGGGGGGGGTGCAATGGGGTGGGGGTGCCCCAGGGGAGGGGAGGGGGGGGAGGGGGGGGTGCCCCGAGGGGGGATGCGGGGGGAGGGGAAGGGTCGTGGGGGGCGGGGTGGGGGGGTGCAGTGGGGTGGGGGTACCCCCAGGGGGTGCAAGGGGGGGGGGATGGGGGTGCCCCCAGGGGGGTGCACAGGGATGGGGGGTGTGTGCAATGGGGTGGGGGTGCCCCCGAGGGGGGATGCGGGGGGAGGGGGAAGGGTCGTGGGGGGCGGGGTGGGGGGGGGTGCAGTGGGGTGGGGGTGCCCCAGGGGGGTGCAGGGAGGGGTGGGGGTGCCCCGAGGGGGGGGTGCACAGGGATTGGGGGGGTGGGGGGAGGGTCATGGGGGGGGCGGGGCTGCAATGGGGTGCACGGTTTGGGGGCGCCATGGGGTGCACAGGGCGGGGGTGCAGAGTTTGGGGGTGCCAGCCCCCCCCCCCACGCCCCCCCCTCAAGGGGCGGGGGGTGTTAACCCTTTCCCCGCCGGCTCCGGGCTGCGCAGGGTTAAGGCCGGTCCCGGCGCTGAGTGACGGCGGCGACGGCCACCGCGGGGGGGGGGGGGGGGCGGCGAGGGGGGGGGTGACGGGGACCGAGGGGGTTGGGGGGGGGGCGTCGGGGCCGGGCCCGGCCGCTCCGGCCCTTTGTGTCGGCGAGCGGGGAGCGACGGGGCTGCGGCGCCGGGACCCCAGGTCCGGGGGAGGGGAGGGGGCTGCGAGGGGGGGGTGGGGGGCGCTTTTCAAAGCCGGAGGGGGCGGTTTGCATGATGGGGGGGGAGGGGGTTGCAAGGCCAGAGGGAGCTTTGCAATGGGGGGGTGGGGCTTCGCAAGGTTCCCGGAGGTTCTGCAAGCGCCGGGGTGGGGGGGAGGGGGGGGGGGTTGCAAGTTGGGGGGGGGGTCGCGGGGAGGGAGGGGGGCGCATGGCACGGTCCTGGAGGCATTGAAAGGGCTGGAGCTGGGGGGAGACACGTTGTTAAACCTGGGGGGGGGGAGGGGGGAGGGGCACATTATATGCTGCTGGGGGGGCAGCTTGCAAAGCTGGGGGTCCGGGGGGGGGGGAGGGCGGCATTGGGGGGCCTGGGGGCTCTGCACGCTGGGGGGTGATGTTGTGGGTCTGGGGGGGGGGTGGGAACGTGGCTTTGCAAGCTCTGTGGGACTTCTGGAAGTCAATTGTGGGTGGGGGGGACACGCTGCAATACCAGGGGGCTTGGAAAGCTGGGGAGGGGGCCGGGGGGGGGGGGGCCTGAGGAGCTCTGCAAGCTGGGGGGGGGGGGCACATTGTATAGTCCTCGGGCGGGTTACAAAGCTGGGGGACCATAATGTGGTGGGGGGGGTCTTTGCAAAGCCATACCCTGCTCTCCCCCCCCCACCACAGAGCCCACCCCACCAGCTGCTTTGCAAAGCCCCCCCCCCAACATCGCACACACACCCCCCCCCCGGGAGAGTTGGGGGGGTGGGGGCCACACGCACACAGCGACGACTGAGCCCAGCGTCATGGAGACCCCCGCGACGCGACCCCGTTGGCGGCTACAACCGGAGGGGGTCCGCCAGCGTCCCCCAGCACCTCGCCCCCCCTCGCCGCGCCCGGAGGAGGACACCGAGGGGTCCCCGCTGTCCTCGGAGCGGGTGGCCGAGAGACGCCGTTGGCCCCGGGGGGAGTGGACGCGGCGGTTGGTACCGACGTTGCAGACCGGAGGTACCGGCGGTGCCGGTACCGAGATGCGTCGCTTGCGCTTCCGACAGTTCCGGTACCAGGAGGCGTCGGGACCTCGGGACGTTTGGCGAAGGCTGAGGGAGCTGTCGCAGGGTTGGTTACGGCCGGAGGTGCGGAGCAAGGAGCAGATCATGGAGCTGCTGGTGCTGGAGCAATTCCTCAGCATCCTTCCCGAGGAAATCCAGAGCTGGGTCTGGGTCCGACATCCCGAATCCTGCGCCCAAGCCGTCGCCTTGGCCGAGAGCTTCCAGCTGGGACAGGGAGATCCCGACGGGATGTGGGAGCAGCAGGTGAGAGCGGCGGACGGATCCTGTACCGGGTCGGGGGGGGGGGGGGGGGGTTTGCAAGGAGCTCCCGCTCTTCTGCCCCCCCTAAAACCGGGCCACCCCACCCCCCCAGCATTGCTTCCAGGCTTGTTCCCACGGGACACCTCCAAAACTGACCCTGGAGGGGCAGGGGGGGATGGGGGTCCCAGGCACACAACTCCCCTCCTCAGCCCCTGGGGGTCCCAGGCACCCAACTGTCCCCTCCTTACAGCCCCTGGGGGTCCCAGGCACCCAACTGCCCACCCCCTTTACAGCCCCTGGGTGTCCCAGGCACCCAACTCCCCTCCTCAGCCCCTGGGGGTCCCAGGCACACAACTGCCCACTCCCCTACAGCCTCTGGGGGTCCAGGCACCCAACTGCCCCCTCCTTACAACCCGTGGGGGTCTCAGACACCCAACTGCCCACCCCCCTACAGCCTCTGGGGGTCCCAGACACCCAACTGCCCACCCCCCTACAGCCTCTGGGGGTCCCAGGCACACAACTACTCCCTCCTTAGAGCCTCTGGGGGTCCCAGACACACAACTGCCCCCCCTTTACAGCCCCTGGGGGTCCAGGCACCCAACTGCCCACCCCCCCCCCCAGGCCCTGGGGGTCCCAGGCACCCAACTGCGCCCCCTTTACAGCCCCTGGGGGTTCCAGGCACCCAACTGCCCCCTCCTTACAGCCCCTGGAGGTCCCAGGCACACAACTGCACCCCCTTTATAGCCCCTGGGGGTCCCAGGCACCCAACTCCCCTCCTCAGCCCCTGGGGGTCCCAGCCACACAACTGCCCACCCCCCTACAGCCTCTGGGGGTCCAGGCACCCAACTGCCCCCTCCTTACAGCCCCTGGGGGTCCCAGGCACCCAACTGCCCTCCTCAACCCCTGGGGGTCCCAGCCACACAACTGCCCACCCCCCTACGGCCTCTAGGGGTCCAGGCACCCAACTGCCCCCTCCTTACAGCCCCTGGGGGTCCCAGGCACACAACTCCCCTCCTCAGCCCCTGGGGGTCCCAGGCACCCAATTGCCCACCCCCTTTACAGCCCCTGGGGGTCCCAGGCACCCAACTGCCCTCCTCAGCCCCTGGGGGTCCCAGGCACACAACTGCCCACCCCCCACAGGCCCTGGGGGTCCCAGGCAGCCAGCTCTGCCCCCCTTACAGCCCCTGGGTGCCCCTCTTCCCTTGGGTCCCCCAGGTGACGGTGCGTGTGAAGGTGGAGGAGGTGGCCCCGGGGGACGCAGAGGACCCCGAAGTAGCCGGGGACCCACCGAGCCCCCCATCGGAGTCACCCCATCACCCCCCCGGGAACAGCTGGCGGGAGGAGGGGGCCCGGGGCAAGGCCAAGTTTGTTCCCGAGGAAGAGGAGCATTACCTGCAGGACACAGGTAACGGGCCGAAGGACAGAGACCTCCCCCAAAAAAATGGGGTGAAGAAGCCGCTGTAGGAGCCGGGGGGACCTGGGGGATGGGGGGCTTGGCCACGCCCAGTCCTCCTCACGGCCTGGTGTCACTGCTCTGCTTGGGGGCGGCGTTGTCACGCGGCGGAGGATGAGCGAGAGCGAAGGAGGGAAAAGGGTCCGAAATGAGGTCCAGGTTCTGGGAAAACCCTTGGGATGCCAAGGACGAGGCAAACGGTGTGACCTCAGGAAGGATCCAGATGGAGGGGTGCCACCACGAGGACCTTGGGGCGCGAGAAAAAAGGTCTCTTCGGGCTCCAGAGCCGGACTGAAGCGAGAAGAAGGGGTGGGGGACGTACGGGAGACGCCCGCATCCGTGTAGGAGGCTGGGAAACGGCCGACTTTGGAGCTGCAGGGGAGTTGGAGAAGGGTGGGGGGTCTTGGAGATCATGAGTGTCCGTAGAGAGCTCCTCTTCTTCCCGTCGGTCCTCGGGAAACCACGAGCCCCAAAATCCCGTTCCCGTCCATCCGGCCGCTCCTGCGCGGCGAGGCTGGAAACGCCGGCTGAAGGCGCTGCGGTGTTTCAGGGATGACGGTTGGAGCGTGGTGGGCTCCTCGCCGAGCCTTCCTGCAGCCGGCCGCGCCTGTCGGGCCGGGAGGTGGCCGCATCTTCATCCCTGTCCCAGCGTGGCCCAATGGCCATCCGTGGGTGGATGTGGGGGTCACTCGGTGGTGGGAGCTGGACCGTCTCCATCCCTGCCGGAGGCTGAGGGCGGTGGGGTCGGGGGAGAAGGGTGGGGTCCTCCATGGAGAACCAGCTCGTGAAGCATCTCCTTCCCTCCCAGCAGGTCCCACCACAGCGAGCAGAGACACGGAGGCGTCCGTTTTCCAACGGCAAAACCCCACACACCCACCCAGCACCCTCCAGGGTGTCCCGGCGGCGAGGACCCCTGCCCGGAGAGGCACCCACCGGCGACAAGTCCCACAGGATCCCACCACCTTCCAACAGCCCCTCGCCCAAGGTCCGCCCGGACCGGTGGAGGACACCAGGAGCCCGGAGAAACCCTGGGCGAAGCGGGAGGCATCGGCGCAGGGGAAGGACCGTCCGTACCCCTGCGGCGAGTGCGGCAAGAGCTTCGGCCGGTTGACCCACCTGAAGACCCACCAGCGGACCCACACGGGGGTGAAGCCCTACGCCTGCGGGGCTTGCGGCAAGAGCTTCGGCCACCTCTCCACCCTCACCACCCACCAACGGCTTCACACGGGCGAGCGCCCTTACGCCTGCGGCTCCTGCGGCAAGACCTTCACCAACCCGTCGGACCTCAACAAGCACCAGCGGTCCCACACCGGCGAGCGACCCTACCCCTGCGCCGCCTGCGGGAAGCGCTTCAGCCAACAGTCCAACCTCACCATGCACCAGCGGTCGCACACCGAAGAGCGACCCTACCCCTGCGGCGCCTGCGGCAAGAGCTTCAAGTACCTGGCAGACCTGACGGTGCACGAACGCTCGCACACGGGCGAGAGACCCTTCCCCTGTCCCCACTGCGGGAAGAGCTTCAGCAACAAGTCCTCCCTCGCCCGGCACACGCGCATCCACGCCCGCGCGGCTGCCAGGGACAAGTGATGGGGTTTGGCGGTGGGGAGGATGAGGAGGGCGGCACCACTTCATCCTGGCAGAGGAGGTGATGATGGGGGGCCACCACGGAGGATGGTTGAGGGGTGGGTGGGTGGGATGGACCCGGTGGATGTCCCGGATGGCCGGTGCTGGTTTCCTTGCCGGGTGGTGCCACGCCGCTGCTGTGGATGGACTGGGTTGCCCGGAGGAGATGCCATGTGGGTGGGAGGACGGTGACCTGGTGCTTGATGTCCCCAAGAAACCTGGTGGCTCCAGGACTTGGCTCCCTGGTCCCAGAGATGTGACACACAGGGGTGAAGATGAGCAGATGACTGATGTCCCACACGAGCCTGGTGGCTCCAGGACGTGTCTCCCTGGTCCCAGAGGAGATCCAACGCGGATGGTGGGATGTTGAGCTGATGACTGACGTCCTCCATGAGCCTGGTGGCTCCAGGCCGCGTCTCCCTGGTCCCAGAGGAGATCCAACGCGGATGGTGGGATGTTGAGCCGATGACTGAGGTCCTCCATGAGCCTGGTGGCTCCAGGATGTGTCTCCCTGGTCCCAGAGGAGATCCGACGCGGATGGTGGGATGTTGAGCCGATGACTGACGTCCTCCATGAGCCTGGTGGCTCCAGGCCGCGTCTCCCTGGTCCCAGAGGAGATCCGACGCGGATGGTGGGATGTTGAGCCGATGACTGAGGTCCTCCATGAGCCTGGTGGCTCCAGGATGTGTCTCCCTGGTCCCAGAGGAGATCCGACACGGATGGTGGGATGTTGAGCCGATGACTGACATCCTCCATGAGCCTGGTGGCTCCAGGATGTGTCTCCCTGGTCCCGGAGGAGATCCAACGCGGATGGTGGGATGTTGAGCCGATGACTGGCGTCCTCCATGAGCCCGGTGGCTCCAGGACAGCATCCCAAAGGAGATGTAACGCGGATGGGGATGAAGATGAGCCCAGTAGCTCCTTGGTCCCTCCACCCTAACCCTGCTGCCGGGACGCCCCGTCTTCCCCTCCCCCAATCCTTTTTTGGTATTTATTCATCGCAGCGAGCCCCGTCCCCTCCCACCGTCCCCCTGCCCCGCGCGCCGGGCCTTAAATTTCGGAGACCGACCTACCTCACCGGCCGCTTGCCCGGATGCCCAGGGCTCGACGCGAGCACCGGGGTGGCTCGGGCAGCCCTTCGTGGCTCTGCTTCCCTCCCCCTTGGCTGGTTCACCCCCCGAATTTTTGCCCCCCCCCCCCCCTTTGCTGTAACGACAGTTCTAGCCACCTCCCTGCGGGCTCTGTGGTTATTCTCTCGCGGCGCGCCGGCGACGCGCGCATTCGACGCGGGAAGTTGCAGCCAGAACGCATCCCGGGGCTGCCGAGCAGCCTGGCGCGGGCGCTGCGGCGACGCAGCGTGGCGCTTCGGATGGGGCGTAGGGCGCGCAACGCGGGGTTGCGCTGGCTGAGCAGCCTGGGGCTTGCAATGCAGCGCTGCAACCTCGCTGCAACCTCGCTGCCCTGCAACCTCGCTGCGGCGCCGCGTTGGCGTGCTTGCAGCGCGCGACCGCAGTGATGGAAGGTCGTGCTGCAGCTGCACAGGGCGCTGCAGCTGCAGGGGTGCCTCCGGCGCGCCGTTGCGCTCCTGCTCCGCGTAGCCTGGCGCTGCTGTTCACGGCCCAGCGTGCAGTGCTCGTGCTGCAGCGTCGTATTGGCGCTGCAGCGTCGCATCTGCGCTGCAGCGTCGCATTTGTGCTGCAGCATTGCATTTGCGCTGCAGCACCGAGCTCGCGCTGCAGCGTCGCATTTGCGCTGCAGCGTCGCATTTGCAGCGCAGCGCGGTGCTTGCAGCACACTGCACCCACCCCCCCAGGCCTCTGGGGGACACACACACCACAGCCAGTCTGGGGTCCCCCCAAAACTCTGCCCCCCTAAACCCAAACTTCTGCCCCATGGACCCCGCCCCCAGCCAATGTGGGGTCCCCCCCAAGCCCCTGCCCCCTGGACCCCCCTCAGACAACCCAGGGTCTCACCCAAACCTCTGCCCCATGGAGCCCCCCCAGCCAAACAACCTCTACACCCCTAGACACCCCCCCCCCAGCCAATCTGGGGTATCCCCTCAAACCTCTGCCCCCTGGCCACCACCCACCATGCCCCCCCCCCCAGCTTTTTGGGACACCCCCAGCCCACTAGACACGCCCCTCCACCCTTGCAGGACCCTCAACCCCTCTGTACCCCCCGGTGCTCCTGGATTCCCCCAGCTCTCAGGGACCCTCCCAACCCCTGGACGCCCCCACCCAGACCCCCTCCCAGACCCCCGAAAGTCCTCCAGACCCCCCTGAACCCACCCACCCCAACCCACCGGGAACACGCCCCGGCCCAGCCTGCTCCCTGAAGGGGGGTGGGGGGCACTCCCCCTCCCTCCCCCCAACCTCCGAGCCACGTGGGCGGGGAGGCCATCCTACCCACGCACCGATTGGTCGGCTCTGCTGTCGCTCATGCCTTGGTGGGGAGGGGGGGAGGCGAGGAGGGGGCTAACCCCTGGGGCGTCAGGTCCACCACCACCCTGAGATGCTGCCACTTCCATGAGGGTCCTCCAAGAGACACCACCTCCATCACCCTCCTGAGATGATGCCATGAGGGCTCTCCACCATCACCCGGAGATGATGTCACCACCATGAGTGTCCTCCAAGGTCACAACCTCTGCCACCACCCTTGGTTGATGCCACCTCCATGTGCATCCTCCAAGGACACTACCTCCACCACCACCCTGAGATGATGCCACCTCTGTGAGGGTTTTCCGATGACAGAGCCCCCACCATCACCTTGCGATGATGCCACTTCCATGAGTGTCCTCCAAGAGACACAACCTCCACGATCACCCTGAGATGATGCCACCTTCATGAGGGTCCTCCAAGAGACACAACCTCCACCATCCTCCTGAGATGACGCCACCTTCATGAGGGTCCTTCAAGGCCATAACCTCTGCCACCACCCTTAGATGATGCCACCTCCATGAGGGTCTTCCAAGACACCACCTCCACCACCATCCTGGGGTGACGCCACCTCCATGTGCATCCTCCAAGGACACAACCTCCACCATCCTCCTGAGATGATGCCACCACCATGAGGGTCTTCCAAAGACACCACCTTCACCACCATCCTGGGGTGACGCCACCTCCATGTGAATCCTCCAAAGACACCACCTCCACCATCCTCCTGAGATGATGCCACCACCATGAGGGTCTTCCAAAGACACCACCTTCACCACCATCCTGGGGTGACGCCACCTCCATGTGAATCCTCCAAAGACACCACCTCCACCATCCTCCTGAGATGATGCCACCACCATGAGGATCTTCCAAGACACCACCTCCACCACCATCCTGGGGTGACGCCACCTCCATGTGCATCCTCCAAGGACACAACCTCCACCATCCTCCTGAGATAATGTCACCACCATGAGGGTCTTCCAAGGACACCACCTCCACCATCCTCCTGAGATGATGTCACCACCATGAGGGTCTTCCAAGGACACCACCTCCACCATCCTCCTGAGATGATGTCACCACCATGAGGGTCTTCCAAGGACACCACCTCCACCATCCTCCTGAGATGATGCCACCACCATGAGGATCATCCAAAAACATCACCTCCGCCACCATCCTGACAGGAGCGATTGCCTTTCCATCCCTTATTTTGGGTGTTTTTCCTCCTTCCTCACCCCTTTTCTAACCAAGTCACATGTCGGGAGGATTCCAACGAACCTCGTGCCTGAATCTGTCCGCTCCGCAAGCCTTTTTCCCCCGAAACGCCAGAAGAAAAGACAACGCGGGCGCCGCAACAGGGAATTCTGTCCGTCCAGCTCGGGGTGGAGGGGGGTTCCTCGCCGGGCGGCCGCTCTGCCGGGTCGGACAGAGGCGCTTGGCGAAAGTTGAGGTGGAAAAAAGGGACAAGAAAGTCACTTTTCAGCATCTGGCACTGCTGCCGTCCCGTTCTGGGGAGAGACGGAGGTTATTGGGGAAAAACCAGAAAACGCAGACTGCGAAACTAGCGTTTTTCTGTAGGCCACGCTGTTGCTGTGTTTTTTGGGGGAGAAAGGGAGGTTATTTTGGAGAACAGACAACGCATACGGGGAAAAAACCACACCCCACCACGTTTTTCTGCAGCGCCACGCGGTTGCCGTGTAATTTCGGAGGGGGAGGAAGGTCACGCCACGAAAACAGGAAACACCGACGGCGCTTTTCCGCACTCCGGGCTGCCGCCATCCCGTTTCGGGGTGAGACTCTAGTTATTTGGGGGCAAGCGAAGAGACAAAGCGGATCGCAAGCAGGAGATACACTGATCGGTCTCACCATCCCCTACCCCCGGCACGGTGGGGCGTCAGCGATGGGCCAGCACCTCTCGACGCCAGGCCTGACGCCCACCACCACCCGGCTGCGAGCCCACCCCACGACGGCCACACGGTGAGGTTTATCGTCGCCAAAATCGCGGGTCAGCTGCGCGACGAAGGGGACGTGGACATCCAAGCGGCGCCCCTCCAGGGCCACCTGGCACGCCGTGCGGGGACGCACCTCCTCCTCCACCACGTGGGTGTGGACAACGTACTTGCTGGTGCTGGCCCCGCCCACCCAAGGGATGTCGGTGACGCTGGTGACCCCCCAGCCCGTCCCGTTGAAGGTCAAGATGGCAGCTCGCAACACCCCGCGAACGGTGGTGAAGACCCTCTGGTCCGTGTTCCAGTCGTGCTCCATCTCGGTGGTCTCCTCCAAGGTGACGGCTTTACGCATCCCTTGGCAGCCCTCGTTCCTCACCACGGTCCTCGTCAGGGTGACGTCCTCCCCGTGCTCCACCGCGCCGCTCATGTTGTAGCGGACGTCGGAGATGGTGACGTTTGCTGGACCCTTCTTGACCACCAAGACCTGGTACCACTTGTACCAAACCTCCTCTCCATCCACCATCATGAAGGCCGCCCTCTGGTCCTTGGAGACCTTGCCCAAGCCGTAGTTGTTCCTCCCAACGAAGACATCAACGGACGGACAGCCCTCCACGGCATTTTTGGGCACGTTGCCGAAGGAGTCATCCACCCAATCCAGCACCTCAAACTCTCCCACGTTGACCAACACCTTGAAGTCGCGGGTCTTCCTCTCCCATTCTCCATACGGGAAGTAGCAGAAGGGACCTCGGTCGGGGACGTAGGCGCCGGTGTTGCAGCTGAGCACCGACGTTGAGCAAACGTACTCCGTCCTCTTGGCGTAGTTGTTCCAGCTGGAGACGGCGTCGGCGGGCAGCTTCCCTTCAAAAGCCACCCACTTCAGGTACGACGGCGGCTCCTCGTCTCGCTTCCTCCGCGCAAAGCTCCGGCTGACGGCTGCGGGGCGGAAACGGGGGGATTTGGGTGAAATGAGATGCATCCAACCCGCCATGCCGGCTGGAAGCTGCCGGAGCGATGTCCTGCAGAGACCCATCCCGTTGGGAGCGGGAGCGTCCCGAAGGACCGCAGCCCGGGGGAAGGGCCCACGCGGGAGCGGGAGCGTCCCGAAGGACCGCGGCCCGGCGGAAGGGCCCACGCGGGAGCGGGAGCGTCCCGAAGGACCGCGGCCCGGGGGAAGGGCCCACGCGGGAGCGGGAGCGTCCCGAAGGACCGCGGCCCGGGGGAAGGGCCCACGCGGGAGCGGGAGCGTCCCGAAGGACCGCGGCCCGGGGGAAGGGCCCACGCGGGAGCGGGAGCGTCCCGAAGGACCGCGGCCCGGGGGAAGGGCCCACGCGGGAGCGGGAGCGTCCCGAAGGACCGCGGCCCGGGGGAAGGGCCCACGCGGGAGCGGGAGCGTCCCGAAGGACCGCGGCCCGGGGGAAGGGCCCACGCGGGAGCGGGAGCGTCCCGAAGGACCGCGGCCCGGGGGAAGGGCCCACGCGGGAGCGGGAGCGTCCCGAAGGACCGCGGCCCGGGGGAAGGGCCCACGCGGGAGCGTCCCGAAGGACCGCGGCCCGGGGGAAGGGCCCACGCGGGAGCGGGAGCGTCCCGAAGGACCGCGGCCCGGGGGAAGGGCCCACGCGGGAGCGGGAGCGTCCCGAAGGACCGCGGCCCTGGGGAAGGGCCCACGCGGGAGCGGGAGCGTCCCGAAGGACCGCGGCCCTGGGGAAGGGCCCACGCGGGAGCGGGAGCGTCCCGAAGGACCGCGGCCCGGGGGAAGGGCCCACGCGGGAGCGGGAGCGTCCCGAAGGACCGCGGCCCGGGGGAAGGGCCCACGCGGGAGCGGGAGCGTCCCGAAGGACCGCAGCCCGGGGGAAGGGCCCACGCGGGAGCGGGAGCGTCCCGAAGGACCGCGGCCCGGGGGAAGGAACCACGCGGGAGCGGGAGCGTCCCGAAGGACCGCGGCCCGGGGGAAGGGCCCACGCGGGAGCGGGAGCGTCCCGAAGGACCGCAGCCCGGGGGAAGGGCCCACGCGGGAGCGGGAGCGTCCCGAAGGACCGCGGCCCGGGGGAAGGGCCCACGCGGGAGCGGGAGCGTCCCGAAGGACCGCGGCCCGGGGGAAGGAACCACGCGGGAGCGGGAGCGTCCCGAAGGACCGCGGCCCGGGGGAAGGGCCCACGCGGGAGCGGGAGCGTCCCGAAGGACCGCAGCCCGGGGGAAGGGCCCACGCCGGGAGCGGGAGCGTCCCGAAGGACCGCGGCCCGGGGGAAGGGCCCACGCGGGAGCGGGAGCGTCCCGAAGGACCGCAGCCCGGGGGAAGGGCCCACGCGGGAGCGTCCCGAAGGACCGCAGCCCGGGGGAAGGGCCCACGCTGGAGCCGTTCATGAAGGACTACATCCCACAGTTGTTCCCCTACGCCGCTCCGAGCGCGGAGACGTGTCGGGAGTGACGGCTGGGAAGAGGCTGGGGGATAAATTGTTTTTGTTTTGCCCGTTTCTCACCATCCTGCTCTATTCTAATTACCAATAAATGTAATTAACCCCCTCCAAGTCCAATCTGGTTCATCCATGACAGGACCAGGCGCGTGACCCTCCCCGATTTTCCTCAATCCAGGAGGTTTTGTCTTGTTTTCCCCCCGTTCTGGCCAAGGAAGGGGAGAGCGGCTGCGTGGGCGTCCACCGGTCAGCCAAGGTCAGCCCACCAGAGAGCAGGACTCACCCGGGGGCTCCAGGGGTTTCCTTCCCATCGCTCCCACCGGAGAGGTTTCGACAGCTCTGCTGGCCCCGTCGCTGCCTCGGAGGAAGAGGAGGATGGCGGCGAGGAACAGCTGCGGGCGAGACCAGGGGAGGTGTGACCCATCCCTGCAGCCTCCCGCCAGCCCCCAGCCCCGGCCAGGAGTCGGGTCGTGGCTGTTTCCCAACATCCCTCGGTCCCTCCAGGGGGGTTTTTTGGGGTGAAATCCCGCCTGGGCATATTGGCACAGCTTTAATGTTTAACCAGCCTGGAGGGGAGAGGCTGGGAAAGGGGAGAGGCTGGGAAAGGGGAGAGGCTGGGAAAGGGGGAGAGGTTGGAAAAAGGGGGAGAGGCTGGGAAAGGGGAGAGGTTGGAAAAAGGGGGAGAGGCTGGGAAAGGGGAGAGGTTGGAAAAAGGGGGAGAGGCTGGGAAAGGGGAGAGGTTGGGAAAGGGGAGAGGTTGGAAAAAGGGGGAGAGGCTGGGAAAGGGGGAGAGGCTGGGAAAGGGGGAGAGGTTGGAAAAAGGGGGAGAGGCTGGGAAATGGGGAGAGGTTGGAAAAAGGGGGAGAGGCTGGGAAAGGGGAGAGGCTGGGAAAGGGGAGAGGTTGGGAAAAGGGGGAGAGGCTGGGAAAAGGGAGAGGCTGGGAAAGGGGAGAGGCTGGGAAAAGGGGGAGAGGCTGGGAAAAGGGGGAGAGGCTGGGAAAGGGGAGAGGCTGGGAAAAGGGGGAGAGGTTGGGAAAAGGGGGAGAGGTTGGGAAAGGGGAGAGGCTGGGAAAAGGGGAGGCTGGGAAAGGGGAGAGGCTGGGAAAAGGGGGAGAGGCTGGGAAAAGGGGGAGAGGTTGGGAAAGGGGGAGAGGCTGGAAAAGGGGAGAGGCTGGGAAAAGGGGAGGCTGGGAAAGGGGAGAGGCTGGGAAAAGGGGAGAGGCTGGGAAAAGGGGAGAGGCTGGAAAAGGGGAGAGGCTGGGAAAGGGGAGAGGCTGGGAAAGGGGAGAGGCTGGGAAAAGGGGGAGAGGCTGGGAAAGGGGAGAGGCTGGGAAAGGGGAGAGGCTGGGAAAAGGGGAGAGGCTGGGAAAAGGGGAGGCTGGGAAAGGGGAGAGGCTGGGAAAGGGGAGAGGCTGGGAAAAGGGGAGAGGCTGGGAAAAGGGGAGAGGCTGGGAAAGGGGAGAGGCTGGGAAAAGGGGGAGAGGTTGGGAAAAGGGGAGAGGCTGGGAAAGGGGAGAGGCTGGGAAAGGGGAGAGGCTGGGAAAGGGGGAGAGGCTGGAAAAGGGGAGAGGCTGGAAAAGGGGAGAGGCTGGGAAAAGGGGGAGAGGCTGGGAAAAGGGGAGAGGCTGGAAAAGGGGAGAGGCTGGGAAAAGGGGGAGAGGCTGGGAAAAGGGGAGAGGCTGGGAAAAGGGGAGGCTGGGAAAGGGGAGAGGCTGGGAAAAGGGGGAGAGGCTGGGAAAGGGGAGAGGCTGGGAAAGGGGGAGAGGCTGGGAAAAGGGGAGAGGCTGGAAAAGGGGAGAGGCTGGAAAAGGGGAGAGGCTGGGAAAAGGGGGAGAGGCTGGGAAAGGGGAGAGGCTGGGAAAAGGGGAGAGGCTGGGAAAAGGGGGAGAGGCTGGGAAAGGGGAGAGGCTGGGAAAAGGGGGAGAGGCTGGGAAAAGGGGAGAGGCTGGGAAAAGGGGGAGAGGCTGGGAAAAGGGGAGAGGCTGGGAAAAGGGGAGGCTGGGAAAGGGGAGAGGCTGGGAAAAGGGGGAGAGGCTGGGAAAGGGGAGAGGCTGGGAAAGGGGGAGAGGCTGGGAAAAGGGGAGAGGCTGGAAAAGGGGAGAGGCTGGAAAAGGGGAGAGGCTGGAAAAGGGGAGAGGCTGGGAAAAGGGGGAGAGGCTGGGAAAGGGGAGAGGCTGGGAAAAGGGGAGAGGCTGGGAAAAGGGGGAGAGGCTGGGAAAGGGGAGAGGCTGGGAAAAGGGGGAGAGGCTGGGAAAAGGGGAGAGGCTGGAAAAGGGGAGGCTGGGAAAGGGGAGAGGCTGGGAAAAGGGGAGAGGCTGGGAAAGGGGAGAGGCTGGGAAAGGGGAGAGGCTGGGAAAGGGGGAGAGGCTGGGAAAGGGGAGAGGCTGGGAAAGGGGAGAGGCTGGGAAAGGGGGAGAGGCTGGGAAAAGGGGAGAGGCTGGGAAAAGGGGGAGAGGCTGGGAAAAGGGGAGAGGCTGGAAAAGGGGAGGCTGGGAAAGGGGAGAGGCTGGAAAAGGGGAGAGGCTGGGAAAAGGGGGAGAGGCTGGGAAAAGGGGAGAGGCTGGAAAAGGGGAGAGGCTGGGAAAAGGGGGAGAGGCTGGGAAAAGGGGAGAGGCTGGGAAAAGGGGAGGCTGGGAAAGGGGAGAGGCTGGGAAAAGGGGGAGAGGCTGGGAAAGGGGAGAGGCTGGGAAAGGGGGAGAGGCTGGGAAAAGGGGAGAGGCTGGAAAAGGGGAGAGGCTGGAAAAGGGGAGAGGCTGGGAAAAGGGGGAGAGGCTGGGAAAGGGGAGAGGCTGGGAAAAGGGGAGAGGCTGGGAAAAGGGGGAGAGGCTGGGAAAGGGGAGAGGCTGGGAAAAGGGGGAGAGGCTGGGAAAAGGGGAGAGGCTGGGAAAAGGGGGAGAGGCTGGGAAAAGGGGAGAGGCTGGGAAAAGGGGAGGCTGGGAAAGGGGAGAGGCTGGGAAAAGGGGGAGAGGCTGGGAAAGGGGAGAGGCTGGGAAAGGGGGAGAGGCTGGGAAAAGGGGAGAGGCTGGAAAAGGGGAGAGGCTGGAAAAGGGGAGAGGCTGGGAAAAGGGGGAGAGGCTGGGAAAGGGGAGAGGCTGGGAAAAGGGGAGAGGCTGGGAAAAGGGGGAGAGGCTGGGAAAGGGGAGAGGCTGGGAAAAGGGGGAGAGGCTGGGAAAAGGGGAGAGGCTGGAAAAGGGGAGGCTGGGAAAGGGGAGAGGCTGGGAAAAGGGGAGAGGCTGGGAAAGGGGAGAGGCTGGGAAAGGGGAGAGGCTGGGAAAGGGGGAGAGGCTGGGAAAGGGGAGAGGCTGGGAAAGGGGAGAGGCTGGGAAAGGGGGAGAGGCTGGGAAAAGGGGAGAGGCTGGGAAAAGGGGAGAGGCTGGGAAAAGGGGGAGAGGCTGGGAAAAGGGGAGAGGCTGGAAAAGGGGAGGCTGGGAAAGGGGAGAGGCTGGGAAAAGGGGAGAGGCTGGGAAAGGGGAGAGGCTGGGAAAGGGGAGAGGCTGGGAAAAGGGGAGAGGCTGGGAAAAGGGGAGAGGCTGGGAAAAGGGGAGGCTGGAAATGGGGAGAGGCTGGGAAAGGGGAGAGGCTGGGAAAGGGGAGAGGCTGGGAAAGGGGAGAGGCTGGGAAAAGGGGGAGAGGCTGGGAAAAGGGGGAGAGGCTGGGAAAGGGGGAGGCTGGGAAAAGGGGAGAGGCTGGGAAAAGGGAGAGGCTGGGAAAAGGGGGAGAGGCTGGGAAAAGGGGGAGAGGCTGGGAAAGGGGGAGGCTGGAAATGGGGAGAGGCTGGGAAAAGGGAGAGGCTGGGAAAAGGGAGAGGCTGGGAAAAGGGAGAGGCTGGGAAAGGGGGAGAGGCTGGGAAAGGGGGAGAGGCTGGGAAAAGGGAGAGGCTGGGAAAAGGGAGAGGCTGGGAAAGGGGAGAGGCTGGGAAAGGGGGAGAGGCTGGGAAAAGGGAGAGGCTGGGAAAAGGGAGAGGCTGGGAAAAGGGGAGGCAGTACCCGCTCGTAACTCCCCTTTTTATAGTTTTATTCTATTTCTTTCATTATTTAGTTTATTTCAAACAATTAATTCCCAAGAGGCAGGAAGATCCCTCTTTTTCCCCCTGAAACAATTAAAAATCCCCCAAACACCCCCAAATCCCGCCCCGCCAAGCGCCGTACCTCACGCGTCACCATCCCGCCGCCCACCTCCGGAGGCCGAGACGTTAAAAATACACCTATTTAATACAGGAACGGTATTAATTACGGCACCCCCTCCCCTCCAACCCGGCCCCCAACCCTCCCGGCTTCGCAGGGGACGGGCGCTCGCCCCCGCGGGGTTCCCGAACACCCCGGGCTCCACGTTTTGGGGCTAAAACCATCCGGTTTGGGGCCTGTGGGATGTCAACCCCGACCGGCGGCCACCAGCGGTTCACTGCCCCGCGCCGCGCTCCCTACCTCCGCTCCTGCTTTGACGTAAACCCCTTTTCGGGGTGTTTTCAGGCCTTTTTGGGTCGTTTTCAGTCTGTTTTGGGTCACTTCTAGACCGGAGCAGCGATTTCCAGCGGGGGCTGCGCTTCCCCTGGGGATGCACGAGCTCTGGGAAAGGCCAAAGTCTGAACAAGAAGTGCAAATAAATGCGAAAAAAAGGTGAAAAAAAACCAGGAGGGGTTGGCTGTTGGTGGAAATTTTGCCATTTTTCTGCTTTTTTGAAGAAATTTAGCATTTTGGTTGGGTTTTCTTCCCAGAAAACAGTGTTATTGGCACCAACGTGGCAAGAACGCCCGTCACCAGGCGGCCCGGAGGTTTCATGTACCCAAAGCGGTTCCTCTCACCCCAGAACGGCGCTCGGAAATGAGTATTTTTGGACAAATCACACAAATGCAAAAAAATAGCCCATTTTTTAAAAAAATAATCATCATTTTCAGCTTCAAACCCGCGGGTCGAAGCGAATCAGAGCCAACTCGGGTCACCCAAACGCCCCTGGGACGCAAATCAGCCGACAGACCCAAAATCTGCGTGGATGCTCAATTTGGGGATTCCCCCCCCCAAAAATAGGGAAGTTTTAGCGGCAAGAACACAGCAGGTTTGGGGAGATTTAGCCCCAAAACCAGGCTCATCTGCCCCGAAACGCCGGGTTTTGGCCCAGAAACGTCACGTCTGGTGGTTTGACGCTGGATGGGGAGGCGGCGGCGGCGGGGGAGGGGCAGTCGGGAGGGACCCCGGCCCTAAACCAACCCCCCACCCCCAGTATCCAGAGCCCCACATCAGCCCCCAAACTGGGGAGGAAGCCAGGAAACCCCCCCCACCCCAGGAAGCACCCAGGCATCCAGGGATTCCCTCCCCCCACCCAACCCCAAAGGAGCCACCAGCGAACCCCCAGCCCACCCCCTCACCCCCCAGCGCTCCCAGTCCCATACTGGGCGGCACTGGGCACCCCCCCCAGGAAGCAGCCGGGGGGAGGCAGCAGGTACCAACGTGCGGCCTTTATTGCCCCGGTTCAACTGCCCCAGGGAGGATGGGGGGGGGCAAATACCCCAAAAAGGGGCAAATACCCCGGGGGGGGGGGGGAGTGCAAATACCCCAAGATGGGGCAAATAATGGAGAGATGGGGCAAAGAGCTCGGGGGGGGGCAAATACCCCAAGAGAGAGTCAACAAGCCATATAAAGGGGGCAAATACCCCCAGAGGGGGGGCAAACAACCCCCAGTGGGGAGGGGGTACCCCCAGGGGGGAGCCGAGGTCCTGCAGTGTGTCTGAGATGCCCCCCCTGGCCCAAGGAGGGGTGGTCAGGGTCAAAGGTCACTGGGAGTCAGCCCCAGGGGGGGTAACAGGTCACCATAGGTCAAGGCCAGAGGTCAAGGGTCAGCCCTCGGGGCACAAGTCATCAAAGGGCCACACAGGGATCGAGGGCGGCGGGTGACTGTTGGTCAAGGTCAAAGGTCACCGCAGGGCAGCTCCAGGGTCACAGGTCGTTGAGGTCAACCCCGGGGTCGTAGAGCACGGGGGGTCAATCCCAGGGGTCGCAGAACAGCAGGGTTTAACCCTGGGGTCGCAGGGTGCTGAGGAGGGGTCCAGGTGGGGGCCAGGGGTCGGAGGTCAGGGGTCAGTCCCGGCGCAGGTTCTTGAGCCGCTCTTCCAGGTCGGCATCGGCATCGGCCAGCGCAGCTGCGGCCTCTGGCGCCCGTCCCTCCCCGGCTGCCAGCGACCCCCCTGGCGGGGGCAGGGCTAGGGGCAAAGGGCAGAGGTCAGGGGGGCACCACACTCCATCATCCCCCCTTAAATGCCACCCAGGTCCCCGAAATGCCCCCCAGACACTCCAAGCACCCTCCCAGACCCCTAAACATCCCCCCAAATACCCCCCAGACCCCCTAAATACCCCCCCAACCTATACCCACCACCCACTGCCCCCCGCCAGATCCCTGAAATACCCCCCTCTACCCCTAAAAGCCTCCCCACGGTTCCCCAGTGTCCCCCCAGGGCTCCTTAAATAGCCCCAAAATGCCCCTCAGATGTTCAGCTACCTCCCCCAGCCCCTCTCCAATACCCCCCGACCCCCAAACTGCCCCCCCTCCCAGCCCCACTCACTGGCCAGCTCGTCGGTGAGGTTCAGTCCCAGTTCATCCAGCACTTGTGACACCACCGCGTCACTGCGGGGGACAAGGGGGTCAGGGGTCACGCTGGGAACCCCCCCCAATGTCCCCTGACCCCCTCTCAGTGTCCCCTGACCTGCTCTGTGCCCACCCCAGGTGTCCGGGTCCCCACATGTCCCCAGCCCACCCTGGGTGTCCCCACGTGTCCCCTCATACCCAAAGTCCCCATGTCCTTACCCCACCAGGTCCCCGTCTTCCACGTCCTCCGTGTCCCCCCCATGACCCCCACCCCATGTCCCCATCCCCCCCACATCCCCCAAATCCCTGTATCCATGACCCCAACGTCCCCACCATGTCCCTAACCCCCCCCACATACTGCCCCGCGTCCCCACCGCGTCCCTGTCCCACCGCGTCCCTCCCTTTCTGTCCCCTCGCACTCCCACGTCCATGACCCAAACGTCCTCGTCCCCCCGCCATGTCCCGTTCCGGCGTGCTCCCCCTCCCCTGTCCCCACCGCGTCCCCCACCTCTCCTCCTCATCATCCTCGTCCCCCATGGCGTCATCGATGGCGTCGTTCATCAGCTCCTCCTTCATGTCCATGATCTCCGCCTGCTTCTCGAACTCCATCATGATCTTCTGGATCTGCGGCAGCTTCAGCTGGGGGGGGACACAGGGACACGGCACGTGGCCCTCAGGGATGTCCCCACGGCCACGCGGGGCGGTTCCTGGTGGCTACAGCCTTGGGTACACCAGTGGCCATCTCAGGCGGTTTGTGGTGGTCACGGTTTTGGGGATGTCCCCACGCCCACCTAGAGTGGTTTCTGGTGGCCATGGCCTTGGCCACATCCCCTGAGGTGGCCCGCAGTCTCATGGACATCCTCGTGGCCACCCCAAGCAGCCTGAGGTGGCCGTGGCCTTGGCCATATCCCCTGAGGTGGCCCACAGTCTCATGGACATCCTCGTGGCCACCCCAAGCAGCCTGAGGTGGCCGTGGCCTTGGCCACATCCCCTGAGGTGGCCCGCAGTCTCATGGACATCCTCGTGGCCGCCCCAAGCAGCCTGAGGTGGCCGTGGCCACAGGGATGTTCCCCTGAAGCAGCTGGTGGTAGCCACGGTCTTGGGAACACCTTTGTGGGCAGCCCAGGGCAACCTCTGGTGGCCACAGCCTTGGGGGTCTCCTCTGGGGTAGCTTGTGGTGGCCACGGTCTTTGTGGGACGTCCTCACAGCCACGGCAGGGCAGCTCATGGTGGCCACATCCTCAGGCCACCCCATGGCCACCCCAGAGGAGGTAACGACGGTCACGGCCTTGGGGACGTCACCATAGAGCACCTCACAGTGGCCACAACTCTGGGGACATCCCCCTCACCGGGCACTCACCTGCCGGTTCATGGTGGCCATGGCCTTGGTGACGCCCTTCATGGCCTGGGCCATGGAGTTGTTGGATTTGAGGGTCTGGATCTTGAGGGACACAGCCTGGACGTTGGCCCTCATGGTGATGAACTTCTTCACGTAGCGCCGCGTCCGCACCAGATCCTTCGCCATGATCTTCACCGCATCCTGAAGGCCGGGGCGGAACACGGAGTGGCCGTGAGGTCCCCAAGGGGATCTCCAGGGACCCCTCTGTGTCCCTCAGGGCCCACCACGGTCCCCCACTCCCACTCCAACCTGCTCCCCGTGTACCCACTGTGGTCACTTCCATGGTCCCACCATGGTCCCCAGTCTCTCCCCAGCACCCAAGTCCCCTCCATGGTCGCCAGGTTGTCACTGTGGCCCCCCCACTCACACTACTGTCCCCCAGGTCCCCTCCACGTCCCCTGATCCCACCATGCTTCCCTGGTCACAATTCCCTTCGCGTCCCCACCGTGGTCACCTCCGAGAGTTCTGGATCCTTCTGTCTCCCCTGGTCCCCAGCCAGTGCCCTCTGGTCCTCTCCATGTCCCCTGGTCCCCAGCAAGTGTCCCCTGGTCCCCTCCATGGCCCCCGGTCCTCAGGAAGTGCCCTGGTCCCCTCCATGGCCCCTGATCCCCAGCAAGTGTCCCCTGGTCCCCTCTGTGTCCCTTGGTCCCCAGCCAGTGACCCCTGGTCCCTAACTGGTGCCCTCTGGCCCCCTCTGTGTCCCCTGGTCCTCAGCAAGTGCCCTGGTCCTTCCCCTGGTCCCCTCCGTGTCCCCTGGTCCCCACCCAGCCAGTGCCCTCTGGTCCCCTCCATGTCCCCTGATCCCCAGCAAGTGTCCCCTGGTCCCCTCCATGTCCCTTGGTCCCCAGCCAGTGACTCCTAGTCCCCTCCCTGTCCCCTGGTCCTCAGGAAGTGCCCTGGTCCCCTCCATGTCCCTTGGTCCCCAGCAAGTGTCCCCTGATCCCCTCCGTGTCCCTTGGTCCCCAGCCAGTGCTCTCTGGTCCCCTCCATGTCCCCTGGTCCCCATCATGTCCCCGTGTCCCCTCTCCATTTTCCTGTCCCCACCATGTCCCCCAGAGCCCTCCACATCCCTCGGTCCCCAACAAGTGCCTGGACTGCTCCGTGTCCCCTCGTCCCCGCTGTACCCATCCCCTTGTCCCCTCCACATTCTCCCGTCCCCACAGCCCAGACTCCTCCACGTCCCCGTGTCCCCTCCGCGCCCCCCGACGGTGTCCCCTCACCATCTGGCCCTGCTTGGCCATCTTCTTGATGTCGACGATGATCTTCTTCTCCTGCGCCTCCAGCTTCTGGCGCTCGCGGTCCAGCTCCCGCATGGCGCGGGCCAGCGCCCGCTGGTTCTGCCGCAGCAGCTCCTCCGGCGTCTTCCGGCGCCCGAACAGCAGGTCCATGGTGGCAGCGGCGCCTGGGGACACGGGCAAGTGACAGGGATGGGGTGCAAATGGCACAGGTGTGGGTGACACGGTGGGACACGGGGACATGGTGGGACACAGGGACATGGATATGGGGGACAGGGGGACACAGGGACACGGTGGGACACAGGGACATGGATATAGGGGCCGGGGACACAGGGACACGGTGGGACACGGGGACACGGTGGGACATGGATATGGGGGACAGGGACACAGGGACACGGTGGGACACAGGGACATGGATATAGGGGCCGGGGACACAGGGACACGGTGGGACACGGGGACACGGTGGGACATGGATATGGGGGACAGGGACACAGGGACACGGTGGGACACAGTGGGACACAGGGACATGGATATGGGGGACAGGGGGACACAGGGACACGGTGGGACACAGGGACATGGATATAGGGGCCGGGGACACAGGGACACGGTGGGACACGGGGACACGGTGGGACATGGATATGGGGGACAGGGACACAGGGACACGGTGGGACACAGTGGGACACAGGGACATGGATATGGGGGACAGGGGTACACAGGGACACGGTGGGACACAGGGACATGGATATGGGGGACGGGGACACAGGGACACGGTGGGACACAGTGGGACACAGGGACATGGATATGGGGGACAGGGGGACATGGTGGGACATGGATATAGGGGACAGGGACACGGTGGGACACGGTGGGACATGGATATGGGGGACAGGGGGACATGGTGAGACATGGATGTAGGGGACAGGGACACGGTGGGACACGGTGGGACATGGATATGGGGGACACAGGGACATGGTGGGACAGGGATGTGGGGGACACGGGGACACAGGGACACGGTGGGACACAGGGACACGGTGGGACATGGATATGGGGGACAGGGGGACACAGGGACACCGTGGGACACGGGGACATGGATATGGGGGACAGGGGGACACAGGGACACAGTGGGACACGGGGACACGGATATGGGGGACAGGGGGACACAGGGACACGGTGGGACACGGGGACATGGATATGGGGGACAGGGGGACACAGGGACACAGTGGGACACGGGGACATGGATATGGGGGACAGGGAGACACAGGGACACAGTGGGACACGGGGACATGGATATGGGGGACAGGGGGACACAGGGACACGGTGGGACACAGGGACACGGGGACATGGATATGGGGGACAGGGGGACACAGGGACACAGTGGGACATGGGGACATGGATATGGGGGACAGGGGGACACAGGGACACAGTGGGACACGGGGACATGGATATAGGGGACAGGGAGACACAGGGACACAGTGGGA
Organism: Rhynochetos jubatus; assembly: GCA_027574665.1. Classification (NCBI taxonomy): domain Eukaryota; kingdom Metazoa; phylum Chordata; class Aves; order Eurypygiformes; family Rhynochetidae; genus Rhynochetos; species Rhynochetos jubatus. The sequence goes on along the minus strand of CM050684.1, from coordinate 104,788 downwards.
CACGGGGACATGGATATGAGGGACACGGGGACATGGATATGAGGGACACGGATATGGGGGACATGGGGGGCACAGACGGGGGCACGGGCATGGGGGAGGTGGACATTATGGGGGATGGGCAGAGGGACACAGAGGGGACACGGGCGTGAAGGGACAGAGGGCACAGGCAGGGGACACGGGGGGGGCACGGGGGGACACGGCGGACGTCAGCATTGGGGAACAGGGACGGGGGGGACACCACGGTCACAGGGACACGGCGGGGGGGGGGACACGGGGGGCAGCAAGAAACGGGGCGGGGACAGCGGGGGGACACGGGCAAACAGAGACATGGGGGAGGGCACGAGGCGGGGGGGCAGGGGTGGGACACGGGGGGGGGGAGGGGCACATCATGATGCCGTGTAGGGTCTGTCCCAGAGCACCCCACTGCCCCCCCCCCCCCCGGACACCCCCTGGGGGCATTTACTTCCCCCCCCAGCCACCGACACCCCCCGGGGGCACTTATTACCCTCCCGGACACCCCCTGGGGGCACTTATTCCCCACCCCCCCCCCCCCGGACACCCCCTGGGGGCATTTACTTCCCCCCCCCAGCCACCGACACCCCCCGGGGGCATTTATAACCCCCCCGGACCCCCTCCGGGGGCATTTAATACTCCCTCACACCCCCCCGGACACCCCCCGGGGGCATTTAATACCCCGTCACCCCCCCCGGACACCCCCCGGGGGCATTTATTACCCTCCCAACCCCCCCGGACCTCCCCCCGGGGGCATTTAATACCTCGTCACCCCCCCCGGACACCCCCCGGGGGCATTTAATACCCCGTCACACCCCCCCTGGACACCCCCCGGGGGCATTTATTACCCCCCCAACCCCCCCGGACCCCCCCCGGGGGCATTTATTACCCCCCCAACCCCCCCGGACACCCCCCGGGGGCATTTAATACCCCGTCACACCCCCCCTGGACACCCCCCGGGGGCATTTATTACCCCCCCAACCCCCCCGGACCCCCCCCGGGGGCATTTAATACTCCCGCACACCACCCCGGACCCCCCCCGGGGGCATTTAATACTCCCGCACACCACCCCGGACACCCCCCGGGGGCATTTATTACCCTCCCAACCCCCCCGGACCTCCCCCCGGGGGCATTTAATACCCTGTCACCCCCCCCGGACACCCCCCGGGGGCATTTAATACCCCGTCACACCCCCCCTGGACACCCCCCGGGGGCATTTATTACCCCCCCCAACCCCCCCGGACCCCCCCCGGGGGCATTTATTACCCCCCCAACCCCCCCGGACACCCCCCGGGGGCATTTAATACCCCGTCACCCCCTCCGGACACCCCCCGGGGGCATTTATTACCCCCCCAACCCCCCCGGACACCCCCCGGGGGCATTTAATACCCCGTCACCCCCCCTGGACACCCCCCGGGGGCATTTATTACCCCCCCAACCCCCCCGGACCTCCCCCCGGGGGCATTTAATACCCCGTCACCCCCCCCGGACACCCCCCGGGGGCATTTATTACCCCCCCGTCCCGGACCCAGCCCCCCCTGGACCCCCCCCGGCTTATTTACCACTCCCCAGGCCCCGCCCCTTCGCCATGGCAACAGGAAGCGCAGCCAATCGCCAGGCGAGGCGGACGCTCCCTCCCGCCCCCTTCCTCTCTGTGGTTCGTCTCCTCCCGGAGTCCTCCCGCCGCCAGCGCTATAGCCGGGGCCTAGCGCGCCCCGCCCCCCTCCCGGGCCTTCTGCACGGCCCAGGCTCCTCTCTATGGTCTCGGGACCCCTCCCCCGGAGGCCCCGCCACTCTATGGTCTCCCCTGGCGCCGGCGGCCCCCCCGGGGGTCCCTTCTAGCCTCCCTGGAGGCCCGGGCGCCTCTTTATGGTCCCGGGCCCCGCTCGCCCCGGCCGCTCTGGCCCACTCCTCTCTGTGGTATTACCGGGACGCTCCAGACCCCTCTGCCACCCCCACACACACACACGAGCGGCGGTACCGGGCCCCTCTACCCCAGCCCCCTCGGCTCTGTGACCCCCGGTACCGGGCCCCTTCGCTCCCGGGCCCCTCTAGCCCCCTCCTCCGGCTCTATGACCCCCGGTGCCGGGCCCCGCCGCCCCCCCGCCGCTCTCCGTGACCCCCGGGGGTCTGCCTCGCCCACCCCCTCCCCCCCTCCGGCCCCTCACCGCGATCCGTCCGCCGCTCCCGGTCTCTCCCGCGCACTTCCGCAAACCCCGTGACGTCATCTGGGGCTTGGTCACGTGGCAGGCGCCCCCGCCCTCCCGGTGGTAAACCAGCGAGAGGATGCGGCTAGAACGGCCGCTCCCTCCACGTGGGCGTCGACAGCGAACGGCCCCTCCGGGAGGGAGGGCGACCCCTGGCGGCGCGGGTGTACTGCGGCGGACGGGAAGCTACTGGGACGTAACGAGGGGGGCGCTAGGGCAGACTGGGGGCACTGGGATAAACTGGGAAGGACATCACAACATACTGGGGGGGATCTGGGACTCAATGGGGGGAACTGGGGAGGAGGAACCGCTGCGCATCGCGCCGACTGGAACGTACTGGGAGGAACTGGGCTATACTGGGGCCACCGGGACGAGGAACTGGGGAGCCAGGGAACATACTGGGGGCACTGGGATGAGAAGATGGGGTTTACTGGGAAGCGCTGGATCGCACCGGGGGGAAGCTGGAGCAGACTGGGGGAACTGGGAGGCAGCGGGAGAGCAGATACTGGGCACACTGGGGGACACTGGGACAGGGGAAACCATGCATACTGGGTATACTGGGCACACCTGGGGCAGGAGCTGGGTGTGCTGGGCACACTGGGATCGAGAACTGGCTATACTGGGAGTGCTGGGACAGGGAACTAGGCATACTGGGATCCCTGGGGCAGGCAACTGGGCATACTGGGATTGGGAACTGGGCACACAGGGAGCCCTGGGGCAGGCAACTGGGTATACTGGGATCCCTGAGGAAGGTCACTGGGCATATTGGGAGACCTGGGGCAGGCAACTGGCCATACTGGGAACTGGCCATACTAGGAACCATGGGACAGGGCATACTGCGATTTGGAACTGGGCATACTGGGATCCCTGGGAAGGCAACTGGGTATACTGGGAGCCCTGGGGCAGGGAACTGGGCATACTGGGAGCGCTGGGGCAGGGAACTGGGCATACTGGGATCCGTGGGAAGGCAACTGGGTATACTGGGAGCACTGGGGCAGGCAACTGGGCATACTGGGATCCCTGGGAAGGCAACTGGGTATACTGGGAGCCCTGGGGCAGGGAACCGGGCATACTGGGAGCGCTGGGGCAGGGAACTGGGCATACTGGGATCCCTGGGAAGGCAACTGGGTATACTGGGAGCCCTGGGGCAGGGAACTGGGCATACTGGGAGCGCTGGGGCAGGGAACTGGGTATACTGGGATCCCTGGGAAGGCAACTGGGTATACTGGGAGCCCTGGGGCAGGCAACTGGGCAAACAGAGCCCTGGGCAAGGTCACTGGGCATACTGAGAGCCCTGGGGCAGGGAACTGGGCATACTGGGAGTCCTGAGCAAGGTCACTGGGTATACTGGGAGCACTGGGGCAGGGAACTGGGCATACTGGGATCCGTGGGAAGGCAACTGGGTATACTGGGAGCACTGGGGCAGGGAACTGGGCATACTGAGAGCCCTGGGGCAGGGAACTGGGCATACTGGGAGCCCTGAGCAAGGTCACTGGGCTTACTGGGAGCCCTGGGGCAGGGAACTGGGCATACTGGGAGCCCTGGGAACCACAAGCCGAGTAACTGGCCACACCAACCACAGGCCCAACTGGAAACAGACCCCCCCCCATCCCAGTTTAACCAGTACCCCCCCCCCCCAAAGACACAATGAGGGGGGGGGTCTCCACCGCTCGTTACCGTCGCCCTTTAATCACCTGCGAGAGCAGCGCTGGGGGAGGGGGAGGGGGCAGAAAAAAGAAAGGGGGGGGGGGCCCCCCCCGCCCCCGGGGGGGCAATAAATAGGGGGGGGCAGGGAGGGGGGGTCGGGGAGCGGGGGGAGGGGGGGTTGGGGGGTCGGGTCACTTGAGGCAGCGCTCGAAGTAGGTGGCGCCGACGTAGCCCCCGCGCAGGGAGCGCTGCACGTTCTGCTCGAAGAGGCGCCGGTTGCTCTGCAGCACCTCGGCCGCCTCCTTGTTCAGGGGGTCCTCGGGGTTCGGCTCCTGGGGGGGGCGGGGGGGGGACACACCCCCGGATTTATTAACGGGGAGGGGTCACCCTCTACACGCAACACCCCCCCACTCGTGATCCTACGGTATCCCATAGGGTCTGGGTGGGGAAAGGGGGTGGGGGGTGGGGGGGGGGGGGCAGCATATTTAGTGCCCCCCAATCCCCCCCCCACGGCCTGTTTGGGGGTGTCTGACCCCCCCACGGCCTGTTTGGGGGTGTACGACCCCCCCCACGGCCTGTTTGGGGGTGTCTGACCCCCCCATCCCCTGTTTGGGGGTGTACGACCCCCCCCACCCCCTGTTTGGGGGTGTACGACCCCCCCACTCCCTGTTTGGGGGTGTCCGACCCCCCCAACCCCCGTTTGGAGGTGTCCGACCCCACCCACCCCCTGTTTGGGGGTGTCCGACCCCCCCCATCCCCTGTTTGGGGGTGTCCGACCCCCCCCACCCCCTGTTTGGGGGTGTTTGACCCCCCCCACTCCCTGTTTGGGGGTGTCCGACCCCCCCATCCCCTGTTTGGGGGTGTACGACCCCCCCCTACCCCCTGTTTGGGGGTGCCCGACCCCCCCCATCCCCTGTTTGGGGGTGTTTGACCCCCCCATCCCCTGTTTGGGGGTGTCTGACCCCCCCCATCCCCTGTTTGGGGGTGTACGACACCCCCCCCAACTTCCTGGGGGTCCTTGGTGCTCCCCCCCCCCCCACTCCTTAATGCCCCCCAGGATTCTCATCTGTGCCCACCCCCCCCCCCGGCCCCCCCAAGGGATGACCTCTCCCAGGAGATGTCCCAGGGCCACCAGGTGCCACCTGGGGGTGTCCCAGTGTCACCAAGGACCCCTAGGACACATCTCAGGGCCACCGGGTGCCACCTCGAGGTGTCCCAGGGACACCGGGTGCCACCTGGGGGTGTCCCAGTGTCACCAAGGGCCCCCCCAGATATGTCCCAGGGCCACCAGGTGCCACCTCGAGGTGTCCCAGGGCCACCGGGTGCCACCTGGGGGTGTCCCAGGGTCACCAAGGACCCCTAGGACACATCCCAGGGCCACCGGGTGCCACCTCGAGGTGTCCCAGGGCAATAGGGTGCCACCTGAGGGTGTCCCAGTGTCACCAAGGGCTCCTAGGACACATCTCAGGGCCACCGGGTGCCACCTCAGGGTGTCCCAGTGTCACCAAGGGCCACCCCAGATATGTCCCAGGGCCAAAGGTGCCACCTCAGGGTGGGTGTCCCAGTGTCACCAAGGACCCCTAGGACACATCCCAGGGCCAAAGGTGCCACCTCAGAGTGTCCCAGTGTCACCAAGGGCCCCTAGAACACATCCTAGGGCCACCGGGTGCCACCTCGAGGTGTCCCAGGGCAATAGGGTGCCACCTGAGGGTGTCCCAGTGTCACCAAGGGCTCCTAGGACACATCTCAGGGCCACCGGGTGCCACCTCAGGGTGTCCCAGTGTCACCAAGGGCCACCCCAGATATGTCCCAGGGCCAAAGGTGCCACCTCAGGGTGGGTGTCCCAGTGTCACCAAGGGCCCCTAGGACACATCCCAGGGCCACCGGGTGCCACCTCAGGGTGTCCCAGTGTCACCAAGGGCCCCTAGGACACATCCCAGGGCCACCGGGTGTCACCTCAGGGTGTCCCAAGGCCACCAGGTCCCCCCTGGATATGTCCCAGGGTGACCAGATGCCACCTCAGGGTGTCTCAACATCACCAAGGGGCCCTAGGACACGTCCCAGGGCCACCAGGTGCCACCTCAAGGTGTCCCAAGGCCACTGGGTGCCCTTGGAGATGTCCCAGGGCAACCAGGTGCCACCTGGGGGTCTTCCAGTGTCACCAAGGGTCCCTAGGACACATCCCAGGGCCACCAGGTGCCACCTCAAGGTGTCCCAGGGCAACTGGGTGCCACCTTGGGGTCTCCCAGTGTCACCAAGGGCCCCTAGGACATGTCCCAGGGCCACCAGGTGCCACCTCGAGGTATCCCAAGGCCACCAGGTGCCCCCCAAGGGCCACCCCAAGGGCCATGGTGGGTGCCCCCCCACCCAAGGGTGCGGTACTCACCAGGAAGAGGTACTGCAGGCCGTAGATGATGGAGTTTATCGTCAGGACGGGCTTCCAGTCCTCTCTGGGGACACAGCCGGGCATCAGGGGGGACATCGGGCCCCCCCAGAGGTGGCCACGGCCACCCCGAGGTGCCCACGGCCACCCCATGCCCACACTCGAGGTGCACAGGGCAACCGTTTGCCACCTCGTCCCACCCAGCTGGGTGTCCGGGGGCAGATGGGGACCCGGCTCCAGCTGTGGCCACCCCAGATGTGGCAGTGGCCACCCTGGAGGTGGCGGTGGCCCACCTGAGGATGTTGAGGCAAACGTTGCCCTCCAGGTCGATGTTGGGGTGATAAACCATCGTCTCGCACTTCACCTTCGGCGGGTCGTGGGGGTAGCCCTGGCCGACCTGCGAGGGGTGGGCAACGGGCACGGTGTCACAGCTCAGCCCCCTACGGCCACCGGTCACGTCTTGGTGGCCACCAGCCCCTAATCCAATCCACAGCGGACACCTAATCTCTCCAGTCATATCTTGGTGGTCGCTGGTCTCGCAGCGGTGGCCACCAGCCCCCGGACCCTGCCCCCAACCCACAGTGGGGACACATGGCTGCTTGTCATGTCTTTGTGGCCACAGGTCACGTCTCGGTGGCCACCAACCTCTACCTTAACCCACAGCACGAACATTTGGCCACCGGTCACATCCCGGTGGCCACCAACCTCTACCCTAACCCACAGCACGAACGTTTGGCCACCGGCCACATCAAAGTGGCCACCAACCTCTACCCTAACCCACAGCACGAACGTTTGGCCACTGGCCACATCCCGGTGGCCACCAACCCCTACCCTAACCCACAGCACGAACATTTGGCCACTGGCCACATCCCGGTGGCCACCAACCTCTACCTTAACCACAGCACCAACGTTTGGCCACTGGTCACATCCCGGTGGCCACCAACCCCTACCCTAACCCACAGCACGAACATTTGGCCACTGGCCACATCCCGGTGGCCACCAACCTCTACCTTAACCCACAGCACGAACGTTTGGCCACTGGTCACATCCCAGTGGCCACCAACCTCTACCTTAACCACAGCACGAACATTTGGCCACTGGCCACATCCCGGTGGCCACCAACCTCTACCTTAACCACAGCACGAACGTTTGGCCACTGGTCACATCCCGGTGGCCACCAACCCCTACCCTAACCCACAGCACGAACATTTGGCCACTGGTCACATCCCGGTGGCCACCAACCTCTACCTTAACCACAGCACCAACGTTTGGCCACTGGCCACATCCCGGTGGCCACCAACCTCTACCTTAACCCACAGCACGAACGTTTGGCCACTGGTCACATCCCGGTGGCCACCAACCTCTACCTTAACCACAGCACCAACGTTTGGCCACTGGTCACATCCCGGTGGCCACCAACCCCTACCCTAACCCACAGCACGAACATTTGGCCACTGGCCACATCCCGGTGGCCACCAACCTCTACCTTAACCCACAGCACAAACGTTTGGCCACTGGCCACATCCCGGTGGCCACCAACCTCTACCTTAACCCACAGCACGAACGTTTGGCCACTGGTCACATCCCGGTGGCCACCAACCTCTACCTTAACCACAGCACCAACGTTTGGCCACTGGTCACATCCCGGTGGCCACCAAACTCTACCCTAACCACAGCACGAACATTTGGCCACTGGTCACATCTCAGTGGCCACCAACCCCTACCCTAACCCACAGCACGAACATTTGGCCACTGGTCACATCCCAGTGGCCACCAACCCCTAGTCCCTGTTCCAACCCACATGATGGCCTCAAGTCACGGTTGGTCATCTCCTGCTGGCCACAGGTCAGGTTTCAGTGGCCACCTGCCTCCTGCTCCCACTCACAGGACAAGCTCATGACCGCAGGTCCCCACCTTGGTAGCCACAGGTCACGCCTCAGTGACCACCCACCCCACTGCTGCCACCCCCAGTCCCCGGGGCAGCCACGTGGCCATCGGTCCCATCTTGGTAGCCCCAGAATGGGTGTCGGTGGCCACGGCACTGCCCCCTGGCGCAGGACTGACCTTAAAACTGAAGACGAATTTCCCTCCCTTGTAGAAGCCCTGTGGGAGAGACGCGAGTTACGGGGGGGCGGGGCCGCAGGGGGGACGCTGGGGACCCCGGGAGGGTGACGAGGGGCCGGGGGGGTGACGGGGGACCCCACCTCGTCGGGGCAGATGAGGAGGCGGAAGTGCAGCAGGTCGTCCTGGTCGGAGAAGTCGATCTCGCACGTCTTGGGCAGGTTCAGCTCGTTGATGTCTGGGGGCGGAGGGGGGGGGGGGGGCACGCAGGTGACACAAGGGGACACGGAGACGTGGCTGGGGCTACCGCAAGCCCATGTCCCCAGCTGGGACACCCCAGGCCCAGTATGGCCCTACTGGGACCAGCGTGTTCCCCCAGGCACCCTCAACTGGGCCCTACTGGGAGAAGCATCGTTCCCCCCAAGCGGGGCCTTACTGGGACCAGTATTCCCCTGCCCGAGCTGCACTGGAGCTAGACCTCCACCCCACGTGCCTCCCACCGGGGCCTTACTGGGACCAGTATGTGCCCTGCACCAGGGCTGTAGTGGTACCAGTACGCCCCCTACCAGGGTCTTACTGGGGCCAGTGCATTTTCCCACCTGGGCCATACTGGGACCAGTATGTTCCCCTGTCACAGCCCTACTGGGACCAGTGCATTCCCCACCAGGGCTTTACTGGGACCACTGCGTTCCCCTCCCACCAGGGCCTTACTGGGACCAGTACGCCCCCTACCAGGGTCTTACTGGGGCCAGTGCGTTTTCCCACCTGGGCCATACTGGGACCAGTATGTTCCCCTGTCACAGCCCTACTGGGACCAGCGCATTCCCCACCAGGGCCTTACTGGGACCACTGCGTTCCCCTCCCATCAGGGCCTTACTGGGACCAGTACACCCCCTACCAGGGTCTTACTGGGACCAGTGCGTTTTCCCACCTGGGCCATACTGGGACCAGTACGTTCCCCTGTCACAGCCCTACTGGGACCAGTACGTTCCCCTGTCACAGCCCTACTGGGACCAGTGCGTTCCCCTCCCACCAGGGCCTTACTGGGACCAGTGCGTTCCCCCACCTGGGCCATACTGGCACCAGTACATTCCCCTATCACAGCACTACTGGGACCAGTACGTTTTCCCACCTGGGCTATACTGGGACCAGTATGTGCCCTGTACCAGGGCTCTACTGAGACCAGTATGCACCCTACCAGTGTCTTACTGGGGCCAGTGCATTCCCCCACCGGGCCTCTAGTGGGACCAGTATGTTCCCCTATCACAGCCCTACTGGAACCAGTACGTCCCCTATCAGGGTCTTACTGGGACCAGTACATTTTCCTACCTGGGCCATACTGGCACCAGTACGTGCCCTGTGCCAGGGTCTTACTGGGACCAGTACCTTTTCCCACCTGGGCCATACTGGGACCACTGCAGCCCCCCACCAGGGCCTTACTGGGACCAGTACGTGCCCTGTGCCAGAGCCTTACTGGGACCAGTGCCCTCCCCATCCACCAGGGCCTTACTGGGACCGGTACCTTTCCCCTCCCACCAGGGCCTTACTGGGACCAGCACCTCCCCCACTGGGCTTTACTGGGACCAGTACCTTCCCCACCAGGGCCCTACCGGGACCAGCACCTCCCCCACCGGGGCCCTACCGGGACCAGCACCTCCCCCACCGGGGCCTTACCGGGACCAGCACCTCCCCCACCGGGGCCCTACCGGGACCAGCACCTCCCCCACTGGGCCTTACCGGGACCAGCACCTCCCCCACCGGGGCCCTACCGGGACCAGCACCTTCCACACCGGGGCCCTACCGGGACCAGCACCTCCCCCACCGGGGCCCTACCGGGACCAGCACCTCCCCCACCGGGGCCTTACCGGGACCAGCACCTTCCACACCGGGGCCCTACCGGGACCAGCACCTCCCCCACCGGGGCCTTACCGGGACCAGCACCTTCCACACCGGGGCCTTACCGGGACCAGCACCTCCCCCACCGGGGCCTTACCGGGACCAGCACCTTCCACACCGGGGCCTTACCGGGACCAGCACCTTCCACACCGGGGCCTTACCGGGACCAGCACCTTCCACACCGGGGCCTTACCGGGACCAGCACCTTCCACACCGGGGCCCTACCGGGACCAGCACCTCCCCCACCGGGGCCTTACCGGGACCAGCACCTTCCACACCGGGGCCCTACCGGGACCAGCCCGTCCCCCACCGGGCCCTTACCGGGACCAGCACCTTCCACACCGGGGCCCTACCGGGACCAGCACCTCCCCTACCGGGGCCTTACCGGGACCAGCACCTTCCACACCGGGGCCCTACCGGGACCAGCACCTCCCCCACTGGGCCTTACCGGGACCAGCACCTCCCCCACCGGGGCCCTACCGGGACCAGCCCGTCCCCCACCGGGGCCTTACCGGGCCCAGCCCATGCTCCCCGCTTAGCCCCCACCGGGCCCCCTCCGTTGGGCCTCCCCAAGCCCAGACCCACCCCCCCACTCCCCGGAACCCCCGGAGCGGGCCCCGAGCGCCTCCCCCGCGGCTGGGCCGTGCCCGGCGGGGGCCGGGGAAGGCGAGGCGCTGGGGCGGGAGCCGCCGGGCCCCGGGCCCGGTCACCTTTCTGGATGCGGAGCTGAGCGGCCGAGGCCTTTTTGCTGGTGCCCTTGGTACCGCCCGCCGATTCCTCCTCCTTCTTCTGTTGCTTCAGCGAGAAGAGCTTGATCATCCTGCCGGGCCGAACCGGGCGGAGGCCGGGCGGCGGGGGCCGGACCGGGCCCGGCGGCGGCGGGAGCCGGGCGGGGCCCCCCCCGGCGGGGAGGAGGGGGGGCGGGCGGCGGCGCAGGCGGCGGCGGGAGCCGGAACGGGGAGCGGCGGGCGGCTCTAAGGCGCTGGGGAAGGGGGGGGGAAGTGAGCGGCGACGGGGCCGGCGCCGCTCGGCAACTTCCGGCAACGCTTCGGGGCTGGCCGGGAGGGCGCGCGCAGGGGGGGCATTCGGCACCCTTCGGCTCTTTCCGGAGAGGCTTCGGCTCTTTCCGGCAGCACTTCGGCTCTTTCCGGAACAGCTTCGGCTCCTGCCGGCGGCGCTTCGGCTCCTGCCGGCGCTGCTTCGGCTCTTTCCGGAGAGGCTTCGGCTCTTTCCGGCAGCACTTCGGCTCCTGCCGGCACCGCTTCGGCTCCTGCCGGCACCGCTTCGGCTCCTGCCGGCACCGCTTCGGCTCCTGCCGGCACCGCTTCGGCTCCTGCCGGAACAGCTTCGGTTCTTTCCGGCAGCGCTTCGGCTCTTTCCGGAAAAGGGGGTGGGTTCGGTGCTTTCAGCCCCGCTTCGGGTCTCTCCGGAAAGCGCCGAAGGATGCCGAACTCGTCCCCGAGCAGCGTCGGCTCTTTCCGGGGGTGACGTCGGCTCTTTCCGCCGGGAACCGTCGGGTTTCTCCGACCGGAGAGCGTGCTGCCCGCCTTCGGCTCTTTCCGGAACAGCTTCGGTTCTTTCCGGAACGGCTTCGGCTCTTTCCGACCCCGCCCCCCGACCCCCACCAGCCAATCCCGCGCAGGGGGAGGAGCTTGAGGCACCGGCCCCGCCCCGCAGTCCGGCCCCGGACAGAGAACGGACCTTCTATTTCCCCCACCGCAGTGGGCGCCGCCATCTTTGTCGTGGGCGCCGCCATAGTTAGTAGGGGCGCAGCTGGCATACTCCATGGGGTGGATGTGGAAGGAGCGACCCCACTGGGACCAGTCCTTCCCCTCCCAGTGCTGTTCGTCCCAGTATGGCCAGCACCAACCCTCCCCGCTCCCAACCCAGCTTCAGCCCCTCCCCAGCCGCAGAGGATGGGAGTGGGGGGCACGCGGAGGGGGTGCAGTGGCCCGGGGCGGGGGGCGCAGGGGCCAGATCCAGCCCCGAGAGGAGGGAGGAGGCCCGGGAGACTGAGACGATGGCTTTATTTCTCTGGTAGAGGGGGTTGGGGGCGAGGGGGGGGGACGAGGACACCCCCACATCCCCCCATCTCGGTCCTTGGGGACAGCGGGACAGGCCCCAGGCTCGCTGGCCCAGCCCCTCCTCCCCCCCCCCACAGGAAGCCATCAGGGCTCCAGGGGGGCGGCGGGGGCGGGGGGAGGTGGGGAGCCTTCGGCCTCATCCAGAGGGATGACGGGCTGGAGGAGGAGGAAGGCGGAGGAGAACTTGCGGTCCCCGAAGGCGGCGCTGAGCCGGGCCTCAAAGAACCGCTGCAGGCCCAGGATGGACTGAACGTCCGCCTTGTCCTGGGGAAGGGGGGCAAAACAGGGGTGGGGGAGGAGGCTAGACCTGACGCCAACCCCCCCCCCTGCCCCAAAGCGACGTAGCCCAGGGGTGACACCCCCCCCCACACACCTCGGTGAGGCGGTTGAACTGCCGGATCATCCTCCAGACGTCGCAGGCGAACTCCTCGGGGCAGCGGTAGTGGGGGGTGAGCTTCTCCTGCAGCTTGGCGCGGATGAGGGTCAGGTCGATGGCATCGTGGCCTTCCTGGGGGGGGGGGAGGGAGAGGGGGCGGCAGCGGGTGAGGGATCCCTTCTCTGGGATCCCCCTTGTCCCCGTACCGCAGGACTCACCGGGGAGCTGGAGAGGCGGTGGAGGGGCCGGCAGGGCTCGTGGCAGAGCAGCTCCAGCAGCACGTACTCGCATTTCTGCGGGGATTTAAAGGGATTCCCTCGATCCCTTCGCCACCGGATCCCGCATCCCGCCCTGTTCCCCGCCCCGCGGGTACCTGCTGGTCCAGGGGACAGAGCTTGTGGGGTGGTCCCTCGCTGAAGCCGTCGAGACCCTCGCTGTGGGGCGGCAGGTCCTGGCACAGCAGACACCTCCACTGGGGGCTGTGGGAGCGGGCAGAGGGATCAGGCGGAGGGATCGGGTGTTCCCCCGCCCGGTAGGTTCCCCGCGGTGCAGGCGGAGCCTTCAGGATTGGGGCCCGGAGCTCCCCAGGGATCAAGTGGGGGGGAGTGTGGGCACCCCCTGGGGGTCAGGGAGGGTGGATCCCACGAGGCCGTGGGGATTCCCAACACGGATCAGGGCCAGGCAGCCAAGGATCCAGGGGTGATGGAGGGAGGATGCCGGCTCTCCAAGGATCAGAGATCCTTGCTCCGAGATCACCGCGTGGCTCTCCCCGTGCGTCAGAGCCGTGGATCCCCCGGGGGATCTGGGATGCTGTGTAAGGCCCCAGGGGGAGAAAGGATCTGCAAGGGATCCCACAGGATCAGGGCTGGAGGACCTCCGCACTGGGGAGGAGAGGCGGACACCAGAGGCCAGTGATCACTCAAGGAATCTAGTGGCACCAGAGGATCCCTCCCCCCCAGCTCCCCTAAGTAATCAGGAGGAGTGGCAGCACTTCCATCCCCATCCCGGGAGCAGGAAACAGCAGATCCCACGGGATCCTGTGCCAGATCAGCAGACACCAAAGATGCAGTGGCTCCAGGTGATCCCCAAAGATCCAGGGAGCAGCAGATCCCCAAGATCCTTCACGATGCCACAGGGCAGTAACCCCCCCCCCCCGCCAAGAAAGGGGGATCCCAGGGGAGAGCAGTAGATCCTGAGGGATCTAGCGGTGCCGGAGGAGCGGTGACCCTCGGGGACGGGAGATCAGTGGGTCCCGGGAACACCGGGGGAGCCCGGGAGTCGGCGAGGGGCAGCAGATCCCAGGGATCCGGCCTACCTGGGGACCTCGTGGAGAGCGGGGAGGTGACAGTCGAGGTGGTAGCAGTGCTCGCAACAGTCACACATCACCACGGCACCCGCCCGGCAGCAGACGCGGCAGCAGGAGACCCCCGGGCCGGGGGGGATCCCCACGGGGGAAGATCCCAGCCCCAACAAGGGACCTGGGGGTCCCGACACCCCGGGGGGCTCGGGAAGCAGCCCCAGCGGCCTGGCGTCCCCGATGGCCACCTCCTGCTGCTCCTCCTGCAACGGGGCCGGGGTGGGGGGGTGGGGGGGGGGGGCAGGGTGAGACAGACAGATGGGGAGGGGGGCGAGGATGGGGAGAGGGACACCCACCTTGATGGGGAGGGGGGCAGGGGGCTGCGGCTGCGCTCCCCGCTCGATGACGATGAGGCTGAAGTCCTCGGCCGAGGCGCCGGGGAAGACGCGGAAGACGGGGGGCGGCGCCGCTCCGGACAGATCCAGGTCCAGCCGCTCCAGGCTGACCCGCGGCACCTTGCGGAGGAGGGGGCTCACGGGACCCTCGGATAGGCGGCTCCTGGCAGGGGGGGGGCCACAGAGAGGGGTCAGGATTTGGGGGGACACCCCCTTAAACCTCACGGGAAGATTTCCTTGGGGTTCAGGGTGCCGGCAGCCCCTGGCACCTCCAGGGGAGGGTCCCAGCCACCCCCTCATATGGGGGGGCCCAAGAACAGAGGGGAGTGTTGGGCACAGGGTGACAAGGGACAGGGGGGGTCCTGGCCACCCCCTGGCACCCCAGGACAAGAAAGGGGGCACATCCCGGACAAGGGAGCCTCCGGTAAGGGGTGACCAGGGCTGGGGTGGGGGGGGTCACGGTTGTGACCTTGGGCAGAGGTGACAAGGCTCAGGGGGGTGCTGGGGGGGGGGCACTGGGTGTCCCAGTCACCCCTGGGGACTGTCCTGGTTGTCCCCAGGCACAAGGAACATGGTTATCCCAAATCCAGGGCTCCACCTTCCACCCCCTCCAGTGGCTGTTGGGGTGGAGGTACCTTAACACCCACCCCCCGCCCCCCCCAACCCTCGTTACCGCTTAATGAACAGCTTCTTAACGACCTTCGGCTCCCGCCCAGAAGAACTGATGGGTCTTTTCCTGTGTAACGAGGTCATTATGGCACCATGGGGGGGGTCCCAGCTACCCCAAGCCCCCCCCCAAGCCCCAAAAGTGGGTGTCTCCCAGCTGAGAGACCCCCCGGGATGGAGCCCCACTGCCCAGGGATGGTGACAGGGACACGGTGGCTGTCCCCCAGCCTCCATCCCCGGTACGGAATGACAGGGGACATGGGGGTCTGCAGGTGCCTCTGGTTATGAGGTGACAAGGGTGGGGGAACCCCCAAATATGAGGTGACAGGGTGTCACTCCCTGGACACGGGGTGACAAGGAGGTGCCTGGCGTGGGGTGACAAGGGACAGCGCTGTCTAAGCCAGGCCTGGGGACAGTGTGACAGGGGTTCCAGGTGACAAAGGACGGTTGGGGGGGGTGAGAGGGGGGTCCAAAGCCACCCCCAAGGTACAGGGTGACAAGGGACAGGGGGTTCCACACCACTCACCTCTTCACTCCTGTGACAACAGCTTCGGGGGAACTGTTGGATGCTGAGAGAAACCCACATCAGGGGGCCTTCCTCCCCTCCCCCCCACCCCAGGACCCCCCCATGTCACCCCCACACTCACTGAGCTCAGTGCCCGAAGACACACCCCCAGGGCTCTCAGCCAGTTGCAGGGAAAGACGGCGGGGGGACGGGTCAGGGTGGCTCAGCCCCTCAGCTTCCAGGGGAAACCGAGGCAGGGTGGGCAACCCCAGCCCCCCCCCACCGCTCTGCAGGATGCTGGGGGGCTCCTGCCACTCCTCAGCCCCAGTTTGGGGTCCCGTCAGGGGCTGTAGGAGGGGGCTGGGGGCGTATTGCCCTTTGCTCACCACCGTGGCTTGCAGGGGAGGCTGGAGAGAGATAGGTGGGGGTCTGTTACCCCAGGTGGGGGGCACCCATGGGTGCAGGACCCCCAAAACACCACACACACACCCCAGAGGTACCTGCAAGGCGCCTGCAGCGGGGCTGGGGCCACGGGGGCTACTGGTCGGCAACTGGGGGCTGAGGGATGGCGGGGGGGGGCTCCGCTCCGAGATGATGGTGCCTGCAAGGGAGGTGCGAGGTGTCGGGGGGGGGGGCACGAAATGAGGTGTCCCCAGGGGTCTCCCCTCCCCGGGAGCTCACCAAAGCTCTCGGCACTCTTGGTCCAGGCGTTGAGGTCCCACTGGAATTTCATGTCACCCTGCGGCTCCACGGGGTCCACGATCATCTTGAGGGCACTGTGCAGCTGGAAATAGATCTGGGGGACACGGCGGGGGGCGGCTGGTCACAACGCAGGGACCTTGGGGGCAATGCAGGTGACAACATCCCAGGGGTGGCTGTCACAACAGCTCAAGGGCAGCGCCTCAGACACCCATTGTATCATGGGGATCCTGAGGGGACATGTGACAGTGCTCCAGGAAAGGCTGTCACATCACGAGGACCTTGAGGGGGCAGGTGGCAGTGCCCCAGGAGGGGCTGTCACCTCACGAGGACCCCGAGGGGGTGCGTGGCAGCACACCAGGGACCCCAAGGGGGGACGTGGCAGCGCCCCAGGAGGGGCTGCCACATCACGGGGACCCCAAGGGGGCACGTGGCAGAGCCCCAGGGACCCCAAGGGGGCACGTGGCAGAGCCCCAGGGACCCCAAGGGGGCACGTGGCAGAGCCCCAGGGACCCCAAGGGGGCACGTGGCAGAGCCCCAGGGACCCCAAGGGGGCACGTGGCAGAGCCCCAGGGACCCCAAGGGGGCACGTGGCAGAGCCCCAGGGACCCCAAGGGGGCACGTGGCAGAGCCCCAGGGACCCCAAGGGGGCACGTGGCAGAGCCCCAGGGACCCCAAGGGGGCACGTGGCAGAGCCCCAGGGACCCCAAGGGGGCACGTGGCAGAGCCCCAGGGACCCCAAGGGGGCACGTGGCAGAGCCCCAGGGACCCCAAGGGGGCACGTGGCAGAGCCCCAGGGACCCCAAGGGGGCACGTGGCAGAGCCCCAGGGACCCCAAGGGGGCACGTGGCAGAGCCCCAGGGACCCCAAGGGGGCACGTGGCAGAGCCCCAGGGACCCCAAGGGGGCACGTGGCAGAGCCCCAGGGACCCCAAGGGGGCACGTGGCAGAGCCCCAGGGACCCCAAGGGGGCACGTGGCAGAGCCCCAGGGACCCCAAGGGGGCACGTGGCAGAGCCCCAGGGACCCCAAGGGGGCACGTGGCAGAGCCCCAGGGACCCCAAGGGGGCACGTGGCAGAGCCCCAGGGACCCCAAGGGGGCACGTGGCAGAGCCCCAGGGACCCCAAGGGGGCACGTGGCAGAGCCCCAGGGACCCCAAGGGGGCACGTGGCAGAGCCCCAGGGACCCCAAGGGGGCACGTGGCAGAGCCCCAGGGACCCCAAGGGGGCACGTGGCAGAGCCCCAGGGACCCCAAGGGGGCACGTGGCAGAGCCCCAGGGACCCCAAGGGGGCACGTGGCAGAGCCCCAGGGACCCCAAGGGGGCACGTGGCAGAGCCCCAGGGACCCCAAGGGGGCACGTGGCAGAGCCCCAGGGACCCCAAGGGGGCACGTGGCAGAGCCCCAGGGACCCCAAGGGGGCACGTGGCAGAGCCCCAGGGACCCCAAGGGGGCACGTGGCAGAGCCCCAGGGACCCCAAGGGGGCACGTGGCAGAGCCCCAGGAGGGGCTGCCACATCACGGGGACCCCGAGGGGACGCGTGGCAGCACCCCAGGGGCGGCTGCCACATCACAGGGACCCCGAGGGGACGCGTGGCAGCACCCCGGGAGGGGCTGTCCCATCACAGGGACCCCGAGGGGACGCGTGGCAGCACCCCGGGTGCACCCACCGTGTCACAGGGACCCCAAGGGGACACGTGGCAGCACCCCGGATGCACCCACCGTGTCACAGGGACCCCAAGGGGACACGTGGCAGCACCCCGGGTGCACCCACCATGTCACAGGGACCCCAAGGGGACACGTGGCAGCACCCCGGGTGCACCCACCATGTCACAGGGACCCCGAGGGGACCTGATGCAATACCCTGGGGACACCCAACCCATCACAGGGACTCTGAGCGGACCCGCTGGGGTTAACACCCGGCTGGTGGGCTCACAGCACAGGGACCCTCCGAGGACCCAGCACGTCCCAGGGACCATGCTCCAGCACCCTGGGGACACAGACGGGGAGGCTGAGGGGGAGCTGCTGGCAAACCACTCCTCAGGAGACTGTTTCCGGGCTCCACGTCCCCCCAGAACAGGGATCCTGGAGGAAACCAAGCTGAGGCGCAGCAGGGCCCAGGCTTGGCTTCGCTCTCCAGCACCCGCTTCCCCATCGAGAGCAAAGTCACGGTGACAGGGGAACCAGCGGTCCCCAACTGCCCGTCCCGGGGGGGGTCCCTGCCCAAGGTGATGGGTTTGTGGGGGTCTGTGAGGGCGTTCCGGCCCCTCAGCAGCTCACCAGCTTCTTGGAGAGCAGCAGAGCGGTGCTGTTGTCGCTCTCCAGTGCCCAGGAGGCGAAGCGGAGGATGTGCTCCTGCTGCCGCTGCAGCTTGGTCATGGCCCAGTGCTGCCTCTCCAGCTTCTCCTGCTGCCCCTCCGTCACCCTCTGCGAGGAGGGGGAACAACGGTCACACCTCAGGGCAGAGGGAGGGCGACAGGGGGAAGCGGCGTCACTCGGCTCACCTGGGCGTCGCTCACCAGCACCTTGCCGCGCTTGTTGAGCTCCTTCATGATCTGGAGGATGGCCATCTTCACGTCCACCTGCACCCGCTTCTGCACGTCCGTCACCTGGCGGATGCTGCCGGAGAAGGGCGAGGTTGAGCCGGGGGCGGGGGGGGGGAAAATACCTCCGTCGGGGGCAGATAACCCGCCGTGGGGCACGTACAAAGTGCGCACTTCCTTGGCGGAGCGCTGCAGGCTGGCGTGTTTATCGCCCAGGCGCTTCACCAGCGTCGCCAGCATCTTGCGCTGCTTCCTCACCGCGTCCTCCAGAAACTGGTACCTGCAGAGAGGAGGGGGGCTGGGGAGGGGGCTGCGAGCCCCAGAACGGCACGGTGGGCTGTCCCCCACACCAGCAACCCAGGGTGGGGGGGGTCCAAAATAGATAGAGACCTCCCCCCACCCGACTCCTGGAGCCACTGGGGAAGGGAACGGACCTGAATGAGTTAACCCACTCATCGGGCATCCTTGTTAGCCATTAATAACCTAATTAATTTGGGGTAAGGAGCCGAGTAAAACTCATCAGCCACAAAACTTTAATTGAATTAAGTCTTATGCATCAAATGAGCTTTTAATCTAATTGATCAGGTAAAAAATTAACTGGATAGATGCTCAGATAGTCAGATAATTAATTAAATTAGTCATTAATTCGACCAGGAAATTCAATCACAGCAAAACCAATCTATTTCTCTACAACTCCGTTAAAAACCCCGCTAATTAAAGGAACAGAACATCGTTAAACCGGTTTGTCACGATGGCAAATCACATTCCTCCCATTCCTTAAAACCTCAAAGCGCTTTCAGCCTCTCAAACCCACCAGTGTCCTAATTAACACAGTAATTAATGAGACAACACACCTTTTCCCTTAAAAACACCCCAAATTAAGGCTCTGCTCAGTCAATCCCTTCAGTCGCTGGCCAGCTAACGGCCTTCATTATGAAAACCGATAGCCAACTGAGGAGAGTAATTAGCCTGCAGCTTAATTGCAGTTCACTAACTGGTTAATCAGTTTAATTAGCCACCTACCTTCTCAGATATTCATTAGATTTAAGGTGCTGCGAGGCTTTGGTGGCAACATGCGGCTAAATTAACGTGCTTCGTTATCAGCCTGCCCCAGATCCCTCTTTTTCAGGGCTAACGAGCACGGTAACGGATTCAAGCGGTAATTAGTCACGGGGAATTTTATTTAATTAACGACTGCCGATGCCAACTCACTGGTGGTCCTTGTGCGTGTTGAGCTGGCAGTCCCGGCAGGTGAGCGTGTCGCACGTGTCGCAGAAGAGCACCAGCGGCTCGTGCTTGTGCACGGAGCAGTACACGGCGCGCTCCCCCTCCTTCGCCTTGCCGCCGTCTGCGGGAAACACGGCGCGACGTCACCACGACGTCACCGCGACGCCACGAGGGAACAAGCGTCCGCGTGGGACGGGCACGGCCGCCGCCGCGGCGCCTCCGGACGCGCCCCGGGCCGCGGCAGCCACGAGGTCGCTGCCTCGGGAAGGGCGGTGACAGCGCGGTGACAGACCTGCGGCCCGGACCGTGTGGTCCTTGGTGTACTTGACGCGCTGGTGGGCCTCCACGCAGGTCTCGCAGAGCGGCTCCGAGCACTCCACGCAGTAGCTGGTGGCCGGCGCGTTGTCCTCGCAGCTGGTGCAGCACTTGGGGGGGGCCCAAGAGATGCGGCGTGGGGACACCGGGCTCACCCAGCCGCAGGGAGCTCGCTTCGCCCTAATTAACCGCTGATTAAGCGTTAACGAGACGTTACCTGACTGGAGCTCTGGCTGGTGGCAGCCGCCTCGGCCCCGCTGTCCCTCAGGAAGTAGTTCTCCACCACGTCCTTCAGGGGACACTGGTTTTTGCAGATGGGACAGTCGACCACTGCAGGGAGGGGTATGGTGAGAGGGCGTCGGGGGAGGGCCCAGAGGTCACCCCAAATCCCAGTCACCACCGTTTGTGGCTAGAGAGTCCCCGCAGACGTCAGCGTGTCAGCTAACGCGCTCCGGCAGAGAAGGAAGAGACCGGAGGATCGTGGGTGCTGATGGCGACGTGCAGACCTTGGACGCCCCCGAGGCCGGCTCCGCCATCCCCCGATCCGCCCTTCCTCCTCACCTCGGGAGCGGCGCGGCGGCGGTTGAGATGCCATCTCCCGCAGGCAGCGGCGAGAGGATGTGGCGCTTTTGATCCCTCCAGAAACCTCCCCGCCAAGGCGGAGGGGGTGAAGAGATGGCGACAAGGAACCATGGCGGAGGCGACCGCTGGTGCTGGGGTCAGCGTGTGTCCCCCCCCTACCCCTAACCCCACCCCGGGGGTGGGAAGGGCCCTAGCAGCCAGGTGGGATCTGAGCAGCCACGGGCTGCTGGGGGCTGCCCAGTATGAGAAACTGGGGGGGGGCGGGGGCCACCCAGCACACGAGGCTTGAGGAGACCCCGGGGCCAAAGCCCATGCAGAGAACCCCAAGGGATGCCGAGGGTGCGGACAGCACCCCAGCTGCTTCCCCCTCGGCTCCACCTGCACCCCTCAGCACAGCTGTGGGTCCCCATGCCCCTCAAAACACCCCTCACAGGCCCCCAGACCCACACTGCTCCCCCCTTCACACCCTCACACACCCACCTGGGTCCCCATCCCCCTCAAAACGCCCCTCACAGGCCCCCAGACCCACGCTGCTCCCCCCTTTGCACCCTCACACACCCACCTGGGTCCCCATCCCCCTCAAAACGCCCCTCACAGGCCCCCAGACCCACACTGCTTCCCCCTTCGCACCCTCACACACCCGCCTGGGTCCCCGTCCCCCTCAAAACGCCCCTCACAGGCCCCCAGACCCACACTGCTCCCCCCTTCGCACCCTCACACACCCGCCTGGGTCCCCGTCCCCCTCAAAACGCCCCTCACAGGCCCCCAGACCCACGCTGCTCCCCCCCTTCACACCCTCACACACCCGCCTGGGTCCCCATCCCCCTCAAAACGCCCCTCACAGGCCCCCAGACCCACACCGCTCCCCCCTTTCACACCCTCACACACCCACCTGGGTCCCCATCCCCCTCAAAACGCCCCTCACAGGCCCCCAGACCCACGCTGCTGCTCCCCCTTTCACACCCTCACAGACCCGCCTGGGTCCCCATCCCCCTCAAAACGCCCCTCACAGGCCCCCAGACCCACGCTGCTCCCCCCCTTCGCACCCTCACACACCCACCTGGGTCCCCATCCCCCTCAAAACGCCCCTCACAGGCCCCCAGACCCACGCTGCTCCCCCCCTTCGCACCCTCACACACCCGCCTGGGTCCCCGTCCCCCTCAAAACGCCCCTCACAGGCCCCCAGACCCACGCTGCTGCCCCCCTTCGCACCCTCACACACCCGCCTGAGTCCCCATGCCCCTCAAAACGCCCCTCACAGGCCCCCAGACCCACACTGCTCCCCCCTTCGCACCCTCACACACCCGCCTGGGTCCCCGTCCCCCTCAAAACGCCCCTCACAGGCCCCCAGACCCACGCTGCTCCCCCCCTTCACACCCTCACACACCCGCCTGGGTCCCCATCCCCCTCAAAACGCCCCTCACAGGCCCCCAGACCCACACCGCTCCCCCCCTTCACACCCTCACACACCCGCCTGGGTCCCCATCCCCCTCAAAACGCCCCTCACAGGCCCCCAGACCCACGCTGCTGCTCCCCCTTTCACACCCTCACAGACCCGCCTGGGTCCCCATCCCCCTCAAAACGCCCCTCACAGGCCCCCAGACCCACGCTGCTGCTCCCCCTTTCACACCCTCACAGACCCGCCTGGGTCCCCATCCCCCTCAAAACGCCCCTCACAGGCCCCCAGACCCACGCTGCTCCCCCCCTTCGCACCCTCACACACCCGCCTGGGTCCCCATCCCCCTCAAAACGCCCCTCACAGGCCCCCAGACCCACACTGCTCCCCCCTTCGCACCCTCACACACCCGCCTGGGTCCCCGTCCCCCTCAAAACGCCCCTCACAGGCCCCCAGACCCACACTGCTTCCCCCTTCGCACCCTCACACACCCACCTGGGTCCCCGTCCCCCTCAAAACGCCCCTCACAGGCCCCCAGACCCACGCTGCTCCCCCCTTCGCATCCTCACACACCCGCCTGAGTCCCCATCCCCCTCAAAACGCCCATCACAGGCCCCCAGACCCACGCTGCTCCCCCCTTCGCACCCTCACACACCCGGTTGTGCCCCCCTAACTCTCTGTGCCCCCTCCCCGGCCTCGCTCGCACCCACACCCACCCCCACGCGGCTCCCGGTGGCGTTGGCACGCCTGGCGGCTCCTGCCCACCCCTCCACCGCCCCGCGGGCCAACCCCCCCCCCCCCCGACCGCGGTCTCCCGCTGCAGCTGCGCCTCACGGGTCCCTTCCCTCACCCCCCGGTTAACACCCCCGCCCCGTTAACGTCCCACGGGCCCCGCGCCTCACCCGGCTCCCCCGGGGGGGCGGCGGCGGGGTCCGGCGCGGCCCGCAGGCACTGCCGGCAGGCCGAGTGCAGGCAGGGCAGCAGCCGCGGCTCCCGCTCGGCCCTCAGCCGCTCCCGGCACACGCCGCAGCGCTCTAACAGGTCCAAGGGGTCCGGTCGCTTCTCAACGGGGCCGTCATCCCCAGTCATGGCCGCCATTGCTCCCCGTCACCGGGGGGCTCGCGAACCCCCGCCGGCTGCGCGCGCAGGGGGCCTCCTCCTCCGGGAGCAGCCAATCAACGCCGAGAGGGGGAGGGCTCGCTGAGATTGACAGGGCGGAAAAACAATGGGAAGCGTAGGAGCGCGGGGAAGGCGGGACCGCGGCGAGAGAGGGGCGGTGAGAAGCCGGCGACACGTGGGAGGTGTTAAAGGGAAACGGGCCAATCAACTCGCTCAGTGAGCGGAGGCCGCACCCCCTTAAGCCAATAGGGATCTGGAGAGCGTAGACTAGCAGCACACGGATCCAATCCGCTTCTCCCAAGCGCTCCGCGCCCCCGGTCGATGAGGGTCTGGAAGCCAAAAGGGCGGGCAGGCGCTGGACCAACCAGCGATCGGATCACCGTGGGAAAGGCGGTGACTTTTAAGATGGACGTTGCGCTCATCCAATCGTCATTCACACTCCTCGGGGAAGGCGGGGCAGACAGCTCAGCCTACCTGTGGCAGCATCTCAGCATCCCCAGCGCCGGTCCGGAGTCACTCCGGGTCGCTCGCCGTGGGCGACCAGGAGAGGGAAGGGACATGGGGCTGGCCTTGGGCTGGGCCTGGGCCCGGGCCCGGAGCCGGACATGGGGCTGGATCTGCTTGGGGGCCTGGAGCCAGACATGGGGCTGGCCTTGGGCTGGGCCTGGGTGTGGGCCTGGAGCTGGACATGGGGCTGACCTTGGGCTGGGCCTGGGTTTGGGCCTGGAGCTGGACATGGGGCTGACCTTGGGCTGGGCCTGGGTGTGAGCCCGGAGCTTGACATGGGGCTGGGTCTGCTTGTGGGCCTGCAGCCGGACATGGGGCTGGCCTTGGGCTGGGCCTGGGTGTGGGCCTGGAGCTGGACATGGGGCTGACCTTGGGCTGGGCCTGGGTGTGAGCCTGGAGCTTGACATGGGGCTGGGTCTGCTTGTGGGCCTGCAGCCGGACATGGGGCTGGCCTTGGGCTGGGCCTGGGTGTGGGCCTGGAGCTGGACATGGGGCTGACCTTGGGCTGGGCCTGGGTGTGAGCCTGGAGCTTGACATGGGGCTGGGTCTGCTTGTGGGCCTGCAGCCGGACATGGGGCTGGCCTTGGGCTGGGCCTGGGTGTGAGCCCGGAGCTGGACATGGGGCTGGGCCTGGGTGTGGGCCTGCAGCCAGACATGGGGCTGGCCTTGGGCTGGGCCTGGGTGTGGGCCTGGAGCTGGACATGGGGCTGGCCTTGGGCTGGGTCTGCTTGGGGGCCTGGAGCCGGACATGGGGCTGGCCTTGGTCTGGGCCTTCGTGTGGGCCCTGAGGTGGACATGGGGCTGGCCTTGGGCTGGGCCCAGCTGCGAGCCTGGAGCTGGACATAGCCCTGGCCTTGGGGCTGGGCCTGGGTATGGGCCTGGAGCTGGACATGGGGCTGGGTCTGCTTGTGGGCCTGGAGCCAGACACGGGGCTGGCCTTGGGCTGGGTCTGTATGTGGGCCCTGATGTGGACATGGCCCTGGCCTTGGCCTTGGGCTGGGCCTGGGTGTGGGCCTGGACATGGGGCTGGCCTTGGGCTGGGCCCAGAGGTGGACATGGGGCTGGTCTTGGGGCTGGGCCTGGGCTGAGAGCTGGACATGGGGCTAGCCTTGGGCTGGACATAGCCCTGGCCTTGGGGCTGGGCCCAGCTGTGGGCCCAGAGTTGGACATAGCCCTGGTCTTGGGGCAGGGCCTGGGTATGGGCCTGGAGCTGGACATGGGGCTGGCCTTGGCCTTGAGCTGGGCTTGGGTGTGGGCCCGGAGCTGGACATAGCCCTGCCCTTGGGCTGGGTCTGTCTGTGGGCCCTGAGGTGGACATGGGGCTGGGTCTGTCTGTGGGCCCTGAGGTGGACATGGCCCTGGCCTTGGCCTTGGGCTGGGCCTGGGTGTGGGCCCGGAGCTGGACATAGCCCTGCCCTTGGGCTGGGTCTGTCTGTGGGCCCTGAGGTGGACATGGCCCTGGCCTTGGCCTTGGGCAGGGCCTGGGTGTGGGCCCTGAGGTGGACATGGGGCTGGGCCTGTGTGTGGGCCCTGAGGTGGACATGGGGCTGGCCTTGGGGCTGGACCCGGCTGCGGCCCTGGCCTGGGGCAACGTTAGGAAACACTTAGTTGCGTAGTTGCGCACGCTTTAAATCGAATGCACGGCTCGGTGTGGTGCTGGACATGGGGTGGACAGCGTAACGCCGAGCAGTTCGGTGTGCCCTGTGTTCAGCGTGCCCTCGGTCTGCCCCGCGCTCTCAACGCCCGAATTCACGCCCGGAGGAGAAGCCCAAGCGGCTTCGGCGTCCCAGAGCCGCGTGCGAGTGAGTAAAACCACCTGAAAACCGCCCAATCTCGGGCTGGAGGGGACGTTTGCAGCCCACGCTGGGCCAAAGTGGCTCACACGGGTGTTTGAGGGGCGCAGGGCAGCGGAGCGGGGGGGAAACTGGGCCAAACTGGGGCTCCCCTCACTGCCCATGGGGAGAATGTCTCCCATCCCCTCACCCAAGCACTGGAACAAAGGCCATGCCGGTAGGATTGGGGGGGGGGGGGAACCTCGAAAACCCAAAGGGTGTTGCACCCCATTCCCAGTTTGGGTGCTTCTCTATCCCCCACTCCCAGTTTGGGGGGGGTTTCCCCAGCCAGACCCCTCTTGCTGTTTGTGGGAGGAGGGCTATTCCCCTCCCCCATTCCCAGTTTGGGTGCTTCTCCACCTCCCCACTCCCAGTTTGGGGGGTTTCCCCAGCCAGCCCCCTCTTGCTGTTTGTGGGGGGAGGGCTATTCCCCTCCACCATTCCCAGTTTTGGGGTGATTCCCAATTTCCCAGTGCCAGTTTATGGGTTTATCTCCCTCCCGTACTCCCAGTTTGGGGGTGTGCAGGCACATCCCCTTCCCCCGTTCCCAGTTTGAGGAGGGTATCCCCTCCCCCCATTCCCAGTTTGAGGCAGGTTTCCTCTCCTCCATTCCCAGTTTGGGAAGGCTTTTCCCCTCCCCCATTCCCAGTTTGGGGCTGGGGGTGGTGGGATGTCCCTGCTCACACCCCCTCTGTTCCCAGTTTGGGAGCCTCACTTCCAGTTTGGGTGCTCCATGCCCATCCCCCATTCCCAGTCCATGGAGGAGGGGGGGCTCTACCCCTCCCCACCCCCCCATGGGGGCCTAGTGGGACCTCCCAGGTGTCCCCATGGCCTGCGTCACCCGTGGGCGCCCCCACCCCGCACCAATGAGGATGTGGCACCCAACTGGAAGCTACTGGGGCAGGATGGGGGACACCTACGGGTGCTGAGCCGCCAAGTCACACCCCCTCCAGGGCGGGGGCGCCCATGCGGGTGCCCTCGGCGCGGTGACACCCCCAGATATCCCCCACGTCGCTCCATGTGCTTGCCCCCCGTGTCGCTCCGCGTGTCCTCCTGCATCCCTACGTCATCCACCCGTTTGGATGCTCACGGAGCATCCCACCTCCAGGTGGGTTTTTACTTTAGGCCCCCCGCCCCCCCCGACCCCCGACGGCATGGAATGGGAGGGAAACCGGATTAAACCCCGGCTCGTCGCCCAGCCCATCGCTCTTTATTCCCGATCCGCTGATCCCATCCATCCCGCTGGCGCTTAGCAACCGCCCCGGATCCCCCCACCTTGCCCCTCCCCGTGTATTTTGGGAAGGGGGGGTGGGTGGGTGGGGTGTGGTGATTGGAGCTCAGCGGGACGCTTTGATCTCTCGATCCACAGCTTGGAGGAAGCGATCGTTGAGGAAAAGCATCTGTCCTTGGGGCAGGAGCCGTTGGAGAAGGATATCGGGAATATCGGGATGGAGCAGGACGTCGGCTCCGGAACCCAGGAGGCGAAGGGAGGTGAGGAGGCGCGGGGCTAAACGGCGGAGGGTGATTTCGGCTAACGAGAGGTTCTCTTGGGGGTCACAAACCAAAGCCAAGGCCACGGCCAACACCGAAATCCAAGTTACCGTCACTTTTTCCGGGAAAGGGTCTCCGGGGGGTAACTGGAAAACCCCCCCTGGAGCGTCTTGAAGGGATATCGGCTCGTCGGGGAGTGGGGGGAGTTGGGGGGAGGACGGGCGCCCCAAGGATGACTGAAGGAGGCGGCACTGGGAGGCCACTTGCCTGGGAGAGAAGGGGGGGGGGGCCTTGTGTTAAGACACCCCTCCCTCAATCTAGGGAACCCCTCTATTGGGGGTCCCGGGCTCGGTCCGACCGAGCCCGGGACCCCCCAAATGTTATTGTCGCAGCACTGGGGGTCCCACTGTAGCCAAAGTGCCCCCCCCGACCCTGGGAAGGGGAAACCCGTGGGGAGGGGGCGTCATGGCCCCGGGGGTCCCACCGAGCCCGGGACCCCCCAAATGTTATTGTCGCAGCACTGGGGGTCCCACTGAAGCCAAAGTGCCCCCCCCCGACCCTGGGAAGGGGGAACCCGTGGGGAGGGGGCGTCATGGCCCCGGGGGTCCCACCGAGCCCGGGACCCCCCAAATGTTATTGTCGCAGCACTGGGGGTCCCACTGAAGGCAAAGTGCCCCCCCCCCCGACCCTGGGAAGGGGGAACCCGTGGGGAGGGGGCGTCATGGCCCCGGGGGTCCCACCGAGCCCGGGACCCCCCAAATGTTATTGTCGCAGCACTGGGGGTCCCACTGAAGCCAAAGTGCCCCCCCCCGACCCTGGGAAGGGGGAACCCGTGGGGAGGGGGCGTCATGGCCCCGGGGGTCCCACCGAGCCCGGGACCCCCCAAATGTTATTGTCGCAGCACTGGGGGTCCCACTGAAGGCAAAGTGCCCCCCCCCCCGACCCTGGGAAGGGGGAACCCGTGGGGAGGGGGCGTCATGGCCCCGGGGTTCCCCATGAGCCTGGGACCCCCCAGATGTTATTGTCGCAGCACTGGGGGTCCCACTGAAGCCAAAGTGCCCCCCCCCCGACCCTGGGAAGGGGGAACCCGTGGGGAGGGGGCGTCATGGCCCCGGGGGTCCCCATGAGCCTGGGATTGCTGGGGAGGGGGAGTCGTGGTCCCAGACATCCCGCTGGACCCCGGGGAGGGGGGGGTTACCAACCGCGGGGGTCCCGTCAAGCCCAGGCCCCCCCTCCAATGTACCTGGCCACGGCCAGCAGCTGCTCCTTGCGGCGGAGGCGCTGCCGGGGGGGGTCTTCGGGAGCGATGGGGGTCTCCGGGGGGGTCCCGAAGGTCCGGGCGTACAGCACGCGGCAGGGGGCGGGGCCCGGAGGGTCGGGGCTGTCCGGTCCACCCAGCGCCAGCAGCACGAACGCCCTCACCATGGCAACGCCGCCGCGACCCCGGCCCGCGCGGTGAGGCGGGGGCGGAGCCGGCCAGCCCCTCCGCCCGTTGTCATTGGTCGGCGGGTGCGCCGGGTCCTTGCTCGGATTGGCGGTTGGCCAGTGCGGAAGAGAATGGCGGGTGGCGATTGGTGAGTGCAGAGAAAAGGGGCGGAGGCTTGGCCCCCGTCCGCTGCACGTGACAGCGCCCGGTCGTGGTTGGCTGAGGCTACGCGGACGGCGCGCTGATTGGCGGAGAAGGGCTTGTGGGCGGGGTAGGGGGAAGTAGGGGCTGGGAGGGGGCGACACCCCCCGTGCTCCGCAGCCCCCGCTACCGGGAGCCGGTGCTGCCGGGGGAGTCCTGTAAACCCCCATTCCGGGACGGATCCCTGTGGGGTCTCACCACCCACAGGGGGGGCGCAGCCCCCTTTATCCACCTTCCCGGCCCCCAGGACCCCTCCTCACCTCCCCACTGGCTGAGGCACCGAGCGTGCAGACCCCCCGCTCCGCCGGACACATCCCCGGCGTTACACCCGCGGCGTCCCGATCGTGAACTCTGCCTTCATGCCGCCCGGGGGAGCATGAGCTAATTAGGGTGCAGGAGCTAATTAGGGTGCAGGAGCTAATTAAGCGAGCGCACTAAAGCTACGAGCTCAGAAGGGCGGACAGTTCCCAGCCCCGGCCGCTTCCTGCCGATGTCTGGGCAGCAGGGGCTGATTGTTTCTCCCCTCCGGTCCCACCGGCTGCCCTTCTCCGCCCGAGGCTCCGGGTTGGCACGGGCTCGTTTGTATAGACACGCGACCGGTGTTCGCACTGCCGGCTCTCGGGGAAGGATCTCGGCTCTCTGGGGAGGATCAGGGCTCTTTGGGAACTATCCCGGCTCTTTGGGAACTATCCCGGCTCTTTGGGGAGGATCAGGGCTCTTTGGGAACTATCCCGGCTCTTTGGGAACTATCCCGGCTCTTTGGGGAGGATCAGGGCTCTTTGGGAACTATCCCGGCTCTTTGGGAACTATCCCGGCTCTTTGGGGAGGATCAGGGCTCTTTGGGAACCATCCCGGCTCTTTGGGGGAGGATCAGGGCTCTTTAGGAACCATCCCGGCTCTTTGGGGAGGATCAGGGCTCTTTAGGAACTATCCCGGCTCTTTGGGGAGGATCAGGGCTCTTTAGGAACCATCCCAGCTCTTTGGGGAGGATCAGGGCTCTTTAGGGACTATCCTGGCTCTTTGGGAAGGAGCAGGGCTTTTTAAGAACTATCCCAGCTCTTTGGGGAGGATCTTATCTCTTTGGGGAGGATCAGGGCTCTTTAGGAACTATCCCAGCTCTTTGGGGAGGATCAGGGCTCTTTGGCTCTTTGGGGAGGATCAGGGCTCTTTAGGAACTATCCCGACTCTTTGGGGAGGATCAGGGCTCTTTAGGAACTATCCCGACTCTTTGGGGAGGATCAGGGCTCTTTAGGAACTATCCCGACTCTTTGGGGAGGATCAGGGCTCTTTAGGAACCATCCCGGCTCTTTGGGGAGGATCAGGGCTCTTTAGGAACTATCCCGGCTCTTTGGGCAGGATCAGGGCTCTTTGGGGAGGATCAGGGCTCTTTAGGAACTATCCCGGCTCTTTGGGGAGGATCAGGGCTCTTTAGGAACTATCCCAGCTCTTTGGGGAGGATCAGGGCTCTTTGGGGAGGAGCCCGGCTCTCGGGGCAGGATCAGGGCTCTTTGGGGAGGATCAGGGCTCTTTGGGAACTATCCTGGCTCTTTGGGGAGGATCAGGGCTCTTTTGGAGCTATCCCGGCTCTTTGGGGAGGATCAGGGCTCTTTGGGGAGGATCAGGGCTCTTGGGGGAGGATCAGGGCTCTTTAGGAACCATCCCGGCTCTTTGGGGAGGATCAGGGCTCTTTGGGAACCATCCCGGCTCTTTGGGGAGGATCAGGGCTCTTTGGGAACTATCCCGGCTCTTTGGGGAGGATCAGGGCTCTTTAGGAACCATCCCAGCTCTTTGGGGAGGATCTCAGCTCTTTGGGGAGGATCAGGGCTCTTTAGGGACTATCCTGGCTCTTTGGGGAGGATCAGGGCTCTTTAGGGACTATCCTGGCTCTTTGGGAAGGAGCAGGGCTTTTTAAGAACTATCCCAGCTCTTTGGGGAGGATCTTATCTCTTTGGGGAGGATCAGGGCTCTTTAGGAACCATCCCGGCTCTTTGGGGAGGATCAGGGCTCTTTAGGAACTATCCCAGCTCTTTGGGGAGGATCAGGGCTCTTTGGCTCTTTGGGGAGGATCAGGGCTCTTTGGGGAGGATCAGGGCTCTTTAGGAACTATCCCGACTCTTTGGGGAGGATCAGGGCTCTTTGGGGAGGAGCCCAGCTCTCGGGGCAGGATCAGGGCTCTTTGGGGAGGATCAGGGCTCTCGGGGCAGGATCAGGGCTCTTGGGGCAGGATCAGGGCTCTTTAGGAACCATCCCGGCTCTTTGGGGAGGAGCCCGGCTCTCGGGGCAGGAGCCCGGCTCTTTGGGCAGTACAGGCTGAGTGGGGGGTGTTGCCGTCTATGCCCGAGTCCAGCTGGAGCGCGTAGAACTCCAGTGGGGATGGATGAGGAGCTGGCTGGGAGCTCTTGGGTCTGGATTTGGGGATGGATGAGGAGCTGGCTGGGAGCTCCTGGGTCTGGATTTGGGGATGGATGAGGAGCTGGCTGGGAGCTCCTGGGTCTGGATTTGGGGATGGATGAAGAGCTGGCTGGGAGCTCCTGGGTCTGGATTACAGGGAGGGCAGGGAGAGGGGATGCTGTAGTGCGAGCTGGCTACAGTCCCATGGGATGAAGCCCTGGGGGGAAGAGGGGCCCAGGGAAGCTGGGGCGTATCCAGGGACCTTCCCCTCTAAGCTCAGGAGCCATGCATCCCAACAGGGAGCAAGTCCGGGAAAAGCGCCCTGTGCGGATGAACAAGCTGCTCCTGGGGAAACTGAGGCACAAAAGGGAAGCCTACAGAGCGTGGGAGCAGGGACAGGGAGCCTGGGAAGCTGTCAGGGATCAGGTTAGGAAGGCCCTGGTGGAATTAAACCTGACCAGGGACACCAAGTGACGGAAGGCAGGGACGGGAGAAGGGAGAGCTGCCCCTGGATAGAGAGGATCAGGTTCAGGAGTACCCGAGGGACCTGGGGGTGCACAAGTCGGTGGGAGCTGCTGGGATACATCCGCGGGTGCGGAGGGAACTGGGGCTGTGAAGCCTCTGTCTGTCATATCCGAGATGTTGCGGCGGTCTGGGGAAGTTCCCGCCGACTGGAAAAGGGGAAACATGACCCCCGTCTTTGACAAGGGAAAGGAGGATCCAGGGACCTGCGGGCCAGTCAGTGCCAGCCCTGTGCCTGGGAAGGTCATGGAGCACATCCTCCTGGGAACCGTGCTGCGGCACACGGAGGAGGTGATGGGTGACAGCCGGCGTGGCCTCACCGCGGGCGGGTCCTGCGGGGTCGCGGCCTCCGTGGGTCCTGGACTGGGCCGACGGCGTCTGCCCGGGCTCATGCGAAGCCTCCGGATCCCGCGGCGGCCTTGTCCGTGCCCGGGAGAGGTGCGGCCCCGGCGGGGGGAGCGCCCAGGGGATCGGTGTCCGAGCGGAGCCTGGTGCCCAGCTGTGTACCCCGGGGCCAGGAGTGGCACCGGCGCTGCTTGGCGTCCACCGGTGACAGGGACTGGGGGATCGAGGGCACCGTCAGCGCGTGACACGGCACCGGGCTGTGCGGGACAGGACAGGAGGGACAGCGTCCGGAGGGGATGGGACGGTGTCCGGGGTGACCAGGACAGGGTGGGGGGTGTCTGGAGGGACTGGGATGGGCTGGGGAGGTGGGACTGTGCCACCGGCATGGAGTTCAGCCAGGCCAAGGGCAATGCACGGGGGTCGGGGCAATCCCAGCACAGGGACAGGCTGGGAATGGATCGGGAGCATCCCAGAGGAGAAGGATTTGGGGTGCTGGGGACGGAAAAGCTGGACACAAGCCAGCCATGTGCACTGGCAGCCCAGAAAGCCAACCATACCCTGGGCTGTATCCAGAGCAGCAAGCCAGCAGGGCGAGGGAGGGGATGCTCCCCCCTGCTCCACTCTGGGGAGACCCCCCTGCAGTTCTGCCTCCAGCTCTGGGGCCCCCAACAGCAGGAGGACACGAAGCTGTTGGAGCGAGGCCAGAGGAGGCCACGGAGATGCTCCGAGGGCTGGAGCCCCTCTGCCATGGGGACAGGCTGGGGGAGTTGGGGGGTTCAGCCTGGAGAAGGGAAGGCTCTGGGGAGACCTCATAGCACCTTCCAGTGCCTGGGGGGCTACAGGAGAGATGGGGGGGGCTTTTCCCAAGGGCAGAGAGTGACAGGACAAGGGGTGATGGGTTTAAACGGGAAGAGGGAGATGGAGATGGGCCATCAGGAAGGAATTCTTCCCAGAGAGGGTGGGGGCACTGGGACAGGTTCCCAGAGAAGCTGTGGATGCCCCATCCCTGGGAGTGCCCAAGGCCAGGCTGGGTGAGGCTTGGAGAAACCTGGGCTATGGAAGGTGTCCCTGCCTGTGGCAGGGGGTAGGAGTGGGTGGGCTTTAGGGTCTGTCCCACCCAAACTGTTCCATAATTCTAAAACACTGACATTGGGAATTGTGAACTCTGTGCCACACGTGAGGCCCTCGGGGGCACTGAGCCGGGCACGGGGTGTCACCTAATCCACTGCCAGGAACCCCACAGGACCCCAAAACACAGCCAGCTGGAATCCCTTCAACTCGGCTCGTTGACATGGCATCCTCAGGATGGCCTCATCCTTGTGGCCTCATCCCACAAGCAGAGACACGAGTCTCCTTGGTAACAGCCTCCTGGTGACTGGGACAGGGATGGGGGGATGGTACCCAGCACTCCAGCACCCACGGAGGTGATCCCGGCCAGGGAGGGGGTCCGGAGGGGGGGGTTCCACAAAGCATCACGGGGTCTGATGCCCACCCAAGCAGATCCCTCATCCAGGTTCCTCATGGCTCCTCCCTGTGATGCCTGAGGACCTCCGAGGATGGAGACCCACCACATCCCTGCGCCTCTTCCCAGCTCCATCCCGACAGGGTGGGGACACACGGGACCTCTAAGGAAACGGAAATCCAGTGGGGTGATTTGGGAGCTCAGGGGCAATTTGGGAATTCCAGGGATCAATTTGGGGTACTGGGGGCAATTAAGAAGCTCAGGGAGGGCAATTAGGGATCCCCACAGTGACGCCCACCTCCATGTCCCCACAGGAACCATGAGACGGACGTGCCCAAGAGCCCGGCGATGTGGCCACTGCTGCCCCCGTCACCCGGCCTGGACTGGCCCTGGGGCCACGTACCCGGAAACCCTACACGTGTGCCAAGTGGGGCAGGGCCTTTGGGCCCTACAAGTGCGTCACCTGCGCCAAAAGCTTCGCCCACAACTCCAACCTCCGGCAGCACCAGCGCACCCATGCCGGCGAGACACCCTACGAGCACGGTGCCTGTGGCAAATGTGTCCGCTGGAGCTCCAACCTCAGCTGGCACTGCCATCTCCGCAGCGGCCAGAAGCCTTTCCAGTGCGGCAAACGCTTCAGCGAGAGCACCCACCTGCTCGCGCACCGCTGAGAAGCCCTACCGCTACCCCGACTACCGCAAGGCCTCCGGCCACGGCTCCCACTTTGCTCGCCACCGCCGCCTCCACGCAGCTGAGCCGGGCCCGGTCCGACCCTGGCGATGCCCTGAGGACTCTGAGGGGCTCCCCGAGGAGAGGGGAGGAGGTGGCGGAGCAGACGATGGTGCTCCTGTGATGACTGTGGGGATGTGGTTTGACCCATCGTCAACAGAAGGATTTATGGAGGATCCATGACATGGTCAACGGCTGCTACAGCCTTTCTGTGGTGGCCAACGGGGTCACGGTTTGGCCCCGCTGGCACCCAACATCAATACAAAAGCTTCAGGCAGATCCATGATGTGGCCAGTAGTTATTACAGCTGTTCCATGGCGGCCACGTGCCCGTGGGTTGGCCCTATCGGCACCCATCATCAACACAAAACTTCAGTAGGAGCCATGACATGGCCTGTGGCTGCTACAGCCCTTCTGTGGTGGCCACGGGGACATAGTTTGGCCTACAGGCACTCATCGTCAACGTAAACGATGGCCAATGGCTATTACAGCCCTTCCGTGGTGGCCACAGGGACGTAGTTTGGCCCACGGGCACTCATCGTCAACGTAAACTATGGCCAATGGCTACTACAGCCCTTCTGTGGTGGCCAGAGAGATGTGGTTTGGCCCCACTGGTGCCCACTGTCAACACAAAGACTGGGGAAGGGCCCATGATGTGCCCAGCGGGGGTGTGGGTTTGCCCCACTGGCTCATGGAGAAGCCACGTAGGCAAAACCAGATGGCATTGGGGCTGAAGGTGGACACGAAGACCTGGGGAGGACGCGTGACATGGCCCAGTGGCTACTGCAGCTCATCTGTGGTGGCCATGGGGATGTAGTTTGGTCCCACTGGCACCCGTCAGCATCACTAAGGCTTGGGGAGGTCCCATGACATGGCCAATGGCTACTGTGGCCCTTCCGTGGTGGCTACGTGCCCACGGTTGGTGGCTACGTGCCCATGGTTGGCACTCCCCATTCAGCAGGTGAGATGTCACATAAGCAAGTGGGGGCGGGGGGAGTGGGGGCGGAAATTTTAGGGAAAAAAACTGCAATAACAGCACTAAAACGGTCCTTAAAACCCACGAGTTGATTTTCACCACCTGCTGGCACCACCGAGTCTGGTTAACCACCCCCACCACCACGGTCTGGGGGGTGGAAACCATGCTGCCAGGAGGGAACAAGTGGGATGAATCCCATCTCCCTCCGTCAGTCCATCCAGGGCATCAAATCCATGGCTGGGGTGGGGTCAAAGTCCTTCAGATTTCACCCTGCAGCGTTGCAACAGCCCCGGGAGCTCATCCATGGGCATGGGGGAGCCCCAAAGCCCACTCCCGAGGCAGGTCACGGTGACAGAGACCTGCTGCGGCACCCTCACGCCGTGTGAGTGGGGCCAGCACCCGCAGCCTCAGTGCCTGGCCACGTTGCCAGCCCAGCTTCAGGTGGTGGTGGCCCCGGTGGTGGCCCCGGTGGTGGCGCAGGGTGGGTGGCAGCGGCATGGCGCTCGAGGAGAGTGCGGTGGGAGAAGCCCTTGGTGCAGAGGCGGCACTGGAAGCGCTCGGGGCGGTGAGTGCGCATGTGGACGTTGAGGGAGCTCTTCTGGGTGAAGCGTTTGCAGCAGACACCACACTGGAAGGCACGGACACCCGTGTGGGTCACCATGTGCTTCAGCAAGTAGTCACGGAGTGAGAAGGAGCGCCAGCAAATGGAACACTGGTGGGGCTTTTCACCTACAGAGAGACAACCGTGGGTCAACTTGGATGGATAGGGGTCAACGTGCATCGATATGGGTTAACGGGGATCAACGTGGGTCAACACGGAGAAACACAGGTTGACAGGGGTCAACATGGGTCAACATGGATCAATGCAGATCAACATGGATCAATACGGGTCACCATGGATCAGTACAGGTCAACATGGAGCAACACGGAGCAACATAGGTTGACATGGGTCAACCTGGATCAATACAGGTCACCAAGCATCAACACGGAGCAACACAAGTTAATGGCTCAGCATGGGTCAGCACAGGTCAACGCGGAGTGACATGCATCAACACAGGCCAACAGATCAACACATGTCAATGGATCAACACGGGTCAAAATGGAGTGATGTGCATGCATGAGGGCCAACATGGATCGACACAGGTCAAAGTGGCTCAACAGAGGTCATCTTGGGTCAACATGGAGCAACATGAGTGATCATACACCAACACAGGTCAACACAGAGCAACATGGGTCAGCATGGATCCACACATCAGCATGGATCAACACAGGTCAGCACAGGTCAACATGGTTCCACAGGTGAACATGGATTAACATGGGTCAGCCTGAGTCAAAATGGAGCAACACGCGTCAACATAGGTCAACATGGATTGGCATAGGTCAACATGGATTGGCATGGGTCAACATGGGTCAACACAGGTCCACATGGGTGAAGAGAGGTCAACATTGGTCAACATGGATCAACACAACACATGGGTCAAAATGGAGCAACATGGAGTGACATGGATCAACACAGACCAATAGGAGTCAACATGGATCAACACAGGTCAGCATGGGTCAACGCTGGTAGCACGGGTCAACACAGATCAACAGGGATCAATGTGGGGCAACAAACGTGGGTCAACACTGATCAACATGGGTCACCACAGACTGACGTGGGTCACCACGTAGTGACACGGGCCAACATGAGTCAACACAGAGTGACACAGGTCAGCACTGATCAGCATGGAGCAACACATCTCAGCATGGAGCAACACAGAGCAACATGTGTCAACATAGGTTGACGTGGAGTGACACTGGTCAACACGGTCAACACGGATCAACACATGTCAACATGGATCAACACAGAGGAACATGTGTCAACATGGGTTGATGTGGAGCAACACAGCTCAACACTTGGTCAACATGGATCAACACATGTCAACATGGATCAACACAGAGGAACATGTGTCAACATGGGTTGATGTGGAGCAACACAGCTCAACACTTGGTCAACACGGATTAACACAGGTTGGCATGGGTCAACACTGATCAACATGGGCAGGCTGACATGGGTCACCACACAGTGACACGGGTCAACACTGATGAACATGCATCAACACAGAGGAACATGTGTCAACATGCGTTGACATGGAGCAACACGGGCCAACACAGGTCAACACTTGGTCAACACGGATCAACACGGGCAGGCTGACATGGGTCACCCACCACACAGTGACACAGGTCAACACTGATGCATATAGAGCAACACATGTCAACATGGAGCAACACAAAGGAACATGTGTCAACATGGGTTGATGTGGAGCAACACAGCTCAACGCTTGGTCAACATGGATCAACACAGACGAACATGTGTCAACATGGGTTGACATGGAGTGACACTGGTCAACACAGATCAACACATGCCAACATGGATCAACATAGAGGAACATGTGTCAACATGGGTTGACATGGAGAAACACAGCTCAACACTTGGTCAACACGGATCAACACGGGCAGGCTGACATGGGTCACCCACCACACAGTGACACAGGTCAACACTGATGAACATGGAGCAACACATGTCAACATGGATCAACACAGAGGAACATGTGTCAACATGGGTTGATGTGGAGCAACACAGCTCAACGCTTGGTCAACATGGAACAACACATGTCAACATGGATCAACACAGAGGAACATGTGTCAACATGGGTTCATGTGGAGCAACAGGGGCCAACACAGGTCAACATGGGTTCCCGTTACAGCCCTGCCCCATCCCTCCACACCCCCATCCCCCCACGTCACCATCCCAATGTCCCCGCCCCCCCACGTCCCTGCTCCCTCACTGCACCATCCCCGTTGCCCCACATCCTTGTCCCCCCAACATCCTCCCACCTCCCACCACCTCCCCGTGTCCCCTCGACCCCACGTCGTCCCCACGGCCCCCCTGGCGGCGTCCCCTCACCGGAGTGGATGAACATGTGTTTGGTGTAGTTCTTGCGGGAGCTGAACGTCTTCTGGCAGTGGCCGCACTGGTAGGAAGGCTCGGGGCAGCGCGAGGGGCCGGGCTGGGGCGTCTCGGCGACCGGGGGGCCACCCCCTCCGCTCAGCCCCCCCTCCACGCCCGTCTCGTAGAGCGGCGGCAGCGGCGGCGGCGCAAAGCCAAAACCGTTGCCCCCCGGTGCCGCCTTCGCCCCGAACGCCGGCGGCCGGCCCGGCGCCTCCAGGCTGCAGTCGGGCCCGAACTTGCCCCCGTCTTCGCCAGGCCAGGGGGGCAGGAAGGCGTCAGCGAAGACCTCGGGGGTGCCGAAAAACGGGGGCTCCTCAGCGGCGAAGGGCGGGGGCACGAAGCTGTCCTCGGCGGTGGCTGCGGCGCCTCCCCTCTCCTCCTCCTCCTCTTCCTCCTCCTTGACCGGCAGCTGGAGCCGCAGCGGTTGGCGCTGCTTCCGGCTGTGGCAGCTCGGCGCCGGCTCGGCCGGACCGAAGCGAACGTCGGGTTCCGGTGGCGCCGGCGGGGGCTTGTGGCGGTGTTCGGCGGGTGCCTGGGCGGCGTCGGGGCGGGGTTGGCGTGCCGGGGGCAGCACCTTGGGACCGCGGCTCTGGGAGATGATTTGGGTGCACTCGTCGATGACCGTCTTGATCTGGAGGATGGAGGCGGCGGTGAGGATCTGCAGAGCTTCCGACTGGGCCACCACCAAGCACCCGCTGTACATGAACTCCACCAGCTGCCGGACGGCGCCGCTGGGGACGACGGGCGGCACCTCGATGGCCGAGTGACCCAAGAGCAGCTTGTCGTGGAAGAAGGGGCTGCCGGCCGCCAGGACGCAGCGGTGGGCGCGCAGGGTGGCCTCGCGGATGCGAACCGTCACGTCGCAGAAGTGGCCGCCCAGGCGTTGACCGTTGAGGGTCTCCAGCAGCGAACGGCTGAAGTTCTGGAGGTGGATGTAGTGGACGGCCTCCGCCATGGCCGGGGGGGAACGGGCGCCAGCGGGGACCGGGGTCGTCACCGACGTCTGGAGGTACCTGAGGGAAGAGCAGCAAGGTTTGGGGACATACGGGGTGTCACCAGGGGCTGGGGACATCGAGGTGGGGTGGAGATGCCACCAGGGGTTGGGGACATTGAGGTGGGGTGGAGATGCCACCAGGGGTTGGGGATGCCCTATGGGATGTCACTGGGGCTGGGGACATCGAGGTGAGGTGGAGATGCCATCAGGGGCTGGGGACACCCTATGGGATGTCACCGGGGCTGGGGACATCGAGATGGGGTGGAGATGCCATCAGGGGTTGGGGACACCCTATGGGATGTCACCGGGGCTGGGGACATTGAGGTGGGGTGGAGATGCCACCAGGGGTTGGGGACACCCTATGGGATGTCACCGGGGCTGGGGACATCAAGATGGGGTGGAGATGCCATCAGGGGTTGGGGACACCCTATGGGATGTCACCGGGGCTGGGGACATCGAGGTGGGGTGGAGATGCCACCAGGGGTTGGGGACACCCTATGGGATGTCACCGGGGCTGGGGACATCAAGATGGGGTGGAGATGCCATCAGGGGTTGGGGACACCCTATGGGATGTCACTGGGGCTGGGGACATCAAGATGGGGTGGAGATGCCATCAGGGGTTGGGGACACCCTATGGGACATCACCAGGGTTGGGGACACTGACAGGGGTGTAGACACCCTATGGGGTCCATCACTGGGGGCTGGGGACACCCTATGGGATGTCACCGGGGCTTGGGACATCGAGGTGGGGTGGAGATGCCACCAGGGCTTGGGGACACCCTATGGGATGTCATCGGGGCTTGGGACATCGAGGTGGGGTGGAGATGCCACCAGGGCTTGGGGACACCCTATGGGATGTCACCGGGGCTTGGGACATCGAGGTGGGGTGGAGATGCCATCAGGGGCTGGGGACACCCTATGGGATGTCACCGGGGCTGGGGACATCAAGATGGGGTGGAGATGCCATCAGGGGTTGGGGACACCCTATGGGATGTCACTGGGGCTGGGGACATCAAGATGGGGTGGAGATGCCATCAGGGGTTGGGGACACCCTATGGGACATCACCAGGGTTGGGGACACTGACAGGGGTGTAGACACCCTATGGGGTCCATCACTGGGGGCTGGGGACACCCTATGGGATGTCACCGGGGCTTGGGACATCGAGGTGGGGTGGAGATGCCACCAGGGCTTGGGGACACCCTATGGGAAGTCACCGGGGCTTGGGACATCGAGGTGGGGTGGAGATGCCACCAGGGCTTGGGGACACCCTATGGGATGTCACCGGGGCTTGGGACATCGAGGTGGGGTGGAGATGCCATCAGGGGCTGGGGACACCCTATGGGATGTCACCGGGGCTGGGGACATTGAGGTGGGGGGGAGATGCCATCAGGGGCTGGGGACACCCTATGGGATGTCACCGGGGCTGGGGACATTGAGGTGGGGTGGAGATGCCACCAGGGGTTGGGGACACCCTATGGGATGTCACCGGGGTTAGGGACGTGGTTGGGGACACTGACGGGGGTGCAGACACCGTGGGGGCCGTCACTGGGGGCTGGGGACACCCCGTGGGGTGCCACCAGGGGCCGGGGACAGCGCTGATGACATCGCGGGGGCTTGGGGACACCTCACGGCCGTCGCCTGGTGCGGGGACACCCCGGGAACATCCCCCACCCCACCCCCCATCGCGGACCCAGGCGGCCGGCCCCTCCCCCTCCCAAGGGACCCGGGGGGCGGGGCGGGGGCGGGGCCGCACTCACCTCCGCGCCCGCCGGAACCGCCGCCGGCCCCGACACCCGGAAGCGCCTTCGCCGTCTTTTCCGGTAGCCTGGCGCGTCACTTCCGGGGCCGCGCGGCCGGAGGGGCCGGAGCGGAAGTGAGCGGGGACCATAGAGAGGGACGGCCGCGCGGTCCTCCCGCCGCCACCGCACCATAGAGACGGGGCGGGGGCGGCCGTGCCTCTCGCGGGGACCCGTAGGGGGGCCGCGGGGTCTTTGCAGGGCCGCGGGCCCTATAGACACCCCTAGGGACCCCCCTGGGGCTGGGATCCCCATAGACCCCCCTAGGGACTCCCCTGGGGCCGGGACCCCCATAGGGACCCCCCAGTGCTGTGGTGCCCTATAGACCCACCTAGGGACCCCCCTTTGGACCGCCCTGAGGCTGGGATCCCCATAGACCCCCCCTAGGGACCCCCCTATAGACCCCCCCTAGGGACCCCCCTGGGGCTGGGATCCCCATAGACCCCCCTAGGGACCCCCCTATAGACCCCCCCTAGGGACCCCCCTGGGGCTGGGATCCCCATAGACCCCCCCTAGGGACCCCCACAGTGCTATGGTGCCCTATAGACCCCCCTAGGGACGCCCCTTTGGACCGCCCTGGGGCTGGGATCCCCATAGACCCCCCTAGGGACCCTCCTATAGACCCCCCTAGGGACCCCTCTGGGGCTGGGATCCCTGTAGGGACCCCCCTCGGGACCTCCCAGTGCTGTGGTGCCCTATAGACCCCCCTAGGGACCCCCCTATAGACCCCCGTAGGAACCCCACAGTGCTGTGTTGCCCCATAGACCCACCCTAGGGACTCCCCTGGGGCTGGGATCCCCATAGACCCCCCCCTAGGGACCCCCCAGTGCTGTGGTGCCCTATAGACCCCCCTAGGGACCCCCTTGGGGTCGGGATCCCTGTAGGGACCCCCCTAGGGACCCTCCAGTGCTGTGGTGCCCTATAGACCCCCCTAGGGACCCCCCTGGGGTCGGGATCCCTGTAGGGACCCCCCTAGGGACCCCAGAGTGCTGTGGTGCCCTATAGACCCCATAGGTGGCTCCATAGAGTTGGGAGCCCCCATAGACCCCCCCTAGGGACCTCCGTAGGGCAGGGGTCCCTATAGACACCCATCAGGACCCCCATTGGCTGCGGTCCCCTCTAGACCCCAATAGGGACCCACAGAGGGCCAGTATCCCCTATAGACATCCCTCAGGACCTCCACTGGGCTGAAGTCCCCTAGAGGACACCCCATAGAGCTCCAGTCCCCTATAGACCCCCTACAGAGACCCCTATCAGGCTTGGACCTCAATAGGGCCCCGTTGGGACCCCCATATGACTGCAGACCCCCATAGGAACCCCTATAGGCTTGGAAGCCCTATAGACCTCCATAAAGAACCCCATAGGACTTGGATCCCCTATAGAGCCCCAGAGGTACCCCATAAGGCTGCAGTGCCCTGTAGACTCCCATGGGGACCTCCGTAGTGCCACGATCCTCCATAGGCTCCCAGAGGGATCCCTGTTGGGGCTGAGGTCCCCTATAGGCTCCTGTAGATCCTGGGTGCCTTATCCATCCCCATGGGGTTCCCCATAGGTCTGGGATCCTCTAGGAAGCCCCATAGGGATTCTTGGAAAACCTGATCCTCCTATGGACCTGCATAGGTGCCTTCCTGCCCTATAGACCTCTCCCAGTATCCCCCATAGGGCCTGGCTTCCCTTATAGACCCCCGTAGGGCCCAGATGCCCTGTAGATCCCCATAGGGGTTCCCACAGGGCCTGGATCCTCTGTAGACCCCTGTAGGCCCTCGATCACTTATAGATCCCCATACAGGGTCTAGGGCTCCCTGCAGATCCCCATAGGGTCTGGATCCCCCAAAGATCCCCGTGGGGATCCCCATAGGGCCTGGATCCCCTATACATCCCCCTGGGGACCTCCACAGGGTCTGGAGAACCTATAAATGCCCATAGGGATCACCATGGGGCCATGATCCCCTGTAGATCTCCACAGGGACCCCCATAAGGTCTGAACTACCTATAGATCTGGGGATCCCTATAGGCATCCTTATAGGGCCAGGGTCCCCTACAGACCACCCCTAGGGATCCCTATAGGGCTAGCATCCTCTGTAGACCCTGATAGGGACCTCTATGGGCTTGGGGATCCCCCGTATAC
The DNA here is from genome assembly GCA_027574665.1 of Rhynochetos jubatus. Classification (NCBI taxonomy): domain Eukaryota; kingdom Metazoa; phylum Chordata; class Aves; order Eurypygiformes; family Rhynochetidae; genus Rhynochetos; species Rhynochetos jubatus. The sequence continues at coordinate 61,589 of CM050684.1, read as the reverse complement.
CCCACAGGGCCAGACTGGCCCCGCCCCCATGGCCCCTATAGCACCCCCATAGGGGCCGTTGGTCTGCTGGTGATGTCACAGCCTGCTGGGAGGGTGGTGGCACCTCCTGGTCTGCCCCTGATGTCACTTCACGCCCGGCATCCAGCAGTGACATCACTTCCTCACCCAGTCATGACATCACTGCTTGGCCTGGGCCTGTCAGACATCCTGGTAAGTTGATGATGTCACTTCCTGGGACCTTGGTGACATCAGAGGTTGGTCAGGTCAGGCATGATCTTCCTGCTCTCTGAGTGGTGTCTCTTGCCCACTGGTGATGTCACTTCCTGGCCCTCTCATGTTGACTGCCTTCCGTCTCTGACATCATTCAGTGCCCGGTGATGACATCACGGCTGTGTCAGAGCCCCGCCCTCCACAACCCAGTACTAGCGGCTGTCCCATGTGATGGGGGGATGTTGGCTGATGACGACCCATGTTGACCCGTGTTGGCCCGTGTCATCCTCCATGGTCACTCCATGCCGACCCATGTCAGTCCGTGTTGACCCATGTTTGTTGACCCGTGTTGACCCATGTTGATCTGCACAAACCCGTGTTGACACAGGTCAGTCCGTGTTGACCCATGTTCCTTGACCCGTTTTGACCTATATGTTGACCCACGTTGACCCGTGTCGATCTACGTGGACCCGTGTCACTCTGTGTTGCTCCGCTTTGACCCGTGTTGACCCATGTAGGTCTGTGCTGACCCACGTTCACCTGTGACACTCCGTGTTGACCCAGCCAGTCTGTGTTAGCCAATGTTGATGCAGTGTTAAACCTTGCTGCCCCATGTTTATTGTCCCGTGTTAACCCATGTTGCTCTGTGGTGCTCCATTCTGACCCATGTAGACCTGTGTTGGTCCATGTTGTCCCGTGTCAACCTGTGTTGACCCATGTTGATTCAGTGTTGATCTGTGTTGACCCATGTTTTGTGGCCTGTGTTGGCCCACATCACTCCACGTCGACCCACATCAGTCTGTATTGACCAATGTTGACCCATGTTTGTTGACCCGTGTTGACCCATGTTGATCTGCACAAACCCATGTTGACCCATGTTGTCCTGTGTTGACCCGTGTCACTCCGTGTTTCTCCATTTTGACCCATGTGGACCTGTGTTGACCCATGTCAATCTGTGTTGACCCATGTTGATTTGCACTAACCCGTGTTGACCCATGTGGACCTGTGTTGACCCATGTTGACCTGTGTTGACCCGTGTCACTCTGTGTTTCTCCATTTTGACCCATGTGGACCTGTGTTGACCCATGTCAATCTGTGTTGACCCATGTTGATTTGCACAAACCCGTGTTGACCCATGTTGACCTGTGTTGACCCGTGTCACTCCGTGTTTCTCCATTTTGACCCACGCTGACATCACTCTGTACAGATTACCTCAGGGATGGCCATTGGTATGACCCAATGACTCACTACGAAGGTCCCCCCTGACCCCCGTAGGGGTGTTGGTCACTCACGGTCTCCCGGGAGTGACATCACTTTCACTGTGTTCTCAGCCCCCTGTGATGCCACACCCACCACTATGACATCACAGCTGCTCCCACAGCCTCACCCATCCCCCTAGCCCCTCCCTGCCTGGGCTTTCCCTCTATGGCATCACAGTCAGCACTGTGACATCACGGAGGGTGGTGTGACATCACGGAGGGTGGTATGACATCACTGTGTTTCCCACCATCCGGGGAATATGCCAACACCTTCGGGCGGTACCCGAATTCCTGGGTGCCCTGGGGAGGTGCCCGGACACCTGGATCCCTCCGGCGAGGGCGGGTGGTGGTGCCCAAGGGTTGGAGCTGGTGGAGCTGGTGGAGCTGAACTGATCTCCCCAGACATCTGGGTGCCCTGGGGGTGGGCGGGCTCTGGGCCCGTGGGTAGAGCCTGAGGGGAGGAGGTGCCCGGACGCCTGGGTCCTCCCGTGCCCGCGGCGTGGGTGGCACAGGGACTTCCAGGGCCCTGGACGCCTGGGTCCCACGGTCCTGGGCTCGGCATCGCAGGGACGGACCCGCGGCAGGTGAGGGGACCCAGGCGTCCGGGCACCCCTACACCCCCCCCCCAGTTTGCTGTCTTGAGGAACTAGGTCCCCCCTTCCCCCTCCATCAGGGGAGCCCGGCGTCCGGGCACCCCCCACCCCGTCTGCTCCCCCCCACCCAAGGGACCCAGGAGTCTGAGTGCACCCCGAGCTGTCAGGGGGACCCAGGCATCAGGTTGGGGGGTTATTGTAGGGGCTCCCCAAGGTCCCTCTTGTTCCAGGACCCCCCCACCCCCAAGTTTGTGCCATGGTGGACGAGGGTGACAGGGGACCTCACGGCCCCACCAGACTGGCACAGGTGAGTGGGACCCAGGCACCTTGGGGGGGGGACCCCACAGGCATCCGGGGGGGGGCCCCAGGAGCCGAGGGGGCCGCAGACGTACGGGGAGGGACCCAGGCAACTGGGGATGCCTCAACCCCAGTGGGGGTCCCGGGGGTCTGGGGGTGGGGGGAGTCCAGGCATTTGGGGGAGCCCCCACCCAGGGGAGCCAGGCATGCGGGTTCCCTGCCCCCACACTTGGCTGGGGGACCCAGACGTCCGGGCACCCCCTCCCCCGGCCCCACTGGCCCCAGGCCAGACCCTGGACTGGAATTAGGGCAGGGGGCGGGGAAAGGGAACCCAGGCGTCCTGGAGTCCTCGGCTCCCCTCCCCCCAGCGTGGGAAGGTTCCAGGGACCCGGCATCCCCTCCATCCCACCCCCCCCCAACCGCACCCCCCGAGGACACCCAGGGGTTTCCCCCGGGACTCGGGGGGGTGGAGCCTGGATGCCGGGGTCCCCCTGGACACTGGGGTCCCCCCCCGGACGCCTGGGTCCCCTGTGTTGCCCCACCCCCCTTTTCCTTCCCCCCCCCAGGCACAGTACCGCCGGGACCTGGAGGAGGAGCTCCGTGACCTCAGCAACCAGGTGGGCGGGGCCTTCCCGGGAGGGGCGTGGCCAGCACCTGTCAGTCGCAGCCTAGGCCCTCCCCCTCTCCATGGCTCTGGGACAGGCATGGTGGGGGCGGGGCATGGGGCTGTCCATCACCCTGGTGGGCGGGGCACTGAGCTGTCCATCATCCTGCTGGGCGGGGCATGGGGCTGTCCATCATCCTGGTAGGTGGTGCATGGAGATGTCCATCACCGTGCTGGGCGGGGCACTGAGCTGTCCATCATCCTGTTGGGCGGGGCGTGGGGCTGTCCATCACCCTGGTAGGTGGTACATGGAGATGTCCGTCACCCTGGTGGGCAGGGCACTGAGCTGTCCATCATCCTGCAGCGCTGGGCATGGGACAGTCAATCACCCCTGGTGGGCGGGGCACTGAGCTGTCCATCATCCTGGTGGGTGGGGCAGGGGGCTGTCAATCACCCCTGGTGGGCGGGGCACTGAGCTGTCCATCATCCTGCTGGGCGGGACATGGGACTGTCCCTTCCTTGGCAGGTGGCGGTGCTGGGGCGGAGCCTGGCGGCAGAGAGGGGGCGGAGCCTGGCGGCAGGCGGGGCCCTGCGGGCGCTGGAGATAGCAGTAGGCGGAGCTCAGGCCCGGATGGGCGGAGCCTGTCGGGCACGAGACCGGGCGGGAGAGCGCCTGCGTCAGCAGCAGGTGGGTGGGGTCAGGGCGGGGTCTGGACCGGAGAAGGGGCGGAGCCTTCGGCTGGGTCAGTCCGGGTAGGGGGCGTGGCTGGGGTGGAATCTGAGGGGGTTGGGGGCTAAGGATGGGCGTGGTTAGAGGAGGCGTGGCCTATGAAGAGGGCGGGGATTAGGAGAGTGGGTGGGGCGTCGGTAGGATGGGCAGGGCTGATGCCTGGGCTGGGGGCAGGGCCTTCTGGGTGGGTGTGGCCTTTCCACTCCCGGGGGCGTCCCCCTTACGCAGCCCCTCCCCCAGGAGGCGGGGCACACGCTGTGGGCAGAGCTGGAGGCAGCACGGGCTGCCCGGGCAGGGGCGGAGCTCCGCGCGCAGGAGGCGGAGTCACAGCTTCACGCCAGGGAAGCAGAGCTGGAGCGGCTGCGGCAGGTGGGCGGGGCTAAGGCGAGGGGTGGGGCTAAGGGAACCTGGGGGTGGGGCTAATGGAGCTCAGGGCGGGGCTCTGCAAGACAAGGGGTGGGCCTATTGGACACATTGGCAGGCCTAAAAGGCGGGAGGGCGGGGCTAAGGACCAATGGGGCGGGGCTATTGAGTGGATCTAGGGGTGAGGTGTGTTGTGGTGGGCGGAGCTTCCCGAGGGGCGTGTCCAGTCCGACCCCTCCCCCAGGCGGTGGCGGCGGCCCAGCATGCCCGGCGGCGGGCGGAGCGGGAGCGTGATGACATGGCTGCCCACGTGACCCACCCACCCAGCCCCACGTGAGTGCCCGCCCCTCCCTGGCCACGCCCACAGCCCTATATATGTCCTCTATAGGGCATCCCTATAGCTCCTCCTTTATAGCCCCCGTGGCACATCCCCTATAGCCCCCGTGGACTGTCCCTTATAGTCCCCGTGTCCCTATAGCCCCCAGGGTGTGTCCCCTATAGTGCCCACAGCACAGCCCCTATAGACCCATATAGGTCCCCTATAGACCTCACAACACAGCCCCTATAGCCCCCACAGCACAGCCCCTATAGCCCCTAGTGTGTCCCCTATAGCCCCCATGGACTGTCCCTTATAGACCCCAGGTCCCTATAGCCCCCAGGGTGTGTCCCCTATAGACGCCACAGCACAGCCCCTATAGACCCCGTGGACTGTCCCTTATAGACCCCATGTCCCTATAGCACAGCCCCTATAGACCCATATAGGTCCCCTATAGACCCCACAGCACAGCCCCTATAGTCCCCACAGCACAGCACAACCCCTATAGACCCCACAGCACAGCCCCTATAGACCCCACAGCGCAGCACAGCCCCTATAGACCCCACAGCACAGCCCCTATAGACCCCACAGCGCAGCACAGCCCCTATAGACGCCACAGCACAGCCCCTATAGACCCCGTGGACTGTCCCTTATAGACCCCATGTCCCTATAGCACAGCCCCTATAGACCCATATAGGTCCCCTATAGACCCCACAGCACAGCCCCTATAGTCCCCACAGCACAGCACAACCCCTATAGACCCCACAGCACAGCCCCTATAGACCCCACAGCGCAGCACAGCCCCTATAGACCCCACAGCACAGCCCCTATAGCCCCATATAGGTCCCCTATAGACCCCACAGCACAGCACAGCCCCTATAGACCCCACAACACAGCCCCTATAGCCCCATATAGGTCCCCTATAGTCCCCACAGCGCAGCACAGCCCCTATAGACCCCACAGCACAGCCCCTATAGCCCCATATAGGTCCCCTATAGTCCCCACAGCGCAGCACAGCCCCTATAGTCCCCACAGCGCAGCCCCTATAGTCCCATATAGGTCCCCTATAGTCCCCACAGCGCAGCACAGCCCCTATAGACCCCACAGCGCAGCCCCTATAGCCCCATATAGGTCCCCTATAGACCCCACAGCGCAGCACAACCCCTATAGACCCCACAGCACAGCCCCTATAGCCCCATATAGGTCCCCTATAGTCCCCACAGCGCAGCACAGCCCCTATAGACCCCACAGCGCATCCCCCATAGCCCCTAGTGTGTCCCCTATAGCCCCCATGGACCGTCCCCTATAGCCCCCGGGGTGTGTCCCCTATAGCCCCCATGGACCGTCCCCTATAGCCCCCGGGGTGTGTCCCCTATAGCCCCCAAGCGCAGCCCCTCTAGCCTCCCCCTCCCCTGGCGTGTCCCCCACAGCCCTCCCCCCCCACCCCCCCCGCGGTCCCCATGTGTCCTCCCCCCCCGGCGTCCCCCCGCTCCCCCTGCAGCCCCTATAGCGGCTATGGGTGCAGGGGGGGCCGGGACCCCGGGGGGCTGCAGGCGGCGCTGGCAGAGCTGCGGGAGCACAACCGGGGGCTGCAGCAGCGCCTGCACCAGCGGCAGGCCCAGGTCAGCGGCGCCTGTGGGGCACACGGCGGGGGGGCACCTATGGGGGGCACCCATGGGGGGCAGGAGAGCACCGATGGGGCGCGTGGGGCACCCGGAGGGGGGATGGGGGGCACACGTAGAGGGGAGGACATATAGGGGGGACGTGTGGGGCGCGTGGGAGGAACTCGGGGGGGATGTGGGGTGCGTGGGTGGGGCATCTGGGGGGGTATAGGGGGAATGTGGGGGGGACACGGGGGCGCCATGGGAGAGCTAAGGCGGGAGGTATGGGGGCACCTATGGGCACGGGGGGGGGATGTGGGGGACGTGAGGGTGCCTATGGGGCAGCGGGGTGGGGGGGGGGGTGGGACGAGGGGGTATGTATGGATGTGCTGTGGGTGCTGTGGGTGCTGTGGGTGCAGGTGTGCGTGCTGTGGGTGCTGTGGGTGCTGTGGGTGCAGGTGTGGGTGCCGTGGGTGCTGTGGGTGCTGTGGGCAATGTGTGGGTGCTGTGGGTGCAGGTGTGCGTGCTGTGGGTGCTGTGGGTGCTGTGGGCAATGTGTGGGTGCTGTGGGTGCAGGTGTGGGTGCTGTGGGTGCTGTGGGCAATGTGTGGGTGCTGTGGGTGCAGGTGTGCGTGCTGTGGGCACTGTGTGGGTGCTGTGGGTGCAGCTCTGGGTGCTGTGGGTGCTGTGGGTGCCGCAGGCACTGTGTGGGTGCAGCTGTGGGTGCAGCTGCAGGTGCTGTGGGTGCTGTGGGTGCTGTGGGTGCTGCGGGCACTGTGTGGGTGCTGTGGGTGCAGCTGTGGGTGCTGTGGGTGCCATGGGTGCCGCAGGCACTGTGTGGGTGCAGCTGTGGGTGCAGCTGCAGGTGCTGTGGGTGCTGTGGGTGCTGTGGGTGCTGCGGGCACTGTGTGGGTGCTGTGGGTGCTCTGGGTGCTCTGGGTGCAGCTGTGGGTGCTGTGGGTGCTGCTCTGGGGGCACTTGTGGATGCTCTGGGTGCAGCTGTGGGTGCTATGGGTGCTGGTGTAGGTGCTGTGGGTGCAGGTGTGGGTGCCGTGGGTACTGTGTGGGTGCTGTGAGTGCTGTGGGTGCAGGTGTGGGTGCTGTGGGCACTGTGTGGGTGCTGTGAGTGCTGTGGGTGCAGGTGTGGGTGCCGCGGGAACTGTGTGGGTGCTGTGGGTGCAGCTGTGGGTGCAGCTGTGGGTGCTGTGGGCACTGTGTGGGTGCTGTGGGTGCTGTGGGTGCAGCTGTGGGTGCAGCTGTGGGTGCTGTGGGCACTGTGTGGGTGCTGTGGGTGCTGTGGGTGCTGTGGGCACTGTGTGGATGCTGTGAGCACTGTGTGGGTGCTGTGGGTGCAGGTGTGGGTGCCGTGGGCACTGTGTAGGTGCTGTGGGTGCAGCTGTGGGTGCAGCTGTGGGTGCTGTGGGCACTGTGTGGGTGCTGTGGGTGCTGTGGGTGCTGTGGGAACTGTGTGGGTGCTGTGGGTGCTGCTGTGGGTGCTGTGGGTGCTGCAGGCACGGTGTGGGTGCTGTGGATGCTGTGGGTGCTGCGGGCACTGTGTGGGTGCTGCGAGCACTGTGTGGGTGCTGTGGGTGCTGCTGTGGGTGCTGCTGTGGGTGCTGCAGGCACTGTGTGGGTGCCGCGGGCACTGTGTCGGTGCTGTGGGTGCTGCTGCGGGTGCTGTGGGTGCCGCGGGCACAGTGTGGGTGCTGCGGGTGCTGCGGGCACTGTGTGGGTGCTGTGGGTACTGTGTGGGTGCAGCTGTGGGTGCTGCTGTGGGGGCTGTGGGTGCCGCAGGCACTCTGTGGGTGCTGTGGGTGCTGCGAGCACTGTGTGGGTGCTGTGGTGGGTGCTGTGGGTGCTGTGGGTGCCGCAGGCACTGTGTGGGTGCTGTGGGTGCTGTGGGTGCCGCGGGCGCTGACCCCCGTGGGTGCCCCCGTTGGGTGCAGGTGGAGGAGCTGCGGCAGGCGCTGGCGGGCGCCGGGGCGCGGGCGCTGGAGGCGGCGGGGGCGAGGACCCAGCTGGAGCAGGAGCAGCGGGTGCTGCAGGGGTGGCTGCAGCGCCTCAGGGTGCCCCCGGGCCCCGCCGAGGCCGCCCTGCGCGCCCGCTGCCTGCACCTCCAGGAGCTCCTGCACCGCGAGGCCGGGTGAGCCGGGGACACCGCGTGCTCCTGGGTGGCCCCAGGGTGGTCCTAGATGGTCCCAGGGGGACCCCAGGGTGGTCTGGGGAGGTTTCAGGGTGGTCCAAGGTGGCTCCAGGGAGACCCCAGGGTGGCCCCAGGGTGGTCCTAGATGGTCCCAGGGTGACCCCAGGGTGGTCTGGGGAGGTCTCAGGGTGGTCCAAGGTGGCCCCAGCGGGACCCCAGGGTGGCCCCAGGGTGGTCCTAGATGGTCCCAGGGTGGCCCGTGGTGACCCCAGGGCGGTCTGGGGAGGTTTCAGGGTGGTCCAAAGTGGCTCCAGGGAGACCCCAGGGTGGTCCTAGATGGTCCCAGGGGGACCCCAGGGTGGTCTGAGGAGGTTTCAGGGTGGTCCAAGGTGGTCCCTAGATGGTCCCGTGGTGGCCCCAGGATGGTCTTGGGTGGCCCCAGGGTGGTCCAAGGTGGCTCCAAGGGGACCCCAGGGTGGCCCCAGGGTGGTCCTAGATGGTCCCAGGGTGACCCCAGGGTGGTCTGGGGAGGTCTCAGGGTGGTCCAAGGTGGCCCCAGGGGGACCCCAGGGTGGCCCCAGGGTGGTCCTAGATGGTCCCAGGGTGGCCCGTGGTGACCCCAGGGCGGTCTGGGGAGGTTTCAGGGTGGTCCAAAGTGGCTCCAGGGAGACCCCAGGGTGGTCCTAGATGGTCCCAGGGGGACCCCAGGGTGGTCTGGGGAGGTTTCAGGGTGGTCCAAAGTGGCTCCAGGGAGACCCCAGGGTGGTCCTAGATGGTCCCAGGGGGACCCCAGGGTGGTCTGGGGAGGTTTCAGGGTGGTCCAAGGTGGCTCCAGGGGGACCCCAGGGTGGTCTGGGGAGGTTTCAGGGTGGTCCAAGGTGGCTCCAGGGGGACCCCAGGGTGGTCTGGGGAGGTTTCAGGGTGGTCCAAGGTGGCTCCAGGGGGACCCCAGGGTGGTCTGGGGAGGTTTCAGGGTGGCCCAAGGTGGCTCCAGGGTGGCCCCAGGGTGGTCTGGGGAGGTCTCAACGTGGCCCAAGATGGTCCCTAGATGGTCCCGTGGTGGCCCCAGGATGGTCTTGGGTGGCCCCAGGGTGGTCCAAGGTGGCTCCAAGGGGACCCCAGGGTGGCCCCAGGGTGGTCCTAGATGGTCCCAGGGTGGCCCGTGGTGACCCCAGGGTGGTCTGGGGAGGTCTCAGCGTGGTCCAAGATGGTCTCTAGGTGGTCCCATGATGACCCAGGTTGGCCCATGGTGACCCCATGGTGGCCCCAGGATGGTCTTGGGTGGCCCCAGGTGGTCCAAGGTGGCTCCAGGGCGACTCCAGGGTGGTCCAAGGTGGCTCCAGGGTGGTCCAGGGTGGCTCCAGGGGGACCCCAAGGTGGCCCCAGGGTGGCCCAAGATGGTCCTTAGACAGTCCCATGGTGGCCCCAGGATGGTCCAAGGTGGCCCCAGGGTGACCCCAGGGTGGCCCAAGGGTGGTCCCATAGTGACCCCAGGGTGGCCCCAGGGTGGTCTGGGGAGGTCTCAGGGTGGTCCCAGATGGTCCCTAGATGGCCCCAGGGTGACCCCGGTTGGCCCATGGTGACCCCAGGGTGGTCTTGGGTGGCTCTGGACGGCCCAGGGTGGCCCAAGGTGTCTCCATGGTGGCTCAAGGGTGGTCCAGGGTGGCCCCAGGGTATTTTTGGGTGGCCTCAGGGTGGTCCAAGGTGGCCCAGAGTGGTCCAAGATGGTCTCTAGACGGTCGTGGCACGACCCAGGTTGGCCCAAGGGTGGTCCAAGGTGGCTCCAGGATGGTCTTGGGTGACCCCAGGGTGGCCCAAGATGGTCCCAGGGTGTTCCAAGGTGGCCCAAGATGGTCCCTAGACAGTCCCGTGGTGGCCCCAGGATGGTCCAAGGTGGCCCCAGGGTGGTCCAAGGTGGCCCCAGGGGGACCCCAGGGTGGTCCGGGGAGGTCTCAGGGTGGCCCAAGATGGTCTCTAGGTGGCCCCAGGGTGACCCCGGTTGGCCCATGGTGACCCCAGGGTGGTCTTGGGTGGCCCGAGGTGGCTCCAAGTTGGCCCCATTGTTCCCGGCGTCCCCAGGGTGTCCCCGCTGGTGCTGCTGGATGCCGTGGGGCACCCTATGGGTGCTGCGAGGTGACATGGGGTACCCGCACACGCCGTGGGGTGACAGCAGGTCCCACGGGCCCCCCGAGGTGTCCCAGGATGCCCGTGGGCGCAGGGTGCTGGTGGCGCTGGGCCGAGCGGCGGGCGCCACGGGTCCCCCCGCGGGGCGCCGTGGGGTGACGCGGGGCACCCGTGGGTGCAGGGCGCGGGCGGCGCTGACGCGGGCGGCGCGGGCGGCGGGGCGGCGCCTGCGGGTGCTGCTGGCGGAGGCGGAGGAGCAGCGGTTGCTGGGGGAGCGCTACCGCCTGCAGGTGGGTGACGTCACCCGCGGGTGACATCACGGGGCGGGGGGGTGGGGTGTGACATCACGTGTGTGTCTCCCATGGGTTCCCCGGCCAGGTGGGGGACAGGGCGGGGGCGGAGGCGTGTCACCCCATGTGTCCCCGTGTGTCCTCGCGTCCCCGTGTCCCCCCGTCATCGTGTCCTCCTGCCCCATGTCCCCGTGTCCCCCCATGTCCCCCGCACCCCGTGTCCACCATCCCTATGCCCTGTGTCCCCATGTCCCCATGCCCCGTGTCACCGTGTCCCCCCACCCCCCATGTCCCTGTGTCCCCATGTCCCCATGCCCCGTGTCACCGTGTCCCCCCACCCCCCATGTCCCTGTGTCCCCATGTCCCCACACCTGATGCCACCATGACCCCATGACCCCACAGCCTATGTCCCCATGTCCCCATGTCCCCACCTTCCGTGTCCCCACGTCCCAACACTTGATGCCACCATGTCCCTGTGTCCCCATGACCCCATAAGTGGCCCCATGACCCCGTGCCCCGTGTCCCCATGTCCCACCACCTGATGCCACCACATCCCCATGTCCCCACACCTCATGTCCCCATGTCCCCACGCCACAGGTCCCATGTGTCCCCATGCCCCATGTCCCAACACTTGATGCCACCATGTCCCCATGACCGTGTGCCCCATGTCTCCATGTCCCACCATCTGATGCCACCATGTCCCCACGACTCCGTGCCCCATGTCCCTGTGTCCCACCACCTGATGCCACCACGTCCTCGTGTTCCCACACCCCATGTCCCCACCCCCCGTGTCCCCACCCCTCGTGTCCCCATGTCCCCACAGCACAGGTCCCATGTGTCCCCATGCCCCATGTGTCCCCATGTCCCAACACTTGATGCCACCATGTCCCCACCCCCCGTGTCCCCACACCTCGTGTCCCCATGTCCCCACAGCACAGGTCCCATGTGTCCCCATGCCCTGTGTCCCCGTGTCCCACCACCTGATGCCACCATGTCCCCATGACCCTGTGCCCCATGTCCCCATGTCCCACCACCTGATGCCACCATGTCCCCACGACCCCGTGCCCTGTGTCCCACCACCTGATGCCACCATGTCCCCACGACCCCGTGCCCCGTGTCCCCATGTCCCACCACCTGATGCCACCATGTCCCCACGACACCGTGTCCCCGTGTCCCACCACCTGATGCCACCACGTCCCCGTGTCCCCAACCCCCGTGTCCCCACACCTTGTGTCCCCATGTCCCCACAGCACAGGTCCCATGTGTCCGCATGCCCCATGTGTCCCCATGTCCCAACACTTGATGCCACCATGTCCCCACCCCCCGTGTCCCCACCCCTCGTGTCCCCATGTCCCCACAGCACAGGTCCCATGTGTCCCCATGCCCCATGTGTCCCCATGTCCCAACACTTGATGCCACCATGTCCCCACCCCCCGTGTCCCCACACCTCGTGTCCCCATGTCCCCACAGCACAGGTCCCATGTGTCCCCATGCCCTGTGTCCCCGTGTCCCACCACCTGATGCCACCATGTCCCCATGACCCTGTGCCCCATGTCCCCATGTCCCACCACCTGATGCCACCATGTCCCCACGACCCCGTGCCCTGTGTCCCACCACCTGATGCCACCATGTCCCCACGACCCCGTGCCCCGTGTCCCCATGTCCCACCACCTGATGCCACCATGTCCCCACGACACCGTGTCCCCGTGTCCCACCACCTGATGCCACCACGTCCCCGTGTCCCCAACCCCCGTGTCCCCACACCTCGTGTCCCCATGTCCCCACAGCACAGGTCCCATGTGTCCCCATGCCCCATGTGTCCCCATGTCCCAACACTTGATGCCACCATGTCCCCATGACCCCATGTCCCCACAACCTGTGTCCCCATGTCCCCACAGCACAGGTCCCATGTGTCCCCATGCCCCGTGTCCCTGTGTCCCACCACCTGATGCCACCATGTCCCCATGACCCTGTGCCCCATGTCCCCATGTCCCACCACCTGATGCCACCATGTCCCCACGACACCGTGTCCCCGTGTCCCACCACCTGATGCCACCACGTCCCCGTGTCCCCACCCCCCATGTCCCCACACCTCGTGTCCCCATGTCCCCACAGCACAGGTCCCATGTGTCCCCATGCCCTGTGTCGCCATGTCCCACCACTTGATGCCACCATGTCCCCATGACCCCATGCCCCGTGTCCCCATGTCCCACCACCTGATGCCACCATGTCCCCATGACCCCATGCCCCGTGTCCCCGTGTCCCACCACCTGATGCCACCATGTCCCCACGACCCTGTGCCCCGTGTCCCCGTGTCCCACCACCTGATGCCACCATGTCCCCACGACACCGTGTCCCCGTGTCCCACCACCTGATGCCACCACGTCCCCGTGTCCCCACCCCCCGTGTCCCCGCAGGCGCAGGCCAGCGAGGCGGCGGGGCGGGCGCTGGCGGAGCGGGTGGCCGCGGTGGCCGCGGGGACGGCCCGTGCCCAGGCCCAGGGCCACCACCTGCGCCGGGCGCTGGAGGCCGTCGGGGACGGGGCCGTGGCCACCGCGCGCCACGTGGCCGCCCTGCGGGCTCTCCTCAGGTGGGGACCGGCACCTACGCCCCCGCGGGACCCCGTGGGCCCCTATAGCACCCTACGGGCTCCTTATAGCCCCATATGGGCCTCTATGGCTCCCTGTGTTGCTGTGTGGGCCCCTCCAGCACCCCTATAGCCCCCCCATAGCCCCCCCGTACCTCCCCCCAGGGCCCCTATAGTTCCCTATATGTCCCTGCAGCGCCCTATAGCTCCTATAGGTCACTTATAGTTCTCCTGTTGCCATCCTGTGGGCCCCTATAGCACCCTATGTGCCCCTATAGCACCCTATAGCTGCCTATAGTTTATTTATAGCTCTCTTCTAGCCCCCTCCCCCCCCCCCCCGGACACCTATAGCTCCCTCTGTAACCCCCTATGGGCCCCTATTGCCACCTCTGGTACCCTATAGCCTCTCACCGGTGCCTATAGCACCGCCCCAGCCCCCTATAGCTCCCTCTGTGCCCCTATAGCCCTCCATAGCACCCTACGGCTCTTCATGGCAGCGTTGCAGCCCCGCCCTGGCAGTTTTACGGTGCCCTATAGCCCCCACAGCCCCCTATATCCCCCCCAGCCCCCTATAGCCCCCACAGCCCCCTACAGACCCCCCAGCCCCCTATAGCCCCCACAGCCCCCTACAGACCCCCACAGCCCCCTATATCCCCCACAGTCCCCTATATCCCCCACAGCTCCCTATACATCCCACAGCCCCCTATAGCCCCCACAGCCCCCTATATCCCCCACAGCCCCCTATAGACCCCCACAGCCCTCTATAGCCCCCGCAGCCCCCTATAGACCCCGCAACCCCCTACAGAACCCCCCAGCCCCCTATAGACCCCCACAACCCCCTATAGCCCTCACAGCCCCCTATAGACCCCCACAGCCCCCTATAGCCCCCCACAGCCCTCTATAGCCCCCGCAGCCCCCTATAGACCCCGCAACCCCCTACAGAACCCCCCAGCCTCCTATAGACCCCCACAACCCCCTATAGACCCCCACAGCCCCCTATAGCCCCCACAGCTCCCTATAGCCCCCACAACCCCCTATAGACCCCCACAGCCCCCTATAGCCCCCACAGCTCCCTATAGCCCCCACAGCCCCCTATAGACCCCCACAGCTCCCTATAGCCCCCACAGCCCCCTATAGACCCCCCCAGCCCCCTGCAGCCCCCACAGCCCCCTATAGACCCCCATGCACCCCAGTAGTACCATACAGCCCCCACAGTCCCCCCCAGCCCCCTATAGACCCCTACAGCCCCCACAACACCCTATAGACCCCCACAACCCCCTACAGCCCCCACAGCCCCCTATAGACCCCCATGCACCCCAGTAGTACCATACAGCCCCCACAGCCCCCCCAGCCCCCTATAGACCCCCCCAGCCCCCTACAGCCCCCACAGCCCCCTATAGACCCCCATGCACCCCGGTAGTACCATACAGCCCCCACAGTCCCCCCCACCCCCTATAGCCCCCCCGTGGCCCACAGTACCATAGAGCCCCTTTAGGCCCCTATGGATCTGGGGGAGTCTATATGGGGCAGGGGGGGGGCTTTATGGGATGGGGGGGTCTGGGAGGGCTGTATGGGGCATTATGGGATGGTGGGGGGGTCTGGGGGGCTGTATGGGGCATTATGGGGTGGTGGCGAGGGGGGGGGCTCTGGAGGGGCTGTATGGGGCATTATGGGATAGTGGGGGGCTGTATGGGGTCAGGGGCGTTATGGGATGGTGGGAGGGGGTCTGGGGGGCTGTATGGGGCTTTATGGGATGGGGGGGGGCTGTATGGGGCCAGGGGCATTATGGGATAGTGGGGGGCTCTGAGGGGGGTGTATGGGGCTTTACGGGATAGTGGGGGGGGCTGGGGGGCTGTATGGGGCATTATGGGATAGTGGGGTCTGTATGGGGTCAGGGGCATTATGGGATAGTGGGGGGCTCTGAGGGGGGTGTATGGGGTATTATGGGATAGTGGGGGGCTGTATGGGGTCAGGGGCATTATGGGATGGTGGGAGGGGGTCTGGGGGGCTGTATGGGGCTTTATGGGATGGGGGGGGGCTGTATGGGGCCAGGGGCATTATGGGATAGTGGGGGGCTCTGAGGGGGGTGTATGGGGCTTTACGGGATAGTGGGGGGGGCTGGGGGGCTGTAAGGGGCATTATGGGATAGTGGGGGGCTGTATGGGGTCAGGAGCATTATGGGATGGCGGGAGGAGGTCTGGCGGGCCGTATGGGGCTTTATGGGATAGTGGCCGGGGGGGGGCTCTGGAGGGGCTCTGTGGGGCATTATGGGATGGTGGGGGGCTCTGGAGGGGCTCTGTGGGGCATTATGGGATGGTGGGGGGCTCTGAGGGGGCTGGAGGGGGTCAAGCGGGCTGTAGGATAGTGGGGGGCTGTATGGAGCCAGAGGGATTCTGTGGCAGCGGCGTGTTCGGGGGGGCTGTATGGGGGCAGGGGGACTGTGGGAGGGTGGGGGACTCTGTGGGGCCCCCCCCCCCAAATCCTCCCTGGCTGCCCCCAGGTGCGACCCGCTGACGCTGTCCCGCACGGTGCGCCGCATGCTGCGGGAGGAGGAGGAGGAGAGCGAGGACAGCGAGGGCAGCCAGGACAGCGGGTCCCCCCCCTGGACCCCCGGGGACCCCCTCGAAACAGCCCCCTGCTCACGGGGGGGCCTCCAAACCACCCCCAAGGAGCCTCGCCAAAAGGCTGCTGGTCCTGGGGGTGGCCTGGAAACCGCTCCCAGCCCAGGGGGTGGTCTCGAAAATGCCCCCAGCGCTGGGGGGGACCCTTGAAACCACCCCCCATCTGGGGGGGACACACGCCCCACACCCCCCCTCAAACCCACCCCTGAGAGTGCCTTCCGGAGCTGCCCCCCACCCCCAGCACTAGGGGCGGGGCTTATGGGGGTGGGGCTCTGTCGGGGGTGGGGCTTGTTGGGGTGGGGCTGGTTGGGGGCGGGGCTTTCCCACGCTCATTAAAGTGCCTTTAAGATGGGTCTGCCCCTTGCGTGACCCTGGGGGGGGGGGGCTCAAAACACCCCCAGACCCTTGGAACTCCCCAAAGCACTACTTGGGGGGGGGGGGGGGTCTTGAAACCCTCCCCAAATCCCTTTTGGGGAGACCCCAACCCCCCCAAACCACATTTTGTGGGGGGGGGGGTCACAAAATGCTCCGGAGCCCCAGGGCTGGGGGAGGGGGGGCTTGAAACACCCCAAAACCTTCTGGGGGGAGCTCGAAACCGTCTATCCAACGGGGGGGGGAAGTCTCAACACCCCCCCCCAAACCCCTTCCCTATGTGGGAGGGGCCATGAAAGACCCCAAAACCTTTTGGTGAGGGGGGGGCTGGAAGCCCCCTTTACCCCAATTTGGGGGGGGGGGCGCTTCACCTCCCCAACCCCTTACACCGAGGCCTTTAAAACACCACGGGGGGGCCTTGAAACAGCCCAAACCCGATCGGGGGTGGGGGCTGGGGCTTGAAACAGCCCAAATTCGGTGGGGGGGGGAGGGGGAGGGGGCTTGAAACAGCCCAAACCCGGTCGGGGGGGGTGGGGGGGCCCTTGAAACAGCCCAAACCCGGTCGGGGGGGCCCTTGAAACAGCCCAAACCCGGTCCGGGGGGGCCTTGAAACAGTCCAAACCCGGTCCGGGGGGGCCTTGAAACAGCCCAAACCCGGTCGGGGGGGGTGGGGGGGCCCTTGAAACAGCCCAAACCCGGTCCGGGGGGGCCTTGAAACAGCCCAAACCCGGTCGGGGGGGGTGGGGGGGCCCTTGAAACAGCCCAAACCCGGTCCGGGGGGGCCTTGAAACAGCCCAAACCCGGTCCGGGGGGGCCTTGAAACAGCCCAAACCCGGTCGGGGGGGGCCTTGAAACAGCCCAAACCCGGTCCGGGGGGGCCTTGAAACAGCCCAAACCCGGTCGGGGGGGGCCTTGAAACAGCCCAAACCCGGTCCGGGGGGGCCTTGAAACGCCCGGGGGTGAGGGGCGGAGCTCGCCTGGCCAATGACAGCGCACCATGCAAATGAAGGCCGGGGCTCCGCCCACCGCGGCGGCTCAGCCAATGAGGAGAAAGGGGCCGGGCCTGGGTGGGAGGGGTGTACGCTACGCCCTCTCGGCGGCTGAGGAAGCCAATGAGGAGGTGGCCAGGGGCGGGGCGCGCTACTCTCGCAGACTCTCGCGAGAGTCGCGGAGGGCGGAGGGGGGGCGGCGGCGGCGGGATGGGAGCGCCGAGGTGAGGCCGCGCCCGGGCCGGGGGCACCGGCCCCGGGAGGGGGGGGGGGGGGAGATGGGGATGGGGATGGGGTGTCCGGCCCCGGGGGTCTCCGGGCGCGCCCCTTCTGGCCCCCTGTTAGCGGCCGTGCCCCCCCCGCGGGGCCCCTAGCAACGGCCCTGCCCCCTCGTGACGTCATCTGCCCCCCCCCCCCCCCATCCCGGGGGAGTCCTGGTGCTGCCCCCCCCCCCCCGGTGTCCCGGGGATGGGGGGGGTCACTTGGAGGTCTGGGGGGGGGGTCACTTGGAGGTCTGAGGGGGGCACGAGGGACTCGGGGGGAGGGGGCTGCTGGGACTTTGGGGGTCCCGGGGGCGGGGGGGAGCTCGGGGGGTGGGGGGGCTCTGGGGCAGCTTGAGGGTGGGTCTGGGGGCGAAGCCGGGCCTGGGGGGCGCATCGGGGGATCAGCAGGGGGGAATGGGGAGGAGGGGGGGGGGGGGGGCTGGGCTGGCTGGGGGGCAATTGGGGGGCTGAGCGCCTGGCTGCAGGGCCCGCATGAAGCGGGGGGGGGGGGGGTGGGGGGCGGATTTCGGTGGGACAAGCTCGTCACCCCCCGACCCACCCACCCCCCCCCCCACGCTGTGCCCCCCCAGATGCCCCGTCACTGCTCTGCTGCCGGCTGCTGCACCCGCGACACCCGGGAGACCCGCAACCGAGGCATCTCCTTCCACCGGTGGGTGCCCCCCCCCACAACGGGGGGCAGGGTGTGCCCCCCCCCGAGTGGTGTGGCCCCGGAGCTCTGCCCTGGGCTGTGATTTGGGTGGTTTCTCACCTTTTTCGTGCTTTATCTGCCCCGCCCCCCACTTCTAGCGATGGGCTGGCCCAGCTGTGGCCCCCCCCCCCAGCAGTGGTGTGCCCCCCCAGCAGTGATGTGCCCCCCCCAGCAGTGGTGTGCCCCCCTCACCCCCAGCAGTGGTGTGCCCCAGATGTGCCCCCTCACCCCACCCCAGCAGTGGTGTGCCCCAGGTGTGCCCCCCCCGCAATGATGTGTCCCAGATGTGCCCCCCCAGCAGTGGTGTGCCCCCCCCTCCCTCCCAGCAGTGGTGTGCCCCAGGTGTGCCCCCCCCAGCAATGGTGTGCCCCAGATGTGCCCCCCCCCAGCAGTGGTGTGCCCCAGATGTGCCCCCTCACCCCCCCCCCAGCACTGGTGTGTCCCAGCTGTGGCCC
This sequence comes from Rhynochetos jubatus, assembly GCA_027574665.1. NCBI lineage: Eukaryota > Metazoa > Chordata > Aves > Eurypygiformes > Rhynochetidae > Rhynochetos > Rhynochetos jubatus. The sequence goes on along the minus strand of CM050684.1, from coordinate 43,063 downwards.
CCCCCCCCAGCAGTGATGTGCCCCCCTCCCAGCAGTGGTGTGCCCCAGATGTGCCCCCCCCAGCAGTGGTGTGTCCCAGCTGTGGCCCTCCCCCCCAGCAGTGGTGTGCCCCCCCCAGCAGTGGTGTGCCCCAGATGTGCCCCCCCCCACCCCCCCAGCAGTGGTGTGTCCCAGCTGTGGCCCCCCCCCCCAGCAGTGGTGTGCCCCCCCCAGCAGTGGTGTGCCCCAGGTGTTGCCCCCCCAGCAATGGTGTGCCCCAGATGTGCCCCCCCAGCAGTGGTGTGCCCCAGGTGTGCCCCCCCCCGCAGCAATGGACTCTTCCCGGTGTCGGGCTCCCCTCCCCGCAATGGTTTTTCCCAGCTCTGTGTCCCCCCCCCCCCTCCCCCCCGGTTTGGACTGGGTGTGCCCCCCTCCCTCCCCATTTTCGGAATGGTTTAACCCCCCACCCTTCACCTGGGCCTCCCCGGACCGTTCCATTTGCAGTACACGGGGGGGGGTGGCACCCCTCTAACCCTGCAGCGAACGGCCTGGGGGGGGGGGGGGTGGGATTTGAGGCCACCAGCTCACAGCTGACTCCTTCCTCGCCCCCCCCCCCCGCCCCCCAGGCTGCCCAAGAAGGACAACCCGCGGCGGGCGCTGTGGCTGGAGAACAGCCGGCGGCGGGATGCGAGCGGGGAGGGCCGCTGGGACCCGGCCTCCAAGTACATCTACTTCTGCTCCCAGCACTTCGAGAAGAGCTGCTTCGAGATAGTCGGCTTCAGGTAGCTAACGAGGCCCTTAATGAGGCGCTTAACGAGGCGGCGGCGCCCGCCCCCTCCCCCCCCCAGTCCCTGCACAGAACTGGTCCAGTTAATTAACAGCACCCCCCTATTTTGATTGAAGATGGACCGCCCCAGCCTGGGGATCGACCTGTGACCCCCCCACACACCCCCCCACTGTGGGTTGAAATGGTTTGCTCTGACCCCTTCCCCCCCACCCCCGCCATGCCTCAGTTTCCCCAGTGCTGCTGGGGGGGGGCCTGGGTCTTTGGGGGGGTATGCATCACCCTGAAATACCCCCCCAAGGCTTTTTGGGGGGACACCCGCCCCGCAGTCCTGTTTTGGGGTGCACAGACCACCCCCTGGAGCTTTGGGGGGGTATGCATCACCCTGAAATACCCCCCCAAGGCTTTTTGGGGGGACACCCGCCCCGCAGTCCTGTTTTGGGGTGCACAGACCACCCCCTGGGTCTTTGGGGGGGGTATGCATCACCCTGAAATACCCCCCCCAAGGCTTTTTGGGGGGATACCCGCCCCACAGTCCTGTTTTGGGGTGCACAGACCACCCCCTGGGTCTTTGGGGGGGGTATGCATCACCCTGAAATACCCCCCCCAAGGCTTTTTGGGGGGATACCCGCCCCACAGTCCTGTTTTGGGGTGCACAGACCACCCCCTGGGTCTTTGGGGGGGGTATGCATCACCCTGAAATACCCCCCCCAAGGCTTTTTGGGGGGACACCCGCCCCGCAGTCCTGTTTTGGGGTGCACAGACCACCCCCTGGAGCTTTGGGGGGGTATGCATCACCCTGAAATACCCCCCCCCAAGGCTTTTTGGGGGGACACCCGCCCCGCAGTCCTGTTTTGGGGTGCACAGACCACCCCCTGGAGCTTTGGGGGGGGTATGCATCACCCTGAAATACCCCCCCCAAGGCTTTTTGGGGGGACACCCGCCCCACAGTCCTGTTTTGGGGTGCACAGACCACCCCCTGGGTCTTTGGGGGGGTATGCATCACCCTGAAATACCCCCCCCAAGGCTTTTTGGGGGGACACCCGCCCCGCAGTCCTGTTTTGGGGTGCACAGACCACCCCCTGGAGCTTTGGGGGGGTATGCATCACCCTGAAATACCCCCCCCCAAGGCTTTTTGGGGGGACACCCGCCCCGCAGTCCTGTTTTGGGGTGCACAGACCACGCCCTGGAGCTTTGGGGGGGTATGCATCACCCTGAAATACCCCCCCCAAGGCTTTTTGGGGGGACACCCACCCCACAGTCCTGTTTTGGGGTCCACAGACCACCCCCTGGGTCTTTGGGGGGGTATGCATCACCTTCAAATACCCCCCCCAAGGCTTTTTGGGGGGACACCCGCCCCACAGTCCTGTTTTGGGGTGCACAGACCACCCCCTGGGTCTTTGGGGGGGTATGCATCACCCTGAAATACCCCCCCCCAAGGCTTTTTGGGGGGACACCTGCCCCGCAGTCCTGTTTTGGGGTGCACAGACCACCCCCTGGAGCTTTGGGGGGGTATGCATCACCCTGAAATACCCCCCCCAAGGCTTTTTGGAGGGACACCCGCCCCACAGTCCTGTTTTGGGGTGCACAGACCACCCCCTGGGTCTTTGGGGGGATATGCATCACCCTGAAATACCCCCCCCAAGGCTTTTTGGGGGGACACCTGCCCCGCAGTCCTGTTTTGGGGTGCACAGACCACCCCCTGGAGCTTTGGGGGGGGTATGCATCACCCTGAAATACCCCCCCCCCCAAGGCTTTTTGGGGGGACACCCGCCCCGCAGTCCTGTTTTGGGGTGCACAGACCACCCCCTGGGTCTTTGGGGGGGTATGCATCACCCTGAAATGCCCCCCCCAAGGCTTTTTGGGGGGACACCCGCCCCGCAGTCCTGTTTTGGGGTGCACAGACCACCCCCTGGATCTTTGGGGGGGTATGCATCACCCTGAAATACCCCCCCCAAGGCTTTTTGGGGGGACACCCGCCCCACAGTCCTGTTTTGGGGTCCACAGACCACCCCCTGGAGCTTTGGGGGTACCCCCCCCCCAAATGTACCCCCCTTTGCCCCCAGCATTTACCCTCAGGGCTTTAGGTCCCCCAAGGCATTTTGGAGACCCCCCCCCAAAGCTTTTGAGGTTCCCCAAAGTTTTCCCTAGAGTTTGGGGGTACCCCAGGGCTTTTGGGGACCACCCTAGGGCTGGGGAGCGCCCCCAGGACCCTGGGGCCTCTGTGGGTTTTGGGACACCCCGAGGACACCCGTGGGGCAGCCTGGGGATCCCCCGCCCCCCCCCCCCCAAGGGCCTTTGCGCCCCCTCCCCTCCCCCCAGGTGCCCGGTGCTGTGCCCTGACCCCCCATTTTCCCCCCACCCTGGCCCCCCCTCCCCTCCCAGTGGCTACCACCGTCTCAAGGAAGGGGCCGTGCCCACCGTCTTCGAGTTGGCCTCCCCCAGACCCCCCCGGGCCACCAAGCCGAAGCCCCTCCCACTGGAGAGTGACACCCCAAAGCCCCCTCGGGCCACCAGAAGGTGGAGGTGAGTCACCGGGGGGGGGGGTGGGGGGGTGACACAGGACGCCACTGGGGTGACACAGGACGCCTCTCCTCTTTTCTCCTTGCAGGCAGGACCCCCCCCCTTCCCCACCGGACCCCCCCTTCACCGCCGACGTCTCCTGCTTCCCCCGGGAAGGCGAAGACCCCGGCGCCCCCCCCGCCGGTGACCACGGGGGCGTCCCGGCCCTTCCTGGCCCTTCGGGTGCCCGCGGTCCCCTCCCAGACAGTCTTTTGGTGGCCACGGGGGATGAAGAAGCCACGACCGCCCCATCTCTCCCGGATGGTGACCCCCCGGTGCCCCCCCGTCCCGTCTCCCCCTCCCTGTACATGTTACGGCTTCCCCCCCCGGCCGGGGCGTACATCCAGAGCGAGCACAGCTACCAGGTGGGCAGCGCCCTGCTCTGGAAACGTCGCGCCGAGGCCGCCCTCGACGCTCTCGATAAAGCCCAACGGCAGCTCCAGGCGTGTAAACGACGGGAGCAGCGGCTGCGGCTTCGCGTTGGGGAGCTGCAGCGGGAACGACGGGGTCCGTCGGAACCTCGTCGACCCCCCAAGGACCCCCAGCCGAGGACGCTGGAGCTTCAGCTGCTCGGCGATGGCGGGGAGTGATGGTTTCCCGACGGACGCCCGGCTCTCCTCTTCCCCGCTCCGACGCCGCTGGGAAGGTTTGTAAATAAAAATTTCGCCTTTTCTATGAAAAATTGGCGGGGCTGGCTCGCGGCGGGGAGGAGGGGGAGCCGCCGCGGTGTCCCCGGGCCGGTGGTACTGGGCTCCCCCCCGGGCGTGGGTCGAAGGGGAAGGGCGGGAGGAAGCTGGTGCTTTCGCTGGGGGTCGGAGCTCCCCCGGGGAGCCCGCGTTGCCGGCTGGAGCCGGTGTGGGTCACCCACGGGGCGGAACCCAGCGGTTCGGTTCCGGTTCGCTGAGCTGAAGCGGCTCCACGCTCCCCAGGGTGGGAGCGTTTTGGGGTGGGGGCTCGGGATATCTGCGGGGCCGGCCCCAGGGCAGTACTGCCTTCCCGGCAGCGGGGGGTGTGTGTGTGGGGGGGGAGGATTTGGGGCACCGTCTGCCCCTTCCAGAAGCGGGTCAGTCCCCGCCGGGACCCAAACCGGTGGAATTAAGCCTTTTAATTTCCGTGGCCGGCGTGGCGCGGAGGTGCCGGCGCAGGATAGCGAGCGCCGAGACCAGCCCGTCCCCTCCGCCGTCGTGCTCCGGCACCGTTAAACCCACCCACCCACCCCCCCGCCCCGAAAGAAGCGAAACCGGCCTGATTAGCCCCAGATTGGCCTTGCTAATCGCCCCGAGGCAATTAACGCCCCAAGGCCGTGGTGGAGCCGTTGGCGTGACCTCGGCTCCTCCTACAGGTTGAGCTTCATGTCCACGATGGCGGCGTAGGTGTCGGGGTTCAGGGGCACGTACGATTTCTTCCGGTCGTCGCGGAGGAAGAGGGGGTCTTTGATGACGTTGGGGTCAAAGCCTTCTTTGACCAGGTTGCCTTTGCACTGCTTGAAGGTCCCGGTGATCTCCAGGGTGTCCTGTGGAGACGGACGGTGTCAGAAACGCGGGGGGACGGGCGCCGTCGTCGGGAACCGGGGAGGGACCCCCAGCCCTCTCGTGGGGAGTGCGGGGGACCAGTATCACCAGCACGAGGAGGTGGGGGGGGGGGATCCGGATGGCAGCGCCCCGGGAAACGGTGACCCCTGCGTCATCAGCACGGGGACACGGATGGTGTCGTCGGAATTGGGGGGGGGTGGGGCCGTACGGTGTCGTTGGCGCAGGGTGACCACCCGTCGGAGCAGGGTGACCGCTGTCGTGGGAAGGGAGGGACCTTGGTGCTGTCACCGGCACGGGGTGACCCTGGTGACGTCACTGACGCTGGGGTGACCGTCAGCATCTCCAGAAACGGATGCTGACACCCAAGGGGGGTGTCATCAGCCGCGGGCAACCGGTAACGGGAGGACCCCGGCACGGGGTGACCGGCACCGGGAACGCGGTCGTTGGAATGGGCGTCGGCGCCCGCGCTGCCGGATCGCCCTTCGTCCAGAGGCCGGCGAAAAGCCACCGCGACGCCGGGAGCACTGACCTGGATCCGCACGAAGCGAGGGGCGGCGTAGCTGGGCAACGTGTCCCTGGTGAAGGCGTAGAGGCTCTCGCCCTCGAAGCTCGCCCCGGCCTTCAAGCGGATGGCCGCCATGCCGCACCTCCCCTCGCACCCTGCGGGCAACGCCGGGGGGTTATTTTGGGCAAACGAGTCTCGTTTTATCCTTCTTGGTGGCCGCTTGGCCCATTATCGACCTGCCGCGCGCCCAGAACAGCGTTGGACCCTTAGTGAGTAGACGTGTCCCGCTTCAGCCTTCTTGGTGGCCACTGGGACGGTGACGGTGGCACGTCACGCACCCGAAACAACGCTGGATGCTTTAGTCGAACGTTTCCCGTTTTCGCCTCCTTTGTGGCCATTTGGACCACTACGGCGCCCAAACCAGCAAGTGACGCTTCCTTTGGGCAACTCGGTGGCCCTTTACTCTTCCTGGTGGCCACCTGGACCACCATGCAGGCGTATCAGTTGCCCAAAACTCCACCAGATGCTTCCTTTGGGCAACTAAGTCCCATTTTACTCTTCCTGGTGGCCACTTGGACCATTGCAGGGGAATGTTGAGTGCCCAGAACAATGCTGGACACCTGGGTTGGGCAACCACGACCCCCTTTAACCTTCCTGGTGGCCACTCAGACCGTTACAGGAGACCTCTGTGTGCCAAATCCCTGCCAGAAGCTTATTTTGGGTCAGTAGGTCTTGAGCCGCCTTGGTGGTCGCTTGGACCGTTAGGTGGACACGTTACTTGCCCCAAACAAAACTGGAGGCTTCTTTTGGGCAACCCAGTTGTTTTACTGTTCTCGGTGGCTGCTTGGACCGTTGTGGCGGTCATCGTGAGCCCAAAACCCCACCCGGACCCTCGGGTCACCGAGTCCTGAAGTGGTCAGGCAGTTGGGTCACTGTAGGTGTTTTCCATCCTACTCTACTTTATGCTTCTCATTGGCTGCTCAGACCATTTGGGGACACATCACGTGACTGAAACATCACCGGATCCTTATTTTAGTCCGGCTCGCCCCGCACCACCCAGTACTCACCTGGCACGGCCACTCCGTAGACGTTGACCTCCTGGATGAAGTTCATCATGGCAAGAGTGGCCTCCACCTCTGTCGTGGCCACGTTTTCACCTTTCCAACTACGGAAGAGAAAGGATGAGGAGGGACTGGGGCTGGTGGGTGGCATTGCCCACGGAGACGGGGGTGTGGGAGCATCAGAGTTACCGGAAAGTGTCTCCCACTCGGTCCTGGAAGTAGATGAATCCATCGTGGTCCGTCATGAGGAGGTCACCGCTGTTGTAGAAGGCGTCACCTTTGGCCAAGACGTTCCTCAAGATCTTCCTCTCTGTCTTCTGGGAATCGCCCGCGTAGCCGTTGAAAGGGGTGTTCTTGGTGATTTTGATGACCAGCAGCCCCGTCTCACCTTTGGGGAGCGAAAGGAGGGTTGGTCAGCAACTGCCTTGGCGCTGGGGAATGTCACCTCCGTGCCCCAACCGGGTGCTCAGGGATGACATTCCTGTTTCTTGGAGGGGTTTCTGGTGGCTTCTAGCCACCGAGGTGACGATGATAAGGGCCAAGAGGTGGCTTTGATGCATCTCGACCCGCCGTCCGCTCCCCCTTTCCTCCCCAGAAGGCCCGCGTAAGGCTCATCCCTTCTCACCGGGGCGGACTCGGATGCAGAGGCCTCGCTCGTCACGTACGGGTTCGTCCTCCTCCACGTTGTACTTGATCAGCTCAAAGGGAGCGAATCTCTGGGGGGACAGAAGAAGGACAAAGAGGGAAACCGGTGGGCGAAACTGAAAACGCGGGATCAGAGCGAGAAGGCTTTGCTTCCGGCGCCAGGTCCGATCTGCTGTGTTGCGTTCGTTACACCCCACAGAAACGCACCCCACCCCAACATCCCGGGTGGCCGCTTGTTTTCCATCCGAGCTCATCGCCCTTTCTATTGGAATAAGGTTAATAGCTTCCACCCTTGACCCAACTCATCACGACACCTTTCAAACCAAAGACCCGTGGGAGAATGCCGAGAGCGGCAACTGTAGGAAAACGGTAGAAACCCCGTTTTTGCAGCTTTTTCTCAACACGTGGGTGGTTGAGGGCTGAGAAGTGACGCCAGAGGGGCCTTTCTTGGGACTATAGAGCTGTCCAGGTCACCATGGACACTCCAAATCTGGACTTTGAGTCAACGCTGTTGAGTCAATGTTGGCCAACCGGGCGGAGGAGGCTCCTCTGGGATGTGTCTTGGAGATCCTGCTTTTGTATCGACCCAACCTGATGGACAGTGTTGGCTTCCCCAGGGAGGTCACCATCTGTGCCACCATGAGGAGGGTACCCCAGAGACCCCACTCTTGGCGTCAACCCAACTGGAGATGCAGTATGGGTCTCCCCAAGGCAGTCAACGTTTGCTCCCCGCCCCCCATCATCCTCGTTGGCTCACTTTGAGGAACACGTTGTCTCTGCCCACAGCCCCGATCTTGCCGGTGTAGTTGATGAAGCCAGCGTTGCCCTCGGTGGCCCCGTAGAACTCCCAGATGGTGATAGGCCCGAAGCGTTGGAGGAACTCCTTCCACACCTCTGCCCGCATGCCGTTGCCCAAGGCCAAGCGCACGCCATGCTCCCGGTCATTGGCGCGCTGTGGGGTGACAAAGGGAGGGACCAGCTCAGCGTGCCCCCGCGGCGTCGCCTTCCCCCTGGGGTGGATTTCAGGTGGGTGGCACCTTACCTTGGGCGTGTTGCAGAGGTAGCGCATCAGCTCGCCCACGTACTGGATGGCGGTGACGTTGTAGCGGCGGCAGTCATCCCAGAACTGGGAGGCAGAGAACTTGGACCGTATGACACAGGTGGCTCCTGTGGGAGTCCAGGTGGGGTCATGGTTCCCCTCCCCTTTTCTCTCTTCCTTTCCTTTTTATCCATCCATCCATCCATCCATCCATCCATCCATCCATCCATCCATCCATCCATCCATATTTGCATCCCTCTCTCCCTCCCTACATGTTGTCATCCATCCCTCCTCCATCCATCCATCCCTCCCTCCCTACACGTTGGCATCCATCCATCCGTCCGTCTGTCTCTCCATGTTGCCTGCCATCCATCCATCCATCCATCCATCCATCCATCCATCCATCCATCCATCCATCCATCCATCCATCCATCCACCCACCCACCCATCTATCCCTCCATCCCTCCATCCCTCCATCCATCCATCCATCCATCCATCCCTCCATCCCTCCGTCCGTCCATCCATCCATCCATCCATCCCTCCCTCCCTCCATCCATCCATCCATCCCTCCATCCGTCCCTCCATCCATCCGTCCACCCACCCACCTGTCCATCCATCCATCCACCCGTCCACCCACCCCTATGTCTGTCCACCCACCTGTCCGTCCATCCATCCATCCATCCATCCATCCATCCATCCATCCATCCATCCATCCATCCATCCATCCATCCATCCATCCACACGTCCATCCATCCGTCCGTCCATCCATCCGTCCATCCATCCATCCATCCATCCATCCATCCATCCATCCATCCATCCACACGTCCATCTGTCCATCCATCCATCCGTCCATCCATCCATCCATCCATCCATCCATCCATCCATCCATCCATCCATCCATCCACACGTCCATCTGTCCATCCATCCATCCGTCCATCCATCCATCCATCCATCCATCCATCCATCCATCCATCCACACGTCCATCTGTCCATCCATCCATCCGTCCATCCATCCATCCATCCATCCATCCATCCATCCATCCATCCATCCATCCATCCATCCATCCACCCACCCGTCCGTCCGTCCGTCCATCCATCCATCCATCCACCCACCCACCCACCCACCTCCACCCCCTCTCCCTACCTCCCCTTGCCCGCTGGCCAGGCCACGTGGGGCGTGTGGGTACGTACCGACCTCGAAGCACCCTCCCACCCCGATGAGCAGCCCGGCCGAGTGGTAGAGCGGCAGCGTTGTGTAGACGACGTCATCGGGCCGCAGGCCGCAGAGCCGGCCCAGGTTGGCCACCGACATCAGCTTCAGCTCCGTGATCACCGCCGCCTTGGGCAGCCCTGAGGGGTGGGAGCGGGGGGTGGGAAACGGCCTCCTTGGAGGTGCCCGGGTGGGATGGGGGGGTCCTGGGGATGAGGGGTGGGGTGGGAGAGCAAAGCTCTCCTCGTAGGGTGGTGGGTCGCCGTCCCTCCAGGTCTCGAGGCCTTGTTGGGAACCTCGTCCAGAGGGGCCTGTGTTGGCTGGGGTGGGGTCTCCCGGCATCAGGGTTGGCCGAGGGAGGTCCCGCCCCAGCGAGGACAGACTGGGGGCCGCGGTGGGGTCTCCGTCCTTGGAGACGCCCAACCCTCGCGTTGACACAGCCTGGCTGAACCTGGCCCGGCTGGACCCACGATGGTCAGGGGTTGAGAAAGGCCTCCGCAAGACCCCTCCAACCAACCCCGATCACCCCCACCGGCCTTGCCCACCCAACCCCCGGGCGGACGACCTCCTTCGGCTCCTCGCCCATCGCGCCCAAACCCTCCCGATCCCCGTTCTCCGAGGAGCAGCCCCCTCCTGCCGCCGGCGGTTCTGTCCCCGCGGCCTCACCGGTGGTGCCGGAGGTGTAGATGTAGATGGCCCTGGAGCTGGTGGTGATGCCGGCGCGGTGGCGGGTGGGCAGGGGCTCGCTGGACGCCGCCTCGATGGAGGGCAGCAAGGCCTCGACGCCCGGCGTGGGTGACGTGGAGCTCAGGTAGAAGACGCGGACGCCGTCGCGCTGCAGGGCCGGCAGCACCTCCTCCACGGCGGCCTGGAGCTCTGTGGGGAGATGGGGGGGACACGGCCCGGGGTGGGGGGGCGGGGGTGTCCCCAGATGGATGAGCATCCAGGAGAGGACCCCGAAGGCTCGGGGATGGGCAACGGACGTGCCCCAAAGGGCAACCCCGTCGGGTGGGCACCCCGGGCGTCCCTAGTGGGCACCCAAAGGACCCCAGATGGGCACCCAGTGGACCCCAAAATAGGCACCCCAGGCATCACGCGTGGCTGCCCCAAAGATCCCAGATGGGCCCCCCAAGTGTCTACCCCCAAGGGCGCCCCCATCGTGTGGGCACCCCGGGCGTCCCTAGTGGGCACCCAAAGGACCCCAGATGGGCACCCAGTGGACCCCAAAATAGGAACCCCAAAATAGGCACCCCAGGCATCACGCGTGGCTGCCCCAAAGATCCCAGATGGGCCCCCCAAGTGCCTGCCCCCAAGGGCGCCCCCATCGGATGGGCACCCCGGGCATCCTTAGTGGGCACCCAAAGGACCCCAGATGGGCACCCAGTGGACCCCAAAATAGGAACCCCAAAATAGGCACCCCAGGCATCACGCGTGGCTGCCCCAAAGATCCCAGATGGGCCCCCCAAGTGTCTACCCCCAAGGGCACCCCCATCGGATGGGCACCCCAGGCGTCCCTAGTGGGCACCCAAAGGACCCCAGATGGGCACCCAGTGGACCCCAAAATAGACACCCCAAAATAGGCACCCCAGGCATCACGCGTGGCTGCCCCAAAGATCCCAGATGGGCCCCCCAAGTGTCTACCCCCAAGGGCACCCCCATCGGATGGGCACCCCAGGCGTCCCTAGTGGGCACCCAAAGGACCCCAGACGAGCACCGGGCACACCCCGAACAGGGACCTCCATCGGGTGGGCACCCTGTGTGTCCTGGATGGGGACCCCAAGGATGCCGGAGGGTCACCCCTCGATCAGGTAGGGATCCCAGCCATCCCAAACGGGGATCCGGGGGGGGGGCGGGGCACCAGGCGCCCCCCAAACAGGGACGTCAAGCGGGTGGGCACCCAGACGGGTGTCCCACGGATCCCAAACAGGACCGGCACCCGGAGTATCCCGTACGGGAGCCGCGAGGAGCCCAGCTGGGCACTCAGAGCACCCCGGAACGGCTCCCCAGTCACACCGGGGGGCACCCTGAGACCCCCCCCAGACGGGCACCTCAAGGGTCCCTGTGGGTCCGGCCTCCCCCTGCCCCAATTTGGGGGTTTTTTGTGTCCTTCCCCCAAAAAAAGGCGACGCAAAACCCAAAAGGACCTTTACCCCGGGAAGGGGCTGGCGATGATTAACCCGTGGCCTTGGCACGGCCAGCACACCCGGGCGTGGGGGTGTTGCACACACGTGTGCGAAGGGCTGCACGAGCAGCCGTGACCGCGGTGGGCGTGCAAACCGCGGCGCGAACGACCTCTCTCGCACGCTCAGGGCAGGCAGCCCCGCCGCGCCTCACCCCCACACGCGTGTGCAAGAGCACGTGTGGGCGCTGACACGCCTGGAAATGCGTGCGGAGACACGGACACGCGTGCAAACGCACGCATAGAAGTCAATGCATACCGACACGTGTGCGGGCACGTGCACAGGCACTGACACACGTGCCGATGCGTGTATGGCTCACGCACGGATGCTGGCACACATGGAAAGGCGTGGGCAGACAGCGACACGCGTGCAGACACGTGTGCAACAGCATGCAGAGACAGTGACATGCACTGAAACATGCACAGGCAGGGACACCCATGGAGATGCATGTACAGGCACTGACACACATGACAATCCATGTACAGGCCCTGACACACATGACAATCTGTGCACACGCCCTGACACACACGCCAATCCGTGTACGGGCACAGACACACATGACAATCTGTGCACACGCCCTGACACACATGACAATCCGTGTACACGACAATCCGTGTACAGACCCTGACACACATGACAATCCGTGCACAGACCCTGACACACACGCCAATCCATGTACAGGCACTGACACACACACCAATCCGTGTACAGGCACTGACACACATGACAATCCGTGTACAGACCCTGACACACGTACAAATCCATGCACAGACATGTGCATGACATAGACAGGCACAGAGACTATGTGTAAACCCATGTACAGGCACCGACACACGTGCACATCCACGCACGGACACTGACATGAATGAACATGCGTGGACAGGCACTGACACACATGCAGACACATGCACAGGCACTGACATGAATGCACATGCGTGCACAGGCACTGACACACGTGCACATCCATACACAGGCACTGACACGAATGCACACGCATGCACAGGCACTGACACGCATGCACACGCGTGCACAGGCACTGACACGCGTGCACAGGCACTGACACGTGTGCACATCCATGCACAGGCACTGACAGGAACACACACGCGTGCACAGGCACTGACACGCGTGCACATCCATGCACAGGCACTGACATGAACACACACGCGTGCACAGGCACTGACACACATGCAGACACATGCACAGGCACTGACACGAACACACACGCGTGCACAGGCACTGACACACATGCAGACACATGCACAGGCACTGACATGAATGCACATGCGTGCACAGGCACTGACACACATGCACATCCATACACAGGCACTGACACGAATGCACACGCATGCACAGGCACTGACACGCATGCACACGCGTGCACAGGCACTGACACACGTGCACAGGCACTGACACGTGTGCACATCCATGCACAGGCACTGACAGGAACACACACGCGTGCACAGGCACTGACACGCGTGCACATCCATGCACAGGCACTGACATGAACACACACGCGTGCACAGGCACTGACACACATGCAGACACATGCACAGGCACTGACACGAA
>CM050684.1:0-25000 GCA_027574665.1 Rhynochetos jubatus | reverse complement strand
CTACACCGAACCCCCTCATCGGAGGGTCCAACGCCGGAGCCAGGACTGGTGATCTCTCTCCCACCTTGATTCCCCACGATGCCCCACGGCTGAGGGAGGCCGAAACGTGAGCGGCCAACGTCCTCAGAACGTTTGTTCCACAGGAATCTCCCGCCGAGGCTGGTGTTCGTGAACCGTGAGCGCCCTCTCACCTTAATCCACACCAAGGCGATTGGAGAGTGAGTCACTCCCCCTCCCTGCAGGCAGGACATCAGATAACCCCAACGTCTCCATCCAACCCTACCTCATGTCTCCATCCAGCCCCGGCGTCTCCAACCAGCCCCAATGTCTCCATCCAGCTCCACCCCGTGTCTCCAACCAGCCCCAATGTCTCCATCCAGCTCCACCCCGTGCCTCCAACCAGCCCCAACGTCTCCATCCAGCTCCACCCCGTGTCTCCAACCAGCCCCAACGTCTCCATCCAGCTCCACCCCGTGTCTCCAACCAGCCCCAACGTCTCCATCCAGCTCCACCCCGTGTCTCCAACCAGCCCCAACGTCTCCATCCAGCTCCACCCCGTGTCTCCAACCAGCCCCAACGTCTCCATCCAGCTCCACCCCGTGTCTCCAACCAGCCCCGGCGTCTCCATCCAGCCCCGGCGTCTCCATCCAACCCCGACTTCTCCATCCAACCCCGACTTCTCCATCCAACCCCGACTTCTCCATCCAACCCCGACGTCTCCATCCAACCTCAGCGTCTCCATCCAGCCCCGGCGCCTCCAACCAGCCCCGGCGTTCCCACCCAGCCCCGGCGTCTCCATCCAGCCCCAACATCTCCATCCAGCCCCGACTTCTCCATCCAGCCCCGGCGCCTCCAACCAGCCCCGGCGTCTCCATCCAGCCCCGACTTCTCCATCCAGCCCCAACGTCTCCATCCAGCCCCGACTTCTCCATCCAACCCCAGCGTCTCCATCCAACCCCGGCGTCTCCATCCAGCCCCGGCGCCTCCAACCAGCCCCGACGTCTCCATCCAACCCCGACGTCTCCATCCAGCCCCGGCGTCTCCACCCAGCCCCGACGTCTCCATCCAACCCCGACGTCTCCAACCAACCCCGGCGTCTCCACCCAGCCCCGATGTCTCCATCCAACCCCGGCGTCTCCATCCAACCCCGACGTCTCCATCCAGCCCCGACGTCTCCATCCAACCCCGACGTCTCCAACCAGCCCCGGCGTCCCCATCCAACCCCGACGTCTCCATCCAGCCCCGACGTCTCCACCCAGCCCCGACGTCTCCACCCAGCCCCGGCGTCCCCATCCAACCCCGACGTCTCCATCCAACCCCGACGTCTCCATCCAGCCCCGGCGTCTCCATCCAACCCCGACGTCTCCATCCAGCTCCGGCGTCTCCATCCAGCCCCGGCGTCCCCATCCAACCCCGACATCTCCATCCAGCCCCGACGTCTCCATCCAACCCCGACGTCTCCACCCAGCCCCGACATCTCCATCCAGCCCCGACGTCTCCATCCAACCCTGACGTCTCCACCCAGCCCCGGCGTCTCCATCCAGCCCCGGCGTCTCCATCCAGCCCCGACGTCTCCATCCAACCCCGACGTCTCCACCCAGCCCCGGCGTCTCCATCCAGCCCCGACGTCTCCATCCAACCCCGGCGTCCCCATCCAACCCCGACGTCTCCACCCAGCCCCGACGTCTCCAGCTGACCCCAACCATCTCCAGCTGACCCCAACCACCCCCAACCATCTCCAGCATTTCTCCTTCCCCTGTAAAAATGGCCGAACCCGCCTAGCTGCCGTTTCTTTTATCGGTGCTCCCACGTGGAACCCCAACCCCCTCAAGAACCGCTCCCTTCTCCCCTCATCTTCTTGGAAACCAGACGCATCTTCAGCCCCTTCCAAGCAGGACCAGCCCAGCGCCAAAGCACGGCCCCCTCCCCACACACACACACCCCCTCCCCAACTTCTCCTCCCGCGGGAACGGTCGCACAAACAGGTTTTTCCCACCTCGCCGGCAGAAAACCCGAAGTTTGCCGTTTAAATCCCCGGCCTTGGCGCGAGCACCCGGCAAGCTGCTTGGCGACGGGGGTTAATTAATCTTTCTGCTCATTAAAAAAAACCAAAAACAAAAACACCCAAAAAAACCACACCAGCACCACGCGCCCAGCGGGCTCAGCGCCGCCTCCCCCCGCGTGGCGCGCTCTACCTTCGCCTCCGATTCGCAACGTCGGGCGTTCCCGGGGCCGTCAATTCGTCACGAGGATCCAACGGGGAGAACTCGGGGCGACGAAACGCGTCGGGAGTCGACCTTTGACCCGGGAGGTTTTGCAACTTCGGGGTCGGTGGCACCGGAGTTAAAAACGCCACCGTGGCGATGGGACGTTGGCCTGGGGTGAGGTGGCGGGTCCCGGGGGTGGACCGGTGCTCGGCTGTCCCCACCGACAGGGTCCTTGGGGATGTCCCGGAGCAGATTATTTGGGAAGGGGGGTGGAAAAGGTGGTCCCCTGTCCCCAGTCCGGTGCCCCCCACCCTGTTCCTGTCCCCACAGCCACGTCCCCGTGCCACCAGCCTGCAAGGGACAAGGTTTGGGGGCTGCTGGGTGGGGTGGGGTGCTGTCCACCCACTCAGGGCCACCAACGCCCCGGGCACCCTGTCCCCGTCGCCTGCTGAAGGCCACCACCGCTGGGGACGTGGGGCAGGAGAGGCCAGATCCTGCCGTGGGGACAGCGGGACTGGGACGGACTGGGAGGCACTGGGAGAGCCCAGGCTCCTGCGGGGTCGTGTCCTGACCTCGGGGTTGGAGGGACAAGGGTGGCTGAAGAGCCACTTTCAGCTCCCCCTGGGGACAGGATGACACGGGGTCACCCCCCCCCCTTCCAGGTGACAACTGAGGTCCCCAAGGAGGGTGTGGGGAGCAGGGGGGGGTGGGCATAGGTGGTCCCTGACTGGGTGTCACCGTGGGATGAGCTTGGTGACACCCCTTGGGTTGTCACACACAGTCCCCGGCGGGGGGGCGTCGCAGCAGTCCCCAATGGGGTGTCAGCCGCGGGATGTCACACCGGGGGTGTCACACTGGGGGGTGTCACACAACACACGTGGGTCACGGACTCCCCAAAAAAAGTGTCCCCCCCGCGGTCCCCAAACAGGGCAGGACGCGGCGCAAGGGTGTCCCCCCTCCCTTCCCTGCCAGTGCTGGGGGGGGGGGGTGTCGGAGGGTGACCGTGAGCGGCAAAAGGAACGGGTAGGTCCCACCGAGATTTGAACTCGGATCGCTGGATTCAGAGTCCAGAGTGCTAACCATTACACCATGGGACCGGCCGGCCCTGCCAATCCCGCCGGGCCCCACACGCCTTCGCGCCGCCTCCGCCGCGGCAAAGGAAGGGGCCGACCCCGGAGGTGGGGGGGGGGGGGGGGGATAAGGGGAAGGGACCCCGCGGCGGGGCCAAAAGGGAAACGCATCCGCCCGAACAGGGACTTGAACCCTGGACCCTCAGATTAAAAGTCTGATGCTCTGCCGACTGAGCTATCCGGGCTCCTGCCGGCGCCCGCCCGCCGCCTGCCCATGCGCGGCGCCGGTTGAGGAAGGGGGGGCGCGGACATCCGGCGGGGCACGCACAGCACCGGGCTGGGGGAAGGGACTTTGGGGGGGACAGCCCCGTGGTTGTTACAGGCCAGAAGGTGAAAAAGGCGCCGCTGGAGGAGACCGAGGAGGCAGGAACGCGCGTCCGTGAGCGCAAGGACCCGCAGCGTCGTTCCCTAGTGCCATGCGGACCTGAGTGAGAACCGCCCCCTCGTCCCTCTCTCCCCTGCGGACCAACGGGGAAGCGAAAGGCGGGACCGAGGCCCGGCGGCTCCCGGATACCGGCCCAGCGAAGCGCCCTGACGCGCTGGGTGCGTTTCCGGAACCCCACCGCGCTGTTGGCGGCTGAGGGGAGCCGGCGACCTGCCCCGACCGTTCACGGCAGCCTCGTGCCGAGCGATCGAGACGCACTAACCCACCCCCCCAACATGTAAAGTCCTGCTTGAAGGCCCGTGGAGGGAACGAGCGAGCGTTCATCTGCCCGTGGCGGCGCGGCCCGGCCCGGCCCGGCCCCGCTCCCCGCCGCCGGTGGCTCTGACCCCAGCGCCGCTAGCTCCGACCCCCTTTATTAACACCCGCGGGACAGGCTGGTTGGCCACGCCCCGCGGCTCCAAACCTCAGGCTGTTATTGGCCAGCAGTCGGTGTTATTCTATTGGTCGTCCGGCGATCGGCGTCGCAGCCAATCACAAAGCGCCGGCAGAGTATAAAAGGAGGGCCGCGGCGGGGCGCTCTCATTGTGCGTGGCTGAGGGAGAGGCGATGTCGGGCCGAGGGAAGCAGGGGGGGAAAGCTCGTGCTAAAGCTAAGTCGCGATCATCGCGAGCCGGTCTGCAGTTCCCCGTGGGCCGCGTGCACCGTCTGCTCCGCAAGGGTAATTACGCCGAGCGGGTGGGCGCCGGCGCTCCCGTTTACCTGGCGGCTGTCATGGAATACCTGACGGCGGAGATCCTGGAGCTGGCGGGTAACGCTGCCCGTGACAACAAGAAGACTCGGATCATCCCCCGCCACCTGCAGCTGGCGGTGCGTAACGACGAGGAGCTCAACAAGCTGCTGGGGGGCGTCACCATCGCCCAGGGCGGCGTCCTGCCCAACATCCAGGCCGTGCTGCTGCCCAAGAAGACGGAGAGCCACAAGGCCAAGGGCAAGTGAGGCGCCGGGGGAGGGGGAGCCTGGAGGTTTTTAGTCCCTTTATTTTTTCCAATCCAAAGGCTCTTTTCAGAGCCACCCACTGCTTCAGGGAAAGAGCTGGAGGAGCGGGGTGGCGGGTGCTAATGACCGTTAACGAGCTGTTAGCCAGGCTCTAATCCTTCAGCACCCAGCTGGCAGCCCCAAGAGGGAGCAGGGCGCCACCATCACGGTGTCAGGAACTGGGGGCTTTTTCCCGGGGCAGGAGTCACCACCGTGGGCAAAACAAGCAATTAAGCCCCTTTTTAATGCCTTAAGTTGCCTTCCGGTAACACCAGAGGAGCGGGCGCAGGGTGCGCCCAGGGCTGCGGCCGCTCCCGGGTCTCCCCAGCCTTCAAAGGGTGGTTGTTATGCAAATGAAGGCTCCACTCCGCGTCCTCCCATTGGCTGCGACAGCTTCTGCAAACACGTCACTACAGCGGCTCCGAAGCACGCGCGTTCATTGGCCCGCTGCTCCAGCCAATGGCCGCGCGCCCTTTCAATCCGCCGGCGCCGCTGCAAACGGGACCGTGCGCGGCCTCCGGACCCGCAGGAGCACGATCCAGCTTCCCGCTGCTCCAGCGAAGGTGAAACCAGAGCGGGGGTGTCTTTGTCACCCCACGGCGGCACCGCCGCTGGGCCTTTCTCCCCTCACCCACTTATTTATTAAAAAAAGCCCTAAAAAACTGCATTTTAAGGCTGCGAACGTTGCCGTTCTGCCCTAAAACGGAGCTGGGGGCAACAAGCAGCGCCTGAAGCTGTCTCTGAGATAAAACCAAGCCCCCACGGAACAGCCGTTTCACTGGGCGAACACCCCCCATCCGTTCCCCAACCCCTTCAGCCCTACTCTAGCCAACCCTCCCTCCCCAGGGGTTTATATACAGTCGATGCGGACCAGAGGGAAACCCGCGCTGCAACTCCCGACGCGGCTGCTCCCCCCCACCCCCCCTCCCCGTGACGTCCACGGCCGCTCGGTCCAATCGCGCGCGTCCGTTTGAATGCGAAAGCGGCAGCGCGCACCACCCCGAGCGGGAAGTCAGAGCTACCGCGCTCCGTTCACACGCAGGGAGATAATCCGCCTTCGAGAAAGCTTTTAAAGCCCCAGCGGCTGCCCCAACCCCGCCCACGGCCCCTACGAACCGTCCAAGAGCGGAAAACCGCACGTCGGGCAGCGACCTCGGCTCTTTAGCGAGTTGGGTGGCTCTGAAAAGAGCCGTTGGGTTGAGCCGAGCGGGGCGCCGGCGCGTTACTTGGAGCTGGTGTACTTGGTGACAGCCTTGGTGCCCTCGGACACGGCGTGCTTGGCCAGCTCGCCGGGGAGAAGGAGCCGCACGGCCGTCTGGATCTCCCGCGAGGTGATGGTGGAGCGCTTGTTGTAGTGCGCCAGGCGCGACGCCTCCCCCGCGATGCGCTCGAAGATGTCGTTGACGAACGAGTTCATGATGCCCATGGCCTTGGAGGAGATGCCGGTGTCGGGGTGCACCTGCTTCAGCACCTTGTACACGTAGATGGAGTAGCTCTCCTTGCGGCTACGCCGCCGCTTCTTATCGCCCTTCTTCTGGGTCTTTGTCACCGCCTTCTTCGAGCCCTTCTTGGGGGCGGGCGCGGATTTAGCCGGCTCCGGCATCACGCTCTCGATCGCTGACCGACCGCGCTGGCAACAGCTGCAATAGAATAAGCTGCCCGGCGGGGAGGCGCCGCTTTTATAGCGCTGCTATGCAAATGAGGGATTCAGAAGCCGCGCACTCCCATTGGTTGAGACAGCGCGCAGCGCCCCGAGCGGAGATACCCCCGCGCATGCCAATGTGCCGGCTCCAGGACGCAGGCTCTGATTGGAAGCTGAGCTTCAGCACGGCGTCCTCCTCAGCCAATCACACCGCGCCGTTCCGATCCCGCCGCGCACAGCGCGGACCGGGGGGCGGGTGGAGCACCGCGCTGCTGCCTGTGCGACCGCCGCGCCGCAGCGGGGAAAAGCGGCACCGGGGGAGCCGATTGGCGGGGACCGGGCCCTGGGGCAGCCGCGGCGGGGCTCCCCCGGGGAGAAAGGCGGCACCGGAGCCCCTTGGCCCCGCTCTGCCCTCGGGGGCTCCGGACGCGGCCGCTCAACCCCGAAAGGTCCCTTCGCGGCCCCGCCCACCCACAGGCGACGGCCAATCAGCGTTGAGGGCGCGAAATTCAAATCTCTCCCCGCGCAGCCAACGAGAAGCGCTTCTGACTCCACTTAATTGCCATTAATTAAGTGGCAGCCTAATTACCGAGGGTTCTGCCCTCGCGGGTAGAAGAGCCTTATCCGTCGTGGGGCTGTTTTGGGGTTAATCCCCTTATTTTTGAGGATCCTGAACTGAACGCCGTGGACGCATTGGTGGTTCAGTGGTAGAATTCTCGCCTGCCACGCGGGAGGCCCGGGTTCGATTCCCGGCCAATGCAGCACCGAGGTTTTTTTTTCCCTCCCCTCCCCCTCGCACCTTTTCCCCAGCCCCTTTTTCCCTCCGGCTCCCGACGGTGCCGCCCACTCGTGTCGCGCCCACGCGGGGATGGGGGAAATAAATAAAAAAAAAATAAAGAAATCCACCCCCACGGACGGGAAAATTTCACACGCGCGTCCCTGGGTGGGCTCGAACCACCAACCTTTCGGTTAACAGCCGAACGCGCTAACCGATTGCGCCACAGAGACCCGCGGTGCCGGCCCCGCCCCGCCGCCCCTCCCGGCTCGCCGGACCCCCCCGGGATGGAAGCGGCACGGTGCGACCCCGCCTGGCCCCACCCCACCCCCGGCACCCCCCGTCCGGTAAAAACCGCGGGGGGGGGGCGTGGGAAAGTGTCCGGGGAGGGTCCTGCGCCTGCAGCAGGGGGGTGGGGGGGCGTGGAAATGGAGGGGGTGGGGATGGGGGCACGCGTTCACCTGCGAAACTTGGGGTTCGGGGGTGTGGGAGCGGGTAGGAAGCGCAGGCAGCACGCGCGCGGGGCTCCCCGAAACCTCGGTGAAATAACGGAAAAGTGGGGAGAACCCCCCAAAAAAACAGCGGGGGGGGGGGGGGCACCACGGCGCAAAGCAAAACCTTAAGCCGCCGACGAGGATGGGATTCGAACCCACGCGTGCAGAGCACAATGGATTAGCAGTCCATCGCCTTAACCACTCGGCCACCTCGTCCGCGGTTGCTGCGCCGCCGCCGGGCCGCCATGGGGCGCGCTAGGCGGGTGGGGGGGAGGGGGCGGGGCGCGGGGCGGGCGGAACGCCCCCGGGGAAGGCGGCGCCAAGAGCGGCGGCGGGCGCAAGGGGCGCGCAGGGGGATGTAGCTCAGCGGTAGAGCGCATGCTTCGCATGTATGAGGTCCCGGGTTCAATCCCCGGCATCTCCAGCGAGGGCGGAGGAGCCGCCTTCGCCTTTCTTTTTTGGGGGGGGGGGGCGGAGAAAGAGGACGCGACAGCACAAGGAGAAGCCACCACCCCCCTCCCCCAGCCTCATTATTTTTCCACCCGCCCCGCCGCTGGACACCGCAGCCGGCCCCCACCCGGGCCCGTTTCCCGCACACGGTGTCAAACCCACTCGTGTTCCCTCAAAACCCGGGACGTGCCACTAGTACCGGTAGCAGAGTGGCGCAGCGGAAGCGTGCTGGGCCCATAACCCAGAGGTCGATGGATCGAAACCATCCTCTGCTAAGTTTTTGTCCGCCGCTCCGCCTCCCCCCGCCCGAAGCATCATTTATTCCCCCGCAGCGTGGGGCTGCCCCACGAGCGCCGGCCTCCCCCGCACAGCGCCCTCCCCGCTCCTGCTTGGTGCTACAGCTCAGGCTGCAACGGGGAGGTCGCTCCGTGCAGCGGCGCAACGTACGGACGGACCAGGCTGTCCCCGGCCCGGGAGGACCAGGGTCAGGGCCAGGCTTGCCCCCCGGCCCCGGCGGGACCCGGGCTAGGGCCAGGCTTGCCCCCCGGCCCGGCCCGGCCCCAGGAGGAGCAGGCAGGCCCCGGCCCAGCAGGACCAGGCTGCCCCCGGCCGGCACCGGCAGGATTAGGGTTAGGGCCAGGCTGCCCCCGGCCCGGCCCCAGGAGGACCAGGCTGCCCCCGGCCCAGCCCCAGGAGGACCAGGCTGTCCCCGGCCAGCACCGGGAGGATTAGGGTTAGGGCCAGGCTGCCCCCGGCCCGGCCCCAGGAGGACCAGGCGGGCCCCGACCCAGCAGGACCAGGCTGCCCCCCCCCGGCAGGATTAGGGTTAGGGCCAGGCTGCCCCCGGCCCGGCCCCAGGAGGACCAGGCTGCCCCCGGCCCAGCAGGACCAGGCTGCCCCCGGCCCGGCCCCAGGAGGACCAGGCGGGCCCCGACCCAGCAGGACCAGGCTGCCCCCCCCCGGCAGGATTAGGGTTAGGGCCAGGCTGCCCCCGGCCCGGCCCCAGGAGGACCAGGCTGCCCCCGGCCCAGCAGGACCAGGCTGCACCCCCCCGGCAGGATTAGGGTTAGGGCCAGGCTGCCCCCGGCCCGGCCCCAGCAGGGCCAGGCTGCCCCCGGTCCAGCAGGACCAGGGTTAGGGCCAGGCTGCCCCCGGCCCAGCCCCAGCAGGACCAGGCTGCCCCCGGCCCGGCCCGGGCGCTCGGTCCCGAAGAGCAGCGGACTCTCCCGTCCTGGCAACCAAACCCGCCCGCTTAAACCCCGCCCCCGCCGTCTGATTGGTGGGTGAGAGAAGCGTTGGGATTGGTCGGCGGGAGCACGGGAGGCGGTGGTGGGCGCGGTTCCCTCTCAGGTCCGCTCGTCAGCAGCTCTACAAGGCCCCGCGGGGGGGGGGGGTGTCGGTTCTGCGTTGGGGGGCGCAGGGGACCCGTCCTCAGGCCACCCGCTCGGGTCGACCGCAAGGACGGCCGGAGGGATGACCACAGGGATGACCCACTCGGGTCAACCACAGGGATGACCACAAGAATGACCCGCAGGGATGACCCGCTCGGATGACCTGCTCGTGCTAACTGCAGGGATGGCCGTGGGGATGACCCAACCGTGGGGATGACCCACTCACGTTGACTGCAGAGATGACCCACTCATGCCAACCGCAGGGATGGCCGCAGGGATGACCCGTTCATGTTGACTGCAGAGATGACCCGCTTGTGCCAACTGTGGGGATGGCCACAGGGATGACCACAAGAATGACCTTCAGGGATGACCCACTCGTGTCAACCGCGGGGATGGCCGCAGGGATGACCACAAGAATGACCCGCAGGGATGACCCGACCACGGGGGTGACCCAGTCATGTCAACCGCAGGGATGGCCGCAGGGATGACCCAACTGCGGGGATGGCCACAGGGATGACCTGCACAGATGACCACAAGAACAACCTGCAGGGATGACCCGCTCGTGCCAACTGCAGGGATGGCCGCAGGGATGACCCAACCGTGGGGATGACCCACTCATGTCAACCGTGGGGATGGCCGCAGGGATGACGTGCAGGGATGACCACAAGAATGACCCGCAGGGATGGCCGCAGGGATGACCCGACCACGGGGGTGACCCAGTCATGTCAACTGCAGGGATGGCCGCAGGGATGACCTGCAGGGATGACCCACTCGTGTCAACCGCAGGGATGGCCGCAGGGATGACCCAACTGCGGGGATGGCCACAGGGATGACCTGCACAGATGACCACAAGAACAACCTGCAGGGATGACCCACTCGTGCCAACTGCAGGGATGGCCACAGGGATGACCCAACCGTGGGTATGACCCACTCATGTTGACTGCAGAGATGACCCGCTCATGCCAACCACAGGGATGGCCGCAGGGATGACCACAGGGATGACCCGCTCATGTTGACTGCAGAGATGACCCGCTTGTGCCAACTGCGGGGATGGCCACAGGGATGACCACAAGAATGACCTGTAGGGATGACCCACTCGTGCCAACCACAGGGATGGCCGCAGGGATGACCCAACCATGGGGATGACCCACTCATGTCAACCGCGGGGACGGCCGCGGGGATGACCTGCAGGGATGACCCCCTTGTGTCAACCACGGGGATGACCCACTCATGTCAACTGTGAGAATGGCCACAGGGATGACCCGCTCGTGTCGACCTCAGGGATGACCCACTCATGTCAACCGCAGGGATGACCGCATGGATGACCTGTGGGGATGACCCGCTCATGTCAACTGCAAGAATGACCCACAGGGATGACCCGCTCATGTCAACTGCGGGGATGGCCGCAGGGATGACCCGCTCGTGTTGACCTCAGGGATGGCCGCAGGGATGACCCACAGGGATGACCCGCTCGTGCCAACCGCAGGGATGGCCACAGGGATGACCCGCAGGGATGACCCACTCGTGTTGACCGCAGGGATGACCCGCTCATGTCAACTGCAAGAATGACCCACAGGGATGACCCGCTCATGTCAACTGCGGGGATGGCCGCAGGGATGACCCGCCCATGTTGACCTCAGGGATGGCCGCAGGGATGACCCACAGGGATGACCCGCAGGGATGACCCGCTCGTGTTGACCGCAGGGATGGCCGCAGGGATGACCCACTCCTGTCAACCATGGGGATGGCCGCAGGGATGACCCGGTCGTGTCGACCTCAGGGATGGCCGCAGGGATGACCTGCTCATGTCAACCGCGGGTTCCCCGTCCCTCTGTCGCCACGTCGATGCTGTCACTGTACCCTGTGGATCCTGGGGATTGACCTCAGGCCTCGAGTCGGTGTCGTGGACCGGACCCCACCCACGCCCCGCGCGCGTGGTACGGCTCGGCCTCCCCGAGCGTGCGGGGGATGAGAACGCCCCGCAAAAGCCAAAGTCTCCGCACGCCACCCGAGCGAAGGGCTGCAAGCGCGTTCGCGGGACGGAGGCAGCTGTGGGTCCGTGGTGGTTGGGGGTGGGTAAAGAGGAGATTAAGGGGGCAAAAGGGAGAATCGGGGGGCAAAAAAGAGGCAACCTCCCCGTCGGGGAATCGAACCCCGGTCTCCCGCGTGACAGGCGGGGATACTCACCACTATACTAACGAGGAAGGGGCTGGGAGGGCCCCCTCCGCCGCCGGGATCGACGGCTCCACGGGGGAGCGGCTCCGCTCGGTGCGTGTACCCCACCGTCACGGGACGGCGGGGGGGGGGCGGGAGAACGTCGGGAGGGGCCGCGGACACGCGTGGGGGAGCGGGAGGCACGCGCTGGGCAACCGGCGGCTCCCGGAGATGGAGGGAGAGGGCGGGCAGTGTAAACGCCTGGCGCCGTGGCTTAGTTGGTTAAAGCGCCTGTCTAGTAAACAGGAGATCCTGGGTTCGAATCCCAGCGGTGCCTCCACCGACCGCAATTTTATCGTCACAGCGTGATGTTTTATACTCTTTCCCTGTCTTGTTTTTGTTTTTTTTTTTTAAACCGGCTGCCACCCCCCATCTGACCCGTCCCGCCTGCGCACGGCGGGGGGAGCGCGAACGGGCGGAAAATGAAAGCGACGGGAGGAGGGGGCAAGAAAAAAAAAAAGAAAGTCCTTTCCCTGACCGGGAATCGAACCCGGGCCGCGGCGGTGAGAGCGCCGAATCCTAACCACTAGACCACCAGGGAGCGCCGGCTATAACCCGCCACCAACCGCCTTCCCGCCGGCCGCGGCGCTGTCTGTCCTTCCCGACGAGGCGGGATCCAAACGGCGCGTAGCCATTGGCCGCCAGCCTTCAGGGATCGGACCAATCAGCTCGCGCGGTTCGGAGCCGCCCCAGCGGCGCGGGATGCGGCCCCGGGGGTTGCGGGAGCGGCCCCGCCGCCCGTTCCCGGGAGCCCCCGTTCTCCTCCCGGGGCTGCGCCAGCGCCATAACCCGCCCCCCCCCCTCCGCTTCACCGCTGAGGGCAGACCCCCCTCCTCCTCCATTCGAGCTTCAGGGTCGTTATTGCTCGCTGCAGCCAGGGGATCCCAGCCGAGCTGGGCTGCGGGGGCCGAGCGACTGAATTGGGGTGAGGTCGGAGGATTTTGGGGTCATTCAGCCCCAGATTCCCGCACTGAGCCCGCAGGGATGCGGCGAGGAGCGCTGTCTCCGTCAGCCCAAGGACCGCGGCGCACACACAGAGCCGTAAACCAGCGGTTTTAATCACCTTTTTTGGGGGGTATTTAAACCCAACCGCGCAGCCCCGACGTCCAGCCGAGTAGCATCGATCGGGGTGGGGGAGGCGGGACGCGACACCGCAAAGGCGCGGGCTGACATCCAGCACCGGGAAGGGTTGGGAATAACCCGGCTCCAGGCGTAGCGGCGGTACGGGAGGCACGACCCCGCAGAGCCGGGAGAGGCGCGCGTCCGGCGCACGCCACGCGTGACGGGGAGGGCGGCGCGCACAAGCGGAACGCCGGGTGCGCGCTGTACCAACCCCCCTACACACACACCCCCCAGCCACGAGCAGCGCTTGGGCAAAGCCCCAAAGCGTCACCGTTTCACCCCAAAACGGAGGGCGGACGGCGCCCGCCCCGGCGTCACCCATCGGCGCGCGCCGTGTCACTCGGGGCCGAGCCAGGTGCCGGCCTCCTCCACGGCGCGCGACACGACGAGGAAAACCTCGCAGAGCCCTTGGGAGAGGAAATCCCGCAGGAAAGCCCTGCCGGAGGGAGAAGGGGGGGGAGGGAGGTGGTACCGAGCGTCCCCGGCGGTACCGAAAGTCCCCGACGGCGTCGCCCGGCGTCGACCCGGCGGGCGCTTACCTGAGCTCGTCCTCGCCGCCGATGGGGATTGGCTCCCGGAGTTTGGAGTCGAGGTTGTAGTAGGTACCGCGGTGCTGCCGGACGGCCAACCAGTGCTTCCGGCGCAGCGGCAGCGCCACGAAACCCAACGAGACGTTAGAGGGGACGTTGAGGATGAAACCCAGGATTTGGCCCAACGCCAATCGTTCCAGTGACCTGCCAAGGGCACGGCGGGGGGTTGGGAAAAGAGGGTGAGGAAGGAGGGGGGAAGCGCTCACCGAAAAACCAGGGCGGCGTGAGGAGGTGTCGGGGTTGGGGGGTGGGGGGTGATGGGGCCGCACCGGCGTTTGTCCCACCAAACGGCCGCCAGCTCCAGGCTCTGCAGCGCGGCCATGATGACGTTGACGTCGTAGTTGCCGGTGCCCAGGAGGCTGCGGTGAGGGTTGAGGCGGGCGTCGGGGGCCAACCTGTTGGAATCCGGGGGTGGGGAGGCACCCAAGGAAAGGAAAATAATAAGAGAAAGAAGCCCAACAAGCCGAAACAAGGGGAAAAAGCGAGGGGATCGAAGTGGGGGGGGGGGGAGCCACGTGCCTCTTGCAGATCTCGTCGGCGGCCTCCTGGGTGAAGCAGGGCCGCTGCAGGACGTTGTTGAGCGCGTGGACGGCGCAGAGCTCCAGGCGCTGCCGCTCGTGGTACGGCCCCCCCGGCGAGGATGACGACGGGAGGGGGGGCCCCGACATGGCCCTCGGTTTGAGGGGGGGAGGGAGACGGCTGCCTGGGGGACGGGGAAGGGGGGGATGGGTGGTGTCAGTTCTGATGGGCACCCCCCTCCCCCCCGCCGAAGTTTCCGTGGGGAATTGCTTTGGGGGGGGGGGGGGGAGCAGCTGGTGGCACCCCCAAACCCCAGCACTCCCCCGAATGCTTCAGACATCTCCTGCACCCCCCACCCCTATTTTCCCGATGACCCCCTGCTTCCTCCAGGACCCCCAAGAACCCCCCCAGCCCCCAGGCCCATCTCATCATCCCCCCAACCCCACCCCAGGCACCCCCAAGACCCTCCTGACACCCCCCCCCAAGACTCCCAGACACCCCTCAGCTCTTCTCGCCCCCACCTGATCCCTCCCTGCCCCCCCAGCACCCTTCACACACCCCCAGACCCTTCAGGGCCCCTCCGGACCACCCGCACCCCCCCCCCCGGGGCCCACCCAGGCCTCCGCCGCCGCTCCAGGCCCTTCCCGAGGGCACCCGTCCAGGCCCAGCGGGCCCTCCCCGACGCTACCCGCTTCGCTCCGGCTCCCCCCCGGTCCCCCAGACCTCCCGGCCCGACCCAGCGCACCCTGCCGTTCCACCGGGGCCGTCGGCCGCCCCCCTGCCTCCCGCCCCGCCCCGGTCCCGGCCCGCCGCCGCCGCCACTACCGCCAGCCGGAACTACGGCTCCCGGCGTGCACCGCGCGCCGACCTTCCTCCCGGCATGCCTTGCGCCGCGCCGCCCGGGCAGCGGCCCGCGGGCCCCAGCCCCCCCCAAGCCCCGAGATGCGGCCAACGCGGAGCCGGTGTCGCCGGTTTTAATGTGTCCCCCCCCCCGCGCTGTCCCCGCGCTGTCCCCGTCCCGGGGGCTCAGCAGAGCTGGACGCATCCGCCGTGTCCGCGGCAGGCTGCGGGGGGACAGAGGGAGTGAGCGAGGGGCGGGGATGAGACCCCCCCCGGGGGACACCGGGGGACACCGGGGGACACCGGGGCAGGGGACAGGGTGCCCACCCAGCAGGCTGCTCCAGAAGGCGTGGCGGGTGGCGCTGCCGGTGACGGCCCCCGGCGCCGCGGGGTTACGGCGGGTGCTGGTGACACTCAGCGCCCGGCCCGTGTCACCCGTGTCACCCGTGTCACCCGTGTCACCCGCGCTCGTCACCTCCACCTCCACGATGTGCCAGTCGGGGACACTGCGGGGACACGGGTGACATGGCCAGGCACGGCTCCCCGTGGGGACACAGGGGGTGGCAAGTGACACAGCCCAGCCCTGATCCCCATGGGGACACTGGGGTGACAAGTGACACATCTTGGGGTGACATGGCCAGGCCTTGCTCCCCACGGGACACAAGGGGTGACACGGCTTGGCTCCCCACGGGGACACGGGGGTGACACAGCCCAGCCCAGCTCCCCACAGGGACACGGGGTGACAAGTGACACAGCCCAGCTCCCCACGGGGACACAGGGGTGACACGGCCCAGCCCCCCACGGGGACACAGGAGTGACACAGCCCAGCTCCCCACGGGGACACGGGGGTGACACAGCCCAGCTCCCCACGGGGACACGGGGGTGACACGGCCCAGCCCAGCCCCTCACGGGGACACGGGGGTGACACAGCCCAGCCCCCACGGGGACACGGGGGTGACACAGCCCAGCCCAGCTCCCCACAGGGACACGGGGTGACAAGTGACACAGCCCAGCTCCCCACGGGGACACGGGGGGTGACACAGCCCAGCCCAGCCCCCCACGGGGACACGGGGGTGACACAGCCTAGCCCAGCTCCCCACGGGGACACGGGGTGACAAGTGACACAGCCCAGCTCCCCACGGGGACACGGGGGTGACACAGCCTGGCTCCCCATGGGGACACGGGGGGTGACACAGCCCAGCCCAGCTCCCCACAGGGACATGGGAGTGACACGGCCCAGCTCCCCACGGGGACACGGGGGGTGACACAGCCCAGCCCAGCTCCCCACGGGGACACGGGGTGACAAGTGACACAGCCCAGCTCCCCACGGGGACACGGGGGTGACACAGCCCAGCCCGGCCCCCCACGGGGACACGGGGGGTGACACGGCCCAGCCCGGCCCCCCACGGGGACACGGGGGTGACACGGCCCGGCTCCCCACAGGGACACGGGGGGTGACACTGGGAGGTGACAGCGGGCTGGGGGGTGTCCCGTCACCCACCTGGGGTCTGCCACCAAGCAGGCGCGGACGCCGTCGAAGCCGAGGCTGGGGGCGGCCACGGCAGCTGCCGCCATGGTGTTGACGTTGTTGGGGGCGAGGGGACAGAGGGGACGCAGGGGACCCTCGTAGAGCACCGCCCGCCCCCCCGCTGCCACCGCCGCCGCCAGCCGCTCCCGCAGCCGCCCCTCCAGGCGGAAGCTCTGCGGGGACTTGGTCATCGTCACCTTCAGCGCCTGGGGGAGGGGGGACACCGTCACCAGCCCCCCCTTCCCCCCGCTGCTGTCCCCAAGCCGCGGCGTGGACCCCAGCCTCGGGCACTGTCCCCAAGGTTGGGGGACCCCGAGGCCGGGGCACCGTCCCCAGGCCAGGATGTTGTCACCAAGGCTTGGTGTCCCCAACCTTGGACATTGTCCTCAAACCCCAGTGTCGTCCCCAACCCCAGATGTGGCCCCCAAACCTGGTCCCCAATCCAGACACTGTCCCTGACCCCTCAGTGTCCCCAACCCCACAGTGGCCCACCCCTCAGTGTCCCCAACCCCATGGCACACCAAGCCCCTTGGTGTCCGCAACCCCACAGTGTCCCCAACCCCATGGCCCCCCAAGCCCCAGGGTGTCCCCAACCCCAGGGTCCAACCCCTCAGTGTCCCCAACCCCATGGCACACCAAGCCCCACGGTGTCCCCAACCCCACAGTGTCCCCAGCTCATGACACCTCAACCCCAGGGTCTCACCCCACAGTGTCCCCAACCCCACAGTGTCCCCAACCCCATGGCTCCCCAACCCCATGGCCCCCCAACCCCCAGGGTGTCCCCAACTCCAGGGTCCCACCCCCTGGTGTCCCCAACCCCACAGTGTCCCCAACTCATGACACCCCAACCCCAGGGTCCCCAACCCCATGGCCCCCCAAGCCCTAGGGTGTCCCCAACCCCAGGGTCTCACCCCAGGGTGTCCCCAACCCCACAGCATCCCACCCCAGGGTGTCCCCAAACCCTGGTGACACCAACCCCGCGGCACACCAAGCCCCACGGTGTCCCCAACCCCAGGGTCCCACCCCACGGTGTCCCCAACCCCACAGCATCCCGCCCCATGGTGTCCCCAAGCCCCACAATGTCCCCAACCCCACAGCATCCCACCCCACAGTGTCCCCAACCCCATGGCCCCCCAAGCCCCAGGGTGTCCCCAACCCCAGGGTCCCACCCCTCAGTGTCCCCAACCCCACAGTGTCCCCAACTCATGACACCCCAACCCCAGGGTCTCACCCCTTGGCGTCCCCAACCCCACAGCATCCCACCCCTTGGTGTCCCCAACCCCATGGTGTCCCCAACCCCACAGTGTCCCCAAGCCCACAGCATCCCCAAGCCCACAGCATCCCACCCCTTGGTGTCCCCAAGCCCCACGGTGTCCCCAACCCCATGGCACACCAAGCCCCAGGGTGTCCCCAACCCCACAGTGTCCCCAGCCCATGGCACCCCAGGCCCCAGGGTCTCACCCCACAGTGTCCCCAACCCCACAGCATCCCACCCCTTGGTGTCCCCAACCCCATGGTGTCCCCAACCCCACAGTGTCCCCAAGCCCACAGCATCCCCAACCCCACAGCATCCCACCTCTTGGTGTCCCCAAGCCCCAGGGTGTCCCCAACCCCAGGGTCCCACCCCTCAGTGTCCCCAACCCCACAGTGTCCCCAACTCATGACACCCCAACCCCAGGGTCTCACCCCTTGGCGTCCCCAACCTCACAGCATCCCACCCCTTGGTGTCCCCAACCCCACAGTGTCCCCAACTCATGACACCCCAACCCCAGGGTCTCACCCCTTGGCGTCCCCAACCCCACAGCATCCCACGCCTTGGTGTCCCCAACCTCATGGTGTCCCCAACCCCACAGTGTCCCCAGCCCATGGCACCCCAGGCCCCAGGGTGTCCCCAACCCCACAGTGTCCCCAACCCCACAGCATCCCACCCCTTGGTGTCCCCAAGCCCCACGGTGTCCCCAACCCCACAGCATCCCACCCCATGATGTCCCCAACCCCAAGGCACACCAAGCCCCATGGTGTCCCCAACCCCACGGCACCCCCAGCCCCGTGGTACCCCCCGGCCCCCCCAGCATCCCCAACACCCCGACGTCCCCTCCCGGTGTCCCCCGGTGTCCCCGCGGGTGGCTCACAGCCAACGTGCCAGCTTCGTCCATGCGCCGGATGTCCTCGCAGCCCCACAGGGCGCCGCGGGGGACGTAGAGCGTGTGGCCCCCCCGCGCCGCCGCCCCCCGCAGCCGCCGCTCCGTCTCGGGGTCGGCCAGCGCCGTGGGGGGACCCCAGCTGGGGACAGCGGCTCAGGCCACCACGTCCCCCCCTGGTCCCACTGTCCCCACCGCCCTGTCCCCAATGTCCCCACCATCCTGTCCCTGGTGTCCCCATCAGCCCATCCCCACTGTCCCCACGTCCACCCCACCCCACCCCCGTTGTCCCCAACCTCCCCATGTCCCCACTGCCACCCTGTCCCCATGTCCCCGCTGTCCCCAACCTCCCCTTGTCCCCCCTGTCCCGGCTGTCCCCACCATGAAGTCAGCGTGGGTCAGGATGTCCTCCCCGTGCTCCCGGGCCACGCAGGGATGTGCCACCTCCACCACCAGGTCCACCTCCCTGGGGACACGGGGTGGCACCAGGACATGGGGGACACTGGGGACACCGGGTGGCACCAGGACACGGGGGACACCAGGGTACAGGGTGGCACTGGGATAGGGGGGGACCATGGGGAGATGGGGTGTCACGGGACACCCCTGGGGACACAGGTGACGGGGGGGGGGGCAGGGGGACATGGAAGAGGGGGAATGGGGGTGACACGGGTGTCCTGGGGGGTGACACAGGGTGGCAGGGGGTCCTGGAGGTGATACTGGGGTCCTGGGTGATCCTGGGGGTGACAGGGGGGGTCCCGTGGGTGACATGGGGTGGTAGAGAGTGGCACGGGGTGGCAGGGGGAACCTGGGGGTGACACTGGGGTCCTGAGAGATGCTGGGGGTGACATGGGGGTCCCGGGGGTCACCATGAGGTGACACTGAGCCCCCAGACGTCCTGGGGGTGACATGGG
Source organism: Rhynochetos jubatus (assembly GCA_027574665.1). NCBI lineage: Eukaryota > Metazoa > Chordata > Aves > Eurypygiformes > Rhynochetidae > Rhynochetos > Rhynochetos jubatus. Next base: position 5,626 of record CM050684.1, on the reverse strand, counting down.
GGGTCCTGGGGGTCACCATGAGGTGACACTGAGCCCCTGGGGGTCCTGGGGGTGACACTGGGGTCCTGGGGGGTGACATGGGGTAGTAGGGCATGGCACAGGGTTCTGGGGGTGACACGGGGGTCCTGGGGGTCACCATGAGGTGACACTGAGCCCCCAGACGTCCTGGGGGTGACATGGGGGGTCCCCGTGGGTGACATGGGGTGGGAGGGAGTGGCACGGGGTGGCAGGGGGTCCTGGGGGGTGACACTGGGGTCCTGGGAGATGCTGGGGGTGACACGGGGGTCCCCGTGGGTGACACGGGGTAGTAGGGGGTGGCACGGGGGTGGCAGGGGGACCTGGGGGGTGACACGGGGGTCCCGGGGGTCACCATGAGGTGACACTGAGCCCCCGGGGGTCCTGAGGGTGACATGAGGGTCCCAGGGGTCACCATGAGGTGACACTGAGCCTCTGGGGGGTCCCCGCGGGTGACACGGGGGTCCCGGGGGTCACCACAAGGTGACACTGAGCCCCCCAGGGGTCCTGGGGGTGACACTGGAGTCCCGGGGGTGACACGGGGGTCCCGGGGGTCACCACGAGATGACACTGAGCCCCTGGGGGTCCCGCGGGTGACACGGGGGTCCCGGGGGGTGACATGGGGTAGTATGGGGTGGCACACGGGTGGCAGGGGGGTCCTGGGGGTGACACGGGGGTCCTGGGGTTCACCACGAGGTGACACTGAGCCCCCGGGGGTCCCGGGGGGTGACACGGGGGTCCCGTGGGCGACACGGGGTGGTAGGGAGTGGCACAGGGTGGCAGGGGGTCCTGGGGGGTGACACTGGGGTCCTGGGAGATGCTGGGGGTGACACGGGGGTCCCGTGGGTGACACGGGGTAGTAGGGGGTGGCATGGGGTGGCAGGGGGACCTGGGGGTGACACGGGGGTCCCGGGGGTCACCATGAGGTGACACTGAGCCCCCGGGGTCCTGAGGGGTGACATGAGGGTCCCAGGGGTCACCATGAGGTGACACTGAGCCTCTGGGGGTCCCGCGGGTGACACGGGGGGTCGCGGGGTTCACCACAAGGTGACACTGAGCCCCCAGGAGTCCTGGGGGTGACACTGGAGTCCCGGGGGGTGACACGGGGGGTCCCGGGGGTCACCACAAGATGACACTGAGCCCCTGGGGGTCCCGCGGGGTGACACGGGGGGTCCCGGGGGTGACATGGGGTAGTATGGGGGTGGCACAGGGTGGCAGGGGGTCCTGGGGGTGACACGGGGGTCCCCGTGGGTTCACCACGAGGTGACACTGAGCCCTCGGGGGTCCCGGGGGTGACACAGGGGTCCCGTGGGTGACACGGGGGTGGTAGGGAGTGGCACAGGGTGGCAGGGGGTCCTGGGGGTGACACTGGGGGTCCTGGGAGATGCTGGGGGTGACACGGGGTAGTAGGGGGTGGCACGGGGTGGCAGGGGGACCTGGGGGTGACACGGGGGTCCTGGGGGTCACCATGAGGTGACACTGAGCCCCCGGGGGTCCCGGGGGTGACACTGGGGTCCCGGGGGTGACACGGGGGTCCCAGGGGTCACCACGAGGTGACACTGAGCCCCCGGGGGTGACACGGGGGTTTCCGGGGGTCACCACGAGGTGACACAGCCCTCGGGGGGTCCCAGGGGTGACACGGGGAGGGGGGCGAGGTGGCCGGGGTGGGGACAGTGGGGTGTCACTCACGTCTGGGGGAGCAGGCGCAGGTCTGGCAGGCGCCAGGGCGGGGGGGACCCCCTCCAGCCGCCCCCCCGTCCCGCGCCCAGACGAAGGCCAGAGCCAGCCCCAGGGGGGGGGCCCCCGCGGCCAGCAGCTGCCCCGCCAGGAACTGCCCTGGGGGGGGGCACACGGTCACCCCAATACGCCCACGCCCCCCCCCCCCCGGTACCCCCTCTGTCCCCCAATAAACCCTAATTACCCCCCAAGCCCCCCTTTACCCCCCCTTCCACCCAATCGCCTCCCCAGCCCTCAATTACCCCCAACCCCCCCAATCACCCCCCAATTAACCCCCGAATTGCCCCCAATTCCCCCCCAGAGCCCCCTTTTACCCCCTCGATTGCCCCATAGCCCCCCACCTCTCCAATTACCCCGAAATTACACTAATTACCCCCTTAATTGCCCCCGTAGCCCTCACATACTCATCCAATTACCCTAATTACCCCCAATTAAGCCCCAATTACCCCCACAGCTCCCCCCTTACCGTCCCAATTACCCTAATTACCCCCCCTTACCCCTTTAATTACCCTAATTACCCTGTATTGCCCCCCCCTTACACCCCTTCTAATTGCCCCTTTGGTTCCCAATTAAGCCCCCGATTGCCCCCATAACCCCCCCCACCCCCTCCGATCACTCTAATTCCCCCCCCCAATTCCCCCGTAGCCCCCCCCCTTACCCCTCTAATTACCCTAATTACCCCCAATTGCCCCCACTCCCCCCTAATTACCCCCCATCTGCCACACTGTCCCCAATAAACCCCCCCAACTACCCCAGAGCCCCCCATTACCCCTCCAATTACCCCAATTCCCTCCTTAATTACTCTCACTTCCCCCTGTAATTACCCTAATTACCCCCCATTGCCCCCCCCCAGCCCCCCAGTTCGCCCCCAATTAACCCCCCCGGCCCCCCCAGTACCCAACCGGCCGTAGCCCAGGATCCCCACGCGGCGACACCGTGGGGTCTCTGCCATGGCCTGGGGGGGGGGGTGGGGGGGTGTCGAGGTCAAGGGTCAGGGGTCAGGGGTCAAAGGGGCACTGAGGGCTGCCCCACACTCTGACCCCCCAACTGCCCCCTGCCTTACAGCTGCCCTCCTCCTCCCCCCCCCGAGCTCCCTCACTGCCCCCCTGCCCCATAACTGCCCCCCCCCGCCCCCCTAAACTACCGCCCCACCCCCTAAGTGCCCCCGTTCCCCCCCACGGAACTCCCCCCCCCTTACCCCCCCCCGCCCTCTAACTGCCCCCCGTACCCCCCAGAATCCCGCCCCCCCCCGCTCCAGAACCCCAACACCCCCGCCACCCCCCAACTCTCACTCCCCACCCCCCCCAATGCCCCCCCCCCAGCCCCCTAAAATTACCCCCGCCACACCCCCTGACCACCCCTCTCCCCCCTAATTGCCCCCCCACCTGCCCCACGTCCCCGACGGCCCGGCCTGGTTCGGCCTTTGCCCCCCCCCCGCCCCCCCCCCCCGTTTCCCCCCCCCCCCCCCCCCGTGGCTGGTTAATGCTCAACCCTTGGGGGGGGAGGGGCAAGGGGGGGGGAGGGGTAGGGGGGAAGGGCAATGAGTCCCTTCCGGGGGGGGGGGGGGGGGGGAGGGGGATGGGGGGGGTGACAGGGGGGCCCAGACGCCCCGGTTCCCATCACCAAGCGCCGTTGCCATGGCGACAGCTCCGCAGGGCGGGCCCCCCGAGCCCCCATCCCGCCGCCGTTGCCATGGCGACCGCTCTGCAGCCCCCCCCCCCCCCCCCCCGTTGCCGCGGCAACCGGAGGCGGGGAGGTTTCCCGCCCCTCCCCCCCCCCCCCCCGTCCCGCTGCAGTGTCGCCATGACGACCGCCGCAGTGCCCCTCCCCCCCCTCCTCCGCGCGCAGTGTTGCCGTGGCAACAGGCCCGTTGCCATGGCGACCAGCATCCGCAGGACCGTGGCGGGGGGGGGGAGTGGGACAACACACACATATTCGGGACGCCGGGAACCCCACCCCCAGCACCCCGGTTGCCATGGCAACAGCGGGACACACCCCCCCCCCCACCACCACCACCCCGAGCGAACACGCGTGACAGTGCTGTGATCACCCCCACCCCCCCCCCCCCCCCGCGTGGCGTGGGCTTGGCGTGTCCTTAGCGTGGGCTTGGCACGTGTAGCCCTCCCGCCCCCCCCCCCCAACACACCCCACGCACACGCCACGCACCCCACCAACCGCACGCTGAGAACACGCCACACCCCCCCCTCCCCCCCCCAAAACACCCCCTGCACACGCCACGCCCACCCAAAGGACACGCCACGCCAAAGCCCAAGCACACGCCAAACCCACGCCGAGAACACGCCACGCCCATGCCAAACCACGCCCAGCCCAAACGCAGGCCACGCCCACGCCACGCCCACACCCGCACGCGACTTACACCCCAAGCCGAAGCCAGGCACACGCCAAGCCCACGCCACGCACCACGCCAAGCACACGCCACGCACACGCCAAGCCCACACCACGCACACGCCACGCACACGCCAAGCCCACGACACGCACACGCCAAGCCCACGCCAAGAACACGCCATGCCCATGCCAAACCACGCCCAGCCCAAACGCAGGCCACGCCCACGCCACGCCCACACCGCACGCGACTTACACCCCAAGTCGAAGCCAGGCACATGCCACGCACACGCCAAGCCCACGACACGCACACGCCAAGCCCACGTCACGCACACGCCACGCCCATACCAAACCACGCCCAGCCCAAACGCAGGCCACGCCCACAACCACGCCCACACCACATGCGACTTACACCCCAAGCCGAAGCCACGCACCACGCCAAGCCCACGCCACGCACACGCCACGCACACGCCAAGCCCACGCCACGCCCATGCCAAACCACGCCCAGCCCAAACGCAGGCCACGCCCACGCCACACGCGACTTACACCCCAAGCCGAAGCCAGGCACACGCCACGCACACGCCAAGCCCACGCCACGCACACGCCAAGCCCACGCCACGCACACGCCCCGGCAGAGAGGCGCCGGCGGCGGTTGGAAACACCGTGATGGATTTTATTAAAATAGGAAAGTGTCGGCCGCGGCGAATTAAAAAAATCCCCCCACGGGCCTAGAAAAGCCCCCGGGACCCCCCCACGGCACCCTCCCCACCCCCCCACCCCCCCTCCCACCCCACCCCACCCCCTCCCGGCCTAGGGGAAGGGGAGGGGCTGCGGGAGGGGGGGAGGGGCGGCGGGGGGGGGCCGCAAGCAAGCGAGAGCGCCGGGGGGGGGGGGGGGGGGGCCGGGGAGGGGCGTGGGGGGGGGGCGGCACGGCGCACCGGGGCGTCGCACGAGGCGTCCGTGTCTCTCTTGAGTCCTCCTCGTGCTGCGGGGGGGCGGGGGGGGGCGTTCGTATTGCGTGAGGGTGCACAAGCCCCCCCCCCCAGCGCACACCGGTCCCTGTCACACGAGGGTGTGTGTCACACGCCCCCCCCCCAGCGCACACCGGTCCCTGTCACACGAGGGTGTGTGTCACACGCCCCCCCCAGCGCACACCGGTCCCTGTCACACGAGGGGTGTGTGTCACACGCCCCCCCCAGCACACACCGGTCCCTGTCACACGAGGGTGTGTGTGTCACACGCCCCCCCCAGCGCACACCGGTCCCTGTCACACGAGGGTGTGTGTCACACGCCCCCCCCAGCGCACACCGGTCCCCTGTCACACGAGGGTGTGTGTGTCACACGCCCCCCCCCAGCGCACACCGGTCCCTGTCACACGAGGGTGTGTGTCACACGCCCCCCCCCAGCGCACACCGGTCCCTGTCACACGAGGCTGTGTGTCACACGCCCCCCCCCAGCACACACCGGTCCCTCGTCACACGAGGGGTGTGTGTCACACGCCCCCCCCCCAGCACACACCGGTCCCTGTCAC